>JBBGZY010001416.1:2125000-2665000 GCA_037952925.1 Lithobates clamitans
AGGAACTATATGCTGGGGGAAATGTGTGATGGGGAGCTCTGTGATTTGGGGGGCTTTGTGAGGGCTGGCTATCCATCTGCACCAAATTGTTTGGAATGTTTTAGCTCTCTTGCGGGTCTCAATGTATAAAGTCAGCAGTTTGGCCACATCCTCTAAAACATTCTGTGTAGGGGGGAAATCCAGTTTTATACAACTTGGCAGGAGTAAGGTGAGAATGATGAAAAATTGTAAACTGAATAATGCGGTCTCTAGCCACTTGCCTAGCAGGCCAATTCTGACATTTCTCTCCTACATGTAAAAATCATCATTTTTTTGCTAAAAAATTACATAGAACCCCCAAACATTATATATTTTTTTTTGGAAAGACCATAGAGAATACAATGGCAGTCATTGAAACTTTTTATCTCACATGGTATTTACGCAGCAATTTTTCCAATGTGTTTTTTTGGAAAACAAACAATTTTGTGCTTTAAAAAGTAAAGTTAGCCCAATGTTTTTGCATAATGTGAAAGATGAAGTTACGCCGAGTAAATAGAGGCCTAACGGGGGACGTGCTTTCCCTGAGCTCCGTGAGACCCGCTCTGCATACAGCCTGAACAGCAGCACTAACTTACCACTCACAATGATGCCCCCAAAGCGCAAGATGTCCCTGCAACCACAGCGAACCCCCCCCCCGAGGCCGGTCTGAATCGCTGGACAACTTCTTTGCCGGGACCCACAGAGGAATGGCAGGTACAGCCAAGATGGCGCCCGGAGACCATGCTGCCAGGGATGCTTCCCCCAATAGCTCCCCACACATACCTCTGCTATCCCTGCCTTCCCCCTTCTTCACCTCCGGATCAGAAAGCTCAGAAAAGCCCATGGATGGGGGCGATGCCTGGGGGCAGAGACATTCGATCCCACATTATCTCCCTACCTACTAAGGCTGACCTGGAGAGGTTTGTTCACAGGGTGGAGAAAGCCATGAGACAAGACTTAGAGGCCTTACAAGCTGACACAGCACACTTGGGTGGTAGAGTGGAAACCCTGGAGACGCAGTGGGAAGAGACTACCCCCACCCCCAAACCCTTACCGATCGTTGCAAACTACAAGATCGCAGGATTGAGGCCCTGCTGGATCAAATGGACGATTCTGAAAACAGGAGTCAGAGGGTTAACATACGCATTAGGGGCCTGCCTGAGGCCACAGGCCAGAGAGATATTGTACCCACCCTGCAAGGGGTCTTTAAACAAATATTGGGTCTTCAGGCACCTGAGCACATTGAGATAGACCAGGCCCACAAAGTCCTGAGACCCCCCTCTGAAGATCCTGACAAGCCCAGAGACTTTATTTGTAAATTGCACAAATACTCTCTCGAGGAACGCATCATGAACCAAGTCCGAGGAATCAGATATGTGGATTTTGATGGAGCTAAATTGTCTTTTTTTCCGGACCTTTCTAGACGCACGCTAATGCAGCGCCGCGCCCTTAAACCATTGCTGGCGGCCTTGCAAGATGCACAATTGCCCTACAGGTGGGGTTTTCCCTTTAGCCTATCCGCAACTAAAGATGGTAGCAGTCTACCCTCTGAAGCAAGGCTGATCTACCCCATTTTTTGGAGTCCCTTGGATTGCCGCAGGTGGACATTGCAGATTGGAGGGCTTCACCGGAGATACCCCTCCCAACTCGCCCTGAACCGTGGCAAGCAAGTCACCACAGACGTCGTCGTGGATCCCGGACGGGCCCCTCTGCGCAAGCACCTCTCCCTCACTCCCCTCGGGAGGAAGCCTAAACGGAGGAAATATTTAAAGTTGGCATCTTAAATGTTTCTAGATGTTACCTGATCCCCCCTAGCTGCTGATTCACCCTTTTTACGTGAGATTAAAGTGCACTTTTTGTACCATATGCTCATAGAGGGGCCCTAAGCGGACTCACTCCCCATGCTGCATCACCTTCCCCCAATAGGTCAACTCATTTGGAGTTTTGCTACCTTTTTGGGAAATGGTGCTGCTCGCTGGTCCTCACCGTCCCCTCATCCTGGGAAGGGGGGACTCACGATCGGCGGCAAAGTTGCACTTTGTTCTGCCCTTAAGGCTTTTGGTTATTTTTTGTTTTTTTTATCTCCTGTTTTTTCTTCCATGTCCTTTGTGGTTTACACCTGCAATAACTGTGGTCTGCTTTTCTAGGCTTTTATTTACATTAAATGTGTTCTGTGTGCTACCCCATGCTGGTCTGGACGTGCTGTGGGCTCCTCCTCCTCTTGCTGGTAGTCGGGTGGCTCCACCTCGTGACCTTCCATCATGGCTAGTCTGAAGGTCGTGTCCTACAACGTACGTGGCCTGGGATCCCCTTCGAAACGCAGTAAGTTGTGGCTTGAGACGAAACGCACGGGGGCACATATCATTTTTTTGCAGGAAACGCACTTCAACACTGACTCAGTCCCTCGTCTCCCTACACATCTGTATCATTCTTGGTACTTTAGCAACTCCCCCGTCCCAAATCGGGGGGTGTTGCCATAGTGGTCCATAAACACTGTCCCTTTATCTTAACAGACCAACTAACTGACCCCAACGGTAGGTTTGTGTTTGTTAAGGGCTCCATTTATAGGTTCATGTTTGCAGCTGTGTACACCCCAAATAACAAACAGCTTACTTTTATAGACTTTGTCTTGGAATCCTTGTCCTCCTTTAGAGAAGGTCAACTTATTCTGGGAGGTGACTTCAATGTCAGCCCGACCCCCGGCTAGACACATCCTCCAGCCGTTCAACCCATTCGTTTGCCTTTCTGAAACACTTTCGGAACTCATTACAGGTGCACCACTTGGTAGACTGCTGGAGGCTGCTGCACCCGGCAGACAGGGATTATAGCTATTTCTCAGCCACACATAATGTCTATACTTGTATAGACTTCCTGTTGATGGATCAGTATTCCCTGGACTTCCTGGCTGGTGCCTCCATTGGCTCTATCACAATTTCAGATCATGCCCAGATCTCCATCTCTCTGCGTCCCCTGTCTATGGAGGCACAGACATGGAGCTGGCGCTTAAACAAAGGCATTCTGGATGATGCAGTAGCACAAAAACAGGTATTAGATAACATCTCCTTGTACTTTGCTGAGAACAAAACAGGCTAGGTGGGTATGGGCTCGGTGTGGGAAGGCCATAAAGCGGTTGTCTGAGGGGAGCTGATATCCCAAGGCTCAAGACTAAAGAAAGCCAGAGAAGGGGAATTACAGACCTTATTAGGGAAAATTCGGGCAGCAGAACTGATCCACAAAAGACGCGTCACCCCTGCAATGGCATCGGAATTACACTCCCTTAGACAGGATTTAGCCACATTGTTGGACACTAAGATTTGGGCTAGAGCACGTCATGTAGCGCACAAATTCTATGAATTTGGTAATAAATGTGTGAGGTTACTGGCAAAAGCTCTTAAAACACCAACGCGACTCGGGACATGTACACAAACTAACCTCCATGACGGGAACGACAGTCATTCATTCTTCAAAAATAGCCAATACTTTCAGGGATTACTATGCCCGGCTGTATCATCTTACAGACTGGTTTCACAATGTTCCTCTTAAACTGTGGGTTCCACTTGATAAATTCTTGGCTGGCCGGAACCTGTCACATGACCCCTGGGTCCCCAGGGAGAACAGGGGTCTTTCGGCGCTGGTCTCTCCTATGGCTTCACATGCTCTGACTATCTGGGATGCCTTGAATAAACAGGGAAAGCTTGCCCTGCTGACTTCCCCCCTGGCACCCCTATGTGGCTTCCCCTGGTTCATTCCAGGGGAACACCCATCTTTCTTTCGGACATGGACAGCCGACGGAGAGTCCAGATGTGGTAGATTTGTTCAGGACCAAGGCATGTTACCGTTGGCCACACTGAGGGTCCAATTCAGCCCCTTCCCAATGGATGAGTGGCGCTACAGACAGCTTCCACACTTTCTTAATAGCCTACCCCAAGGGGTTCGTTCCCCTACCTTGGCATCTCCCTTTGAACGCTTATGTATGTCAACCTCTGTTATCCCCCATGCAATATCAGTACTATATGAATTGTTGCAATCTATACATGTTGGGGGGAAGCCGGGGTTTATAGGGGAGTGGGAGAGGGACCTTCAGCACGTCTTCACCGAACCCCAGTTAGACCATCTTTATCGCCTCACATACTCGAGCACAATAGATACTAAAATGCAAGAGAACAGCTATAAAATCCTGACTAGGTGGTATAGGGTTCCTTCTAAACTTGCCATGATCTACCCGTCTCTTTCAGCCGCATGTTGGAGGGAATGCGGGCTTAGAGGCTCATTCCTCCATATCTGGTGGGAATGCCCCAAGTTAAGGCCCTATTGGCTGGACATTCAGATCAAGATCATCTTAGACCTGGAGCTCCAGGATTCCCAATTGGAGTCCTTACTGCACTTCCCCACTATTCCTCTCAGTCATTACCGCAAGTCAATAATACTCCATTTGCTGAATGCAGCCCGAAGGCTAATCCCAATATATTGGAAGAAGCCTCAGATACCCACACGTACCGAATGGATAACCCTGGTCAATAACATCATGGCTGCAGAGGAATGGATGGCGAGGTGTAGAGACAAATATGAAAAGTTCTATTCAATTTGGGCTACTTGGATACAATATACCAGCCGGTTGGGGATGCCCGCCCCGGGCTCTGCTCAGGTAGAGGACCCCCCGATTGTCGGGGATAGCCTTGGGAGGAACTGGGATAGTGCTTTACAGAAAGTAGAAACACAGACAAGCTTTGATAGGCCTAACACAGCTTAAACTGGTTTACTATACTGAGAGGTGTAACGCTCCCCCCCTCCCTTTTCTTTTTTCTTTTCTTTTACCTTTTGTTTACAGTTTGTTATGTTCTAATTTCTATTGAGACTGATGTTTAGGCTCTTCGTCTGGTCCTAGCAACATGGGTCACCGTTGGATCCGTGCTTCTGATTGAGGGCCTTAACCTTCCTCAATGACATCCCATCTGGGAGCAATAGGGGAGATTCATAGATGTGTGAATTTATATGAAGTGATGGTTAGATGATGATAAACATCCCCCTGGATATTGTCCCTCATGTGCATATGTCTCTGAGTAATATGTGAATGTGTTTGGCCAAAGCAGAGCCTTCTATGCAATACTTTATTTACCTTATATATGTTGTTCTATGTCTATTTGTATGTTGTACATTGAAATATTCCTAAAATAAAGATTATATAAAAAAAACAGAGACCTAACATGTAATGCTTCAAAATTGCACACGCTTGTGGAATGGTGCTAAACTTTGCTACTTAAAAATCCCCATAGGCGACGCTTTAACATTTTTTACTGGTTACATGTTTTGAGCTACAGAGGAGGTCTAGGACCAAAATGATTGCTCTTGCTCTAACGTTCGCGGCGATACCTCACGTGATTTATGTTTAATGATAGTGTATAGTGAACTTACGTCCGCTGTAACTAAGAAAAAAGGAGAAATATCCATAATAATAGCACTTAAATTTTGTAATAATTGCTTTGTGTCCTTTAAATAAGCAGGTGTAGAAGTTACTAGGAGTTGTAAAAAGAAATCCAGGTACTGACCCAATCTGGAGGTTAAAGAATCAACCCCATTTACTATAGGTCTTCCTGGAGGTCTCAAATTGTTCTTATGTATTTTTGGGAGAAAATATATATTGGGGGTACAACATGAGGATGGATATAAAAATTCAGCCTCTTTTTTACATAAAATATTTTTGTCCAATCCTTTATTTACCAACACGGACAACTTGTCTCTATATTGTTTTACTGGATTAGACAACTGTGTCACCGAGACATTACAACCAACCACCCCCCCCCCCCTTATCCGCTGGTCTGATCACCACCTTCTTTTTTTCTAAAGTGCGGATCCCTTGTTTAATATGTTCTGCATCTGACCCTTTTCGGATTTTTAATTGTTCAAGATCATGCTTTACCAGATTCTTGAAAACTGCTGTAAATTTATTATCAGGAATGGGTGGATTAAATATGGATCTGTTCCATAATCCTGTACCAGTCATGGAATTTTGGGTAGGCAAATTGGTATTGTTGGAAATAAAATATTTTTTAGTATTCAATTTTCTCATATACTTCTGTATGTTAACCCCCCTAGCGGTATTCCCGAGTCTGGCTCGGGGTGGATTTTCAATACCAAAAGCGGTATCCCCGAGCCAGACTCGGGATTGCATCGCAGGATCCAGGAAGAGTTTACTTACCTTGTCCCCTGGTTCCTGCGATGTCTCTCCGCTGTGATCGGCGAGCTGCTGTGTCTCGCTCGATTCACAGTGCCGAGCTCCGTTCCCTGCGAGCATTGCGACGGAGTTCGGTGGCAAATTCATAAAGTGAAACACACAGTATAGATACAGTATACTGTAATCTTACAGATTACAGTACTGTATCAAATAATTTCACATCCCCTTTGTCCCTAGTGGTCTGCCCAGTGTCCTGCATGCAGTTTTATATTATAAATACTGTTCTTTCTGCCTGGAAACTGGAGATTGTCCATAGCAACCAAAACTGTCCCTTTACATCAAAAGTGGCTTTAGAGCAACTAGAAAACAGCGATAATAAATTAGAATCACTCACAGAATTGAGTGATAGTGATTTGTGGGTAAATTCATCACCAAACACTAAAAGTAACGAAAGTGACAATTCTGCAACTGAGCAAATTTCAGTGTTTTTGATTTGATTACATTATTGAATAATTTTTATTATTATTATATTATTATTTGTTATAATTATTTATAGTTATTTATTGTATTATAATTTTTTATTTCGTTTTTCAAAATTTATCATACCCGGGATGTCTACTAGACTATGGTTTGGACAGATTTAAGTGAATTATTCCTAAGAATTACAGGCCTACAATATAAAACCCCAAATTTCTGTGCAAAATAATGGTACCGCTTTCAGCACCTAAAATCTGAAATAATCATACCGCCAGGGAGGTTAACATAGGTGTTAACATGACCTGTTCTTGATTTGGAGAGGAGATGAGTCTAGTCTCCACTCCTTCATGGATAGATTGAACCTGTGATGGACTTGATGGACTTGTGTCTTTTTTCAACCTCACCTACTATGTAACTATGTAACTATGTAACCTAACTGAGAAGAATATTAAATTAACTTAGAACTATGATAGAAACAGAATGGTAATCCTAGATGTGGAAATATATGTACAAGCGGGGAAGATCTTCACAAAAAATTATAGTAAGCCCACGGGATAGAAACGGCTATATAGCCATTGATAGTTGTCATCATCGCCCCTGGTTGTTGAATATACCCAGGGGTCAATTTGTTAGACTCAAAAGGAATTGCTCCAAGGCGGAAGATTTTGAGGAACAAGCTGCTATTTTTGAGGAGAAATTTTTACAAAAAGGTTATGATAGTGAATTAGTGAAGAGACAACTAGAAGAGGTGAGAAATATAGACAGAAATGAGTTACTAATTACTAAAGAAAAGGTACCTAAGAACGAGGGAGGTGAAAATAGGATTGTGCTGAGTTATAATATTCAAAAGAATAAAATTGAGAATATTATTAGGAGACACTGGAGTGTATTACTACGAGATAAATTATTGGGTGGTGTTCTGCCTGAGCACCCCTCATTTATATACAAAAACGCACCCAACTTAAGAGATATTTTAACTCTATTTTAACCCCTAGATCCCCCCAACAAACATAATACTGGGACCTTAACTCCCTTCCTTACTTTTATGCCTGTGGGAAGTGTTTGGCCTGCAGAACAACTAAAGGAAGTAATCCAAAAAAGAAATGTGAATTTGTGGCCAGGGCCACGGGTAAAGTACACAAGATAAAAGATTTCATCACTTGTTCTTCTGAAGGGGTTGTATATATGTTGGATTGTTCATGCAAACTCCAGTATGTAACATCTAGACCTCTACTGGTTAGGGTGCGAGAGCACATTAACACGATCAAAAAACGAAAAAAAGAATTGAGTTTCTAAACATTTTAGGTTAGTCAGAAATCCCAGTCAGTTAAAGTTTTGGGCCATAGAAAAGGTAAAACATCATTGGAGAGGGGGTAATTTCATAAGACAATTAAGCCAACGTGAATCAGCTTGGATATATGAGACCCAGGTTTTAACGCCCAGGGGGCTCAATATTGATTTCGATTTGAACTGTTTCATCTATAATGGGTGATTTTAGGTAACCCTTCATGACATGTACATAACTTTGTAGGAAAATTAGGATTTTTTTTTTAAATTTTACTGCAAGTTAGCAGTGAGAGAGACACACTTCCTGGTCTTGGTATTTGTGTGTCCTGGAGACACAGGCAGAAGGAGGTTCTTTCTATATAGGATATAGATTTTCTAAATATTTTTATGTGTATGTATGTATATGTATATATATATATATGTATATATATATATATATATATATATATATATATATATATATATATATATATATATATATATATATATATATATGTATATATAGGTATATGTGTGTGTATATATGTGTGTATATTTTTAATTTACATGTGTCTATGTGTTTGTTATGGGAGTAGTGACCCTTTATACATGGACATATGAAGTATGCTGTTTATATTTAAAATTTGAATAGTAATTTTAAATCAATTTAATCCCATAACATATATATATTATTTTTGTTGGTTTATAATAAATATGGTATTTTTAAACATAATTATGTAATTTAAGATTGTTAGTATAGGTGGTTGTTTTGTATGTAATTATGCTTAGCTTATGATAGATTGTAACCGGAGATTGTCATGTAGGTCTGCGGGTTCTTGGAAAGGTTTAGATCTTACTGCAATTTAGCAGTGAGAGAGACACACTTCCTGGTCTTGGTATTTGTGTGTCCTGGAGACACAGGCAGAAGGAGGTTCTTTCTGCACCGCAGGCTGAGCTGTGGTGACACCCGGATGGTTGCTATAGCAACAATACACTTCAAATTAGCTTAGAGGGATCAACCCACCCATCTACTGAGGAAGGCTTGTGATTGGCCGATACGCATCTAGAAGGGAGGAGCTGATAGTCACGTTCAGCCAGGCACTGTGTATGTGGACACCATGGTGCTACTCTGGAGGTTTTTATGTGATTTAAAAAAAGTTTTTATCTTGTTAGTGCAACTTGTCTGTTTGGGGGCTTTGAATAAAATTGTATACGGAGAACACTAGGATCTCTATGCTTATTATTTACATATCCTGAACTCATGGAATCTTGAGCCAAGCTGGGGGATGATCCATTTCTTTGGATGTTAATGAGCTAAGTTACCATTAAGAAAAGAGCCATCTGGATTACCCACTATTGATTGGGAAGTGGAAGTGAGAGCAAAGAGCTCGTGGGGAGATCCGCATATGAGTTTTGACTCATCTGGGAGGTGAGCGTGCATTTTTACTGGTGGTGGTGTGCACTCCTTCTGAGGGCGAACAATCACTGTGGTGGAATTGTGTGGATACACTGATCACAAGAAGAGTTTTTCATGTTTTATTTCTTCATTTTTTCATTTTATGAACTATTCATTTATATGTAGGATTTATTTATTTTAGAGATTTGCACTTTATATTTATAATTTTACACATAGCGCTACATTTATTTATTTACTATCCATGTCTCCAGACCTAAACCCTATTGAGCATCTGTGGGACATCCTCAAATGGAAGGTGGAGGAGCGCAAGGTCTCTAACATCCACCAGCTCTGTGATGTCATCATGGAGGAGTGGAAGAGGAATCCAACGGCAACCTATGAAGCTCTGGTGAACTCCATGCCCAAGGGGGTTGAGGCAGTGCTGGAAAATAATGGTGGCCACAAAAAATATTGACACTTTGGGCCCAGTTTGGACATTTTCACTTAGGGGTGTACTCACTTTTGTTGCCAGTGGTTTAGACATTAAAGCATCACTAAAGATAATTTTTTTTTTTTAAATAACAAACATGTTATACTTACTTCCACTGTGCAGCTCGTTTTGCACAGAGTGGCCCCCGAACCTGGTCTTCTGGGGTCCCTGTCTTGGCTCCCACCTGCAAGGACTCAACACTTTTATGCGAGCTCCCTCGCATGGCATAGAATGCATTAAGGTGAAAAAACTTCTACCTTTACAACCCCTTTAATGGCTGTGTGTTGAGTTATTTTGAGGGGACAGCAAATTTACACTGTTATACAAGCTGTACACTCACTACTTTACATTGTAGCAAAGTGTCATTTCTTCAGTGTTGTGAAAAGATATAATAAAATACTTACAAAAATGTGAGGGGTGTACTCACTTTTGTGAGATACTTTTTATATACGGTATAATATTTATATATATATACAGCTTTTGCACATCTGTGAATTTCACGTTAAAGTTAAAAACAATTAAAATAAAAAACATAGTATATGCGTCTATATACTGTATATACAGTATGTATATAAAAATACAAGGTATACCAGGCATATTGGATATCTGCCCTTGTGAACATGGGGCACAGTCATAGCAGCAAGAGTGGATTGAAGATCTTGGCTTTTTTCTGTATCCAGGTAAACAAGAGTCCACACACCGAGACTCCAGCTTCTAAAAGGTAGTGAAAAAAAATGTACTTGTGTGAATTAACATTGGAGATTAAATAAGAATGTGAAAACTGTTACTGTATCTACATATATATATATAATAGATAGATAGATAGATAGATAGATAGATAGATAGATAGATAGATAGATAGATAGATAGATAGATAGATAGATAGATAGATAGATAGATAGATAGATAGATAGATAGATAGATAGATAGATAGATAGATAGATAGATAGACAGTGTATTTTGTAAATTTAACAGGTATAACAAATGCTGTCGTATATATTTAATAGAGCAAACGGGGAAAAAAGAGAATTTCACTCTTATGGTTTACAAACATTTTAACTATTTTCACTTGGGGGGACAGAAGTCATTCCCATCGGAGAACCACATAGTCTATGAGGAAGAGTAAGAAATAATCCCTAAAAATATTTTCCTTTCTTTTTTTAACCACGTCCTGCCCACACTATAGATGGCTTCAGCCCAGGTTTACTTTGCTGGGAGGGCATCCATGGACATCCTCCTGGGATCGTCCTCTGTGATCACTGAGTCCATGGGACTGAGATGATCATAGATCAGGGTAAAGGGCCAATCACAGTGGCCCTTTTCCACATGATCAGCTGTGTTCAATGACAGCTGATCACAGGATGTAAACAAAAGCTGGTTATGGGCTTTTCTTTCCTCATGCTGACATAGTGAAGAGAGAAGAAGGGAGCCAATAACCGGCTTGTGTTAAAGGGGTGTCAGCACTGATTTTCAGGGCTGTCAATCAGTGCCCAACAGTGCTGCCAATCAGTGCCCATCAGTGCTGCCAATCAGTGCCCACCAGTGCTAACAATCAGTGCCCATCAGTGCCCATCAGTGCTGCCTATCAGTGCCCACCAGTGCTGCCAATCAATGCTCATCAGTGCTGCCAATCAGTGCCCATCAGTGCTGCCTATCAGTGCCCATCAGTGCTGTCAGTCAGTGCCCATCAGTGTCTCCTCATCAGTGTCACTTATCAGTGCTGCCTATCAGTGCCCATCAGTGCTGTCAATCAAAGCCCATCAGTGCCTCCTCATTAGTGTCACTTATCAATGCTTCCTATCAGTGTCCATCAGTGCCACCTATCAGTGCCCATCAATGCCGCCTCATCAGTGCTTATCGGTGCCACCTATAGGAGCCCATCAGTGCCACCTATCAGGCCCCATCAGTGCCGCTTTCCAGTGTCACCCATCAGTGCCCATCAGTGCAGCCTCATCAGTGAACATCAGTGAAGGAGAAAAATTACCTGTTTGCAACATTTAACCGAATGCTGACCAGCCGCCGCAGTTGTACTGCGGCAACATGGCTCGGCTGCGTGAATCGCTGTCATGGTACGTCAGTACCATAGATGGCCACTATGAGGCGCATGCCCTGCTCGCTCACAGAGCCGATGCGAGTGCCTGATGGTCGCAATCACCGCTGGGCTCCCGCGATCGCTCGGGACACAACGAGAACCAGGATCTGTGTGTAAAAATTGTCCGACATGTCCGCCATAACGTCGCAATCCCAATAAAAATTGCAGATCGCTGCCATTACTACTAAAAAAAAAAATTAATAAAAAAGCCAAAAAATTATCCCCTATTTTGTAGACGCTATAACTTTTGCGCAAACTAATCAATATACGCTTGGGATTTTTTTTACAAAAAATATGTAGAAGAATGCATATCAGCCTAAACTGAGGAAAAAAAATTTTTTTTATAAATTTTTTGGGGATATTTATTATAGCAAAAAGTAAAAAATATTGGGTTTTTTTCAAAATTGTCACTCTTTTTTTGTTTATAGCGCAAAAAATAAAAACCGCAGAGGTGATCAAATACCACCAAAAGAAAGCTCTATTTGTGGGAAAAAAGGACGTCAATTTTGTTTGGGTGCGACATCGCACGACCGCGCAATTGTCAGTTAAAGCGACGCAGTGTCGAATCGCAAAAAGTTGTTCTCTTGTCAGGAAGGGGGTAAAATCTTCCGGGGCTGAAGTGGTTAATAATAAACTATGAAAAATGTTTTTTTGTTTTGCTTTGTTTTCCCATTTTTTTGGTTTATTTAGCAAAAAATAAAAAAAAACAGTGGTAATGAAATACCACCAAAAGAAAGCTCTATTTGTATAAAAAATATGATAACATCTTCATATGGGTACAGTGCTGTATGACCGCGCAGTTGTCATTTAAAATGTGACAGCGCTGAAAGCTGAAAAATGGCCTGGGCAGGAGGGGGTAAAAGTGTCTAGTAGGCAAGTGGTTAATTTCTGTGTTATTTATACTTATATGTGAGGGGCAGATAAGACTAATATAAAATTTGAAGCAATAAAGTTAATGGGTAACATTATGAAATGTCATTGAATGACTATATTTGTTACACATCTGAAAACTGTCCATTTGGTGGCCAATGTCATGAAAAGTGAGTGTGACATGTTCTCCTCCTCACCGTATTATTGTCTTCATCCCATGTTATTTTGTTGGGGTCAATGTGAAGTTGGTCTTCTTCTTTACCCCATGGTGTGTATGAACCAACATCAGTAGACTTTTTTCTAAAGTGGCGGTTAGACTTCTTCCAATTTACTATTTTGTAGTGGAAAGGAAATTCACCATTTTCATCAAAGAAGGTGATTGTGTCTGCCGTCTTATATGGATTTTTTATTTGTTTCACATATTTATGCAACTGGAGGATAGAAAAACATCAAACAAGTTAAAACTGAAGTTTAAACAATTTATATGTTTTTTTTACCTTTTTTCTCCATCTACCTTTATAGTTACATAGTTACATAGTAGGTGAGGTTGAAAAAAGACACAACCAAAAGACACAACAAAAGTCCAACCTACATGTTATTATGTGTCGGTATTACATTGTATATCCCTGTATGTTGCGTTCATTCAGGTGCTTATCTAATAATTTCTTGAAGCTATCAATGCTCCCCACTGAGACCACCACCTGTGGAAGGGAATTCCACATCCTTGCCACTCTTACAGTAAAGAAAAGTTTAAGGTTAAACCTCTTTTCTTCTCATTTTAATGAGTGGCCACGAGTCTTGTTAAACTCTCTTCTGCAAAAAAGTTTTATTTCTATTGTAGGGTCACCAGTACGGTATTTGTATATTGAAATCATATCCCCCTCTCAAGTGTCTCTTCTCCAGAGAGAATAAGTTCAGTGCTCACAACCTTTCCTCATAACTAAGATCCTCCAGACCCTTTATTAGCTTTGTTGCCCTTCTTTGTACTCACTCCATTTCCAGTACATCCTTCCTGCGGACTGGTGCCCAGAACTGGTCAACATACTCTAGGTGTGGCCGGACCAGAGTATTGTAGAGCGGGAGAATTATCGTTTTATCTCTGGAGTTGATCCCCTTTTTAACCACTTCAGCCCCGGAAGGATTTACCCCCTTCCTGACCAGAGCACTTTTTACAATTTGGCACTGCGTCGCTTTAACTGCTAATTGCGAGGTCATGTAATGCTGTACCCAAACAAAATTTGCGTCCTTTTCTTCCCACAAATAGAGCTTTCTTTTGATGGTATTTGATCACCTCTGCGGTTTTTAGTTTTTGCGCTATAAACGGAAAAAGACCGAAAATTTTGAAAAAAAATGATATTTTCTAGTTTTTGTTATTAAAAAATCCACTAAACTTAATTTTAGTCATACATTTAGGCCAAAATGTATTCGGCCACATGTCTTTGGTAAAAAAATGTCAATTATTGGTTTGTGCAAAAGTTATAGCGTCTACAAACTAGGGTACATTTTCTTACACAGCTTTTAGTTTATGACTGCCTATGTCATTTCTTGAGATGCTAAAATGGCAGGGCGGTACAACCCCCCCCAAAGTAAGACAGTAGACACCCCAAGACACCCCAAGGAAATTGCTGAGAGGTATGTGGAGCCCATTGAATATTATTTTTTTTGTCCCAAGTGATTGAATAATGACAAAAAAAAAATTACAAAAAGTTGTCACTAAATGATATATTGCTCACACAGGCCATGGGCATATGTGGAATTGCACTCCAAAATATATTCAGCTGCTTCTCCTGAGTATGGGGATACCACATGTGTGGGACTTTTTGGGAGCCTAGCCGCGTACGGGGCCCCGAAAACCAATCACTGCCTTCAGGATTTCTAAGGGCGTAAATCTTTGATTTTACTCTTCACTACCTATCACAGTTTTGAAGGCCATAAAATGCCCAGGTGGCACAAACCCCCCCAAATGACCCAATTTTGGAAAGTAGACACCCCAGGCTATCTGCTGAGAGGCATGGTGAGTATTTTGCAGCTCTCATTTATTTTTGAAAATGAAGAAAGACAAGAAAAAAACATTTTTTTTTCTTTTTTCAAATTTCAAAACTTTGTGACAAAAAGTGAGGTCTGCACAATACTCACTATACCTCTCAGCAAATAGCTTGGGGTGTCTAGTTTCTAAAATGGGGTTCTGGGGGGGGGGGGGTTGCACCACCTGGGCATTCCATGGCCTCTGAAACTGTGATAGGCAGTGAAGAGTGAAATCAAAAATTTACACCCTTAGAAAGCCTGAAGGCGGTGCTTGGTTTTCAGGGTCCCGTACGTGGCTAGGCTCCCAAAAAGTCTCACACATGTGGTATCCCCATACTCAGGAGAAGCAACAAAATGTATTTTGGGGTGTAATTTCACATATTCCCATGGCATGTTTGAGCAATATATCATTTAGTGACAACTTTGTGCAAAAAAAAAAAAAAAATCTGTCTCTTTCCCGCAACTTGTGTCACAATATAAAATATTCCATGGACTCGACATGCCTCTCAGCAAATAGCTTGGGGTGTCTACTTTCCAAAATGGTCATTTGGGGGGTTTTGAACTGTCCTGGTATTTTATGCACAACATTTAGAAGCTTATGTCACACATCACCCACTCTTCTAACCACTTGAAGACAAAGCCCTTTCTGACACTTTTTGTTTACATGAAAAAATTATTTTTTTTTTCAAGAAAATTACTTTGAACCCACAAACATTATATATTTTTTTAAACCAAATTCCCTACAGATTAAAATGGTGGGTGTTTCATTTTTTTTTTCACACAGTATTTGCGCAGTGATTTTTCAAAAGCATTTTTTGGGGAAAAAACACACTTTTTTAAATTTTAATGCACTAAAACACACTATATTGCCCAAATGTTTGATGAAATAAAAAAGATGATCTTAGGCCGAGTACATGGATGCCAAACATGACATGCTTTAAAATTGCGCACAAACGTGCAGTGGCAACAAAATAAATACATTTTTAAAAGCCTTTAAAAGCCTTTACAGGTTACCACTTTAGATTTACAGAGGAGGTCTAAAATTACTGCCCTCAATCTGACCTTCGCGGTGATACCTCACATGCATGGTGCAATTGCTGTTTACTAGGGATGAGCTTCGTGTTCGAGTCGAACCCATGTTCGACTCGAACATCGGCTGTTCGCCCGTTCGCCGAATTGCAAACGATATGGGCCGTTCGCGCCAAATTCGTGTGGCGCGTCACGGCCCATAATTCACTGCGGCATCGCAGTGCATTGCTTGCTGATGATTGGCCAAGCATGCACTATGACCCGCATGCTTGGCCAATCACAGCGCCGCCTGAACAGAGAGCCATAACTGGCCAAAGCCAAGGAGGCTTTGGCCAATTATGGCTCAGGGGATTTAGTACACGCCCCACACGATATAAGGCCGCCTGCACGGCGGCCCTGTGTAGTGTGTGTTCCGGCGTTCATTGAGAGAGAGAGAGAGACAGACAGTGTCATTTGATTTGAGTTAGATAGATTAGGCAGAACAGTCAGTCAGTTAGCTGCACTTACAGTGTATTGTGTATATATATGCATCCCAGGTGTTGCATATATATATATACACTGTATTCAGTTTAGCTAGATCCGTTCCTGTTATCTTCTGGACTATTTACATTTAGTGCAGTGCTTCCTGCTCACAGTGTTCAGCTAGATCCGTTCCTGTTATCTTCTAGACTATTTACATTTAGTGCAGTGCGTCCTGCTCACAGTGTTCAGCTAGATCCGTTCCTGTTATCTTCTAGACTATTTACATTTAGTGCAGTGCGTCCTGCTCACAGTGTTCAGCTAGATCCGTTCCTGTTATCTTCCTACTGACAGGCAGGCTTGTCTGGTTACAGTATATAAAGCTACCTGAAGAAAATTACTGGTGTTCTATTTGATCCTATTAGTACCACGGTCAGGCAGCTAGACTATTTACATTTAGTACAGTGCGTCCTGCTCACAGTGTTCAGCTAGATCCGTTCCTGTTATCTTCCTACTGACAGGCAGGCTTGTCTGGTTACAGTATATAAAGCTACCTGAAGAAAATTACTGGTGTTCTATTTGATCCTATTAGTACCACGGTCAGGCAGCTAGACTATTTACATTTAGTACAGTGCGTCCTGCTCACAGTGTTCAGCTAGATCCATTCCTGTTATCTTCCTACTGACAGGCAGGCTTGTCTGGTTACAGTATATAAAGCTACCTGAAGAAAATTACTGGTGTTCTATTTGATCCTATTAGTAGCACGGTCAGGCAGCTAGACTATTTACATTTAGTACAGTGCATCCTGCTCACAGTGTTCAGCTAGATCCGTTCCTGTTATCTTCCTACTGACAGGCAGGCTTGTCTGGTTACAGTATATAAAGCTACCTGAAGAAAATTACTGGTGTTCTATTTCATCCTATTAGTACCACGGTCAGGCAGCTAGACTATTTACATTTAGTACAGTGCGTCCTGCTCACAGTGTTCAGCTAGATCCATTCCTGTTATCTTCCTACTGACAGGCAGGCTTGTCTGGTTACAGTATATAAAGCTACCTGAAGAAAATTACTGGTGTTCTATTTCATCCTATTAGTACCACGGTCAGGCAGCTAGACTATTTACATTTAGTACAGTGCGTCCTGCTCACAGTGTTCAGCTAGATCCGTTCCTGTTATCTTCCTACTGACAGGCAGGCTTGTCTGGTTACAGTATATAAAGCTACCTGAAGAAAATTACTGGTGTTCTATTTGATCCTATTAGTACCACGGTCAGGCAGCCAGACTATTTACATTTAGTACAGTGCGTCCTGCTCACAGTGTTCAGCTAGATCAGTTCCTGTTATCTTCCTACTGACAGGCAGGCTTGTCTGGTTACAGTATATAAAGCTACCTGAAGAAAATTACTGGTGTTCTATTTGATCCTATTAGTACCACGGTCAGGCAGCTAGACTATTTACATTTAGTACAGTGCGTCCTGCTCACAGTGTTCAGCTAGATCCGTTCCTGTTATCTTCCTACTGACAGGCAGGCTTGTCTGGTTACAGTATATAAAGCTACCTGAAGAAAATTACTGGTGTTCTATTTGATCCTATTAGTACCACGGTCAGGCAGCTAGACTATTTACATTTAGTACAGTGCGTCCTGCTCACAGTGTTCAGCTAGATCAGTTCCTGTTATCTTCCTACTGACAGGCAGGCTTGTCTGGTTACAGTATATAAAGCTACCTGAAGAAAATTACTGGTGTTCTATTTGATCCTATTAGTACCACGGTCAGGCAGCTAGACTATTTACATTTAGTACAGTGCGTCCTGCTCACAGTGTTCAGCTAGATCAGTTCCTGTTATCTTCCTACTGACAGGCAGGCTTGTCTGGTTACAGTATATAAAGCTACCTGAAGAAAATTACTGGTGTTCTATTTGATCCTATTAGTACCACGGTCAGGCAGCCAGACTATTTACATTTAGTACAGTGCGTCCTGCTCACAGTGTTCAGCTAGATCAGTTCCTGTTATCTTCCTACTGACAGGCAGGCTTGTCTGGTTACAGTATATAAAGCTACCTGAAGAAAATTACTGGTGTTCTATTTGATCCTATTAGTACCACGGTCAGGCAGCTAGACTATTTACATTTAGTACAGTGCGTCCTGCTCACAGTGTTCATCTAGATCCGTTCCTGTTATCTTCCTACTGACAGGCAGGCTTGTCTGGTTACAGTATATAAAGCTACCTGAAGAAAATTACTGGTGTTCTATCCCAGCTTAGTGCAGCTACAGGCCATTAGTATGTCTGGAAGGCCAACAAGGAGATGCAGACAGTCACAAGCCAATAAGAGAGGGCAAGCAGGCTCTGTGTCTAGTGCTGGTCGTGGAGACGGTGCATCCTCATCAGCACGTGGCCATGGGACACGCTTGGCCTTTTTTTCGGCAGCTGGCCGTGTTGAGCCGCAACATGCGGAAGACTTGGTCGAGTGGATGACCATGCCGTCCTCATCCTCCTCATCCTCTCTCACCCATGCCCAGGGTGCTTTGTCTGGCAAAGCAGCGGCCTCTTCCCTCAGCTCAATGTCATCAGTGACTCCTTCCCTAGCTCCACCATGTCCTCATGAGGATTCCCTCGAACTGTTTGACCACAGTGTTGGGTACATGCTCCAGGAGGATGCCCAGCGTTTGGAAGGCTCTGATGATGATACTGAGCTCGATGAAGGCAGTAACATGAGCACGAACAGAGGGGGTGCCCAAGAAGGACAGCAATCTGGCAGTCATGCTCCCCCTGCTGCAGCATACTGCCAGGTTTGCTCCAGTGATGAGGAGGGAGGGGATGATGAGGTCACTGACTCAACGTTGGTGCCTGATAGGAGAGAGGAGGAGGAGGAGGAGGAGGAGGAGGAGGAGGAGGAGGAGGAGGCGACACATCACCAACGAGGCAGGATGCCCTCCAGGGGCCAGCCTAAGGGCAGCACATTGACTGCATCACACCCCAAAGCTCCACATGTGCAGGGCGCTGCAGTCTCTGCGCGTTATTCAAAAAGTTCTTTGGTGTGGGCCTTTTTTGAGATGAGTGCATCAGATCGCACCGCTGCTATTTGCAACATTGTCTCAAGCGTATCTCACGTGGCCAAAACATATCCCGCTTGGGTACCACATGCTTGACCAGACATATGTTGACCTGCCATGCAGTTCGTTTGCAAGCGTATCTAAAAGACCCACACCAAAGAACAAAGAGGATCTCTCCTTGCTCCTCATCGGCTGAGATTTCCAACCCCACTAGACCTCCAGTCCTCTCTGAGACCTGCAGTGAGAGGAATGAAGGTGTAGAATTAGGTGTGTCACAGCCAAGTACTTGTGGGCAATCTGCTTTTGGTACACCGATGTCAGATTGTACCAGGCAAATTTCCCTGCCCCAGCTGCTGCACCGCCGAAAGAAGTTTGCTCCCAGCCATCCACATGCCCAGCGGTTGAATGCTAGCTTGGCAAAATTGCTAGCACTTCAACTGCTGCCTTTTCAGTTGGTAGACTCTGCCCCCTTCCGTGAGTTTGTGGAATGTGCGGTTCCTCAGTGGCAGGTACCCAAACCCCACTTTTTCTCACGGAAGGCGATTCCGGCTCTCTACCGGCATGTGGAAGGCAATGTCCATGCCTCGCTGGACAGGGCGGTCAGCGGTAAGGTGCATATTACCGCTGACTCATGGTCCAGCAGGCATGGACAGGGACGTTACCTAAGTTTCACGGCACATTGGTTGACTCTGCTGGCAGCTGGGAAGGATGCAGGACAAGGTGCAGTAGTGTTGGAGGTTGTTCCGCCACCACGCCTCCAAAATGCTGATTGTGACACACCTCTCTCCTCCACCCCCTCCTCTTCTTCTTCCTCCATGGCCTCTTCCTCGCAACCAGAGGTGCTCCGTAGTCGTTCAAGGGGCTACGCAAGTACGCAGGCCAAAAGATGCCATGCGGTGCTTGCACTGGTGTGCTTGGGGGACAGGATCCACACTGGGGCAGAGGTTCTGTCAGCTCTGCAGGGGCAGGTTCAGAGGTGGTTGATGCCACGCCAACTTAAGGCAGGAATGGTGGTTTGCGACAATGGCACCAACCTCCTCTCTGCCCTCCGACAGGGACAAATGACCCATGTGCCCTGTTTGGCTCATGTCCTTAACTTGGTGGTGCAGCGGTTCTTGGGCAGGTACCCGGGCTTACAGGATGTCCTGAGGCAGGCCAGGAAAGTCTGTGTGCATTTCCGCCGGTCATATAATGCCAGTGCTCGGCTGACGGACCTCCAAAAGGAGTTTAACCTGCCAAAGAACCGCCTAATCTGTGACATGCCCACCAGGTGGAACTCAACGTTGGCCATGCTGCAGCGGCTGCACACACAGCAGAGGGCCATCAATGAGTACCTGTGCGACTATGGCACCAGGACAGGGTCAGGGGAGCTTGTTTTTTTTCCCCACGCCAGTGGGCCATGATCAGGGATGCATGCACTGTCCTGTCACCATTCGAGGAGGCCACGAGGATGGTGAGCAGTGACAGTGCATGCATCAGTGACACTGTCCCCCTTGTCCACCTGTTGGAGCACACGCTGCATGGAATAATGGACAGGGCACTTGAGGCAGAACAGATCCAAGAAGAGGAGGACTTCCTTAGCTCTCAAGGCCCCCTTTATCCAGACAGTGTTCCTGCGTGCCCGCCGATCACACAGGAAGAGGACGAGGAGGAGGAGGAAGATTGTGTCAGTATGGAGGTGGAGCCTGGCACTCAGCATCAGCAGCAGTCTTTAAGGGATCAGTCCCAAGAAACACATGGACTTGTACGTGGCTGGGAGGAGGTGGCTGCGGACGTTGTCGTCCTTTGTGACCCAGAGGACTCCGGACCGAATGCCTCAGCAAACCTACGCTGCATGGCCTCCCTGATCCTGCAAAGCCTGCGGAAGGATCCTCGTATTCGTGGTATCAAGGAGAAGGACCAATACTGGCTGGCAACCCTCCTTGATCCACGTTACAAGGGTAAGGTTGCGGACCTTATCTTGCCATCGCAGAGGGAGCAGAGGATGAAACATCTTCGGGAGGCCTTGCAGAAAGGTCTGTGCAATGCGTTCCCAGAGACTGGGAGGTTACAAACTCCTGTTTCTGGACAACGTGTTGCTGAGGCTTCGGTCAGTCAAAGAAGGAGCGGTGGAGAAGGTGGCCGTCTGACCGATGCGTTCAGACAATTTTTTGGTCCGCAGCCCCAAGGTATGATCGGTTCCAGCAACCATCGCCAGCGTCTGTTTTACATGGTGCAGGAATACCTAGGGGCAAGATCAGACTTGGACACCTTTCCCACCGAAAATCCTCTGGGTTACTGGGTCTTGAGGATGGATCACTGGCCAGAGCTTGCACAGTATGCAATTGAGCTACTGGCCTGTCCTGCATCCAGCATTCTTTCGGAACGCACATTCAGTGCTGCTGGAGGCGTGGTAACCGATCACAGGGTGCGTCTGTCCACCGACTCGGTCGATCGGCTGACCTTCATAAAAATGAATCAGTCTTGGATCACCACCAGCTACCAAGCACCTGATGCTGATGTAACCGAATAATTTTTTTTGAAATCTCAGATCCCTTCAAAGACTGCCTATGCTGATGCTGAGTGACTATCCCTGAGTAATTATCCTCTTCCTCCTCAATCATCACGCTGATAGCTTGTAAGAACATTTTTGGTTCTGGGCGCCACCACCAGTGCCTAAGGCACAATTTTTCCGCCCCTGTTTAACAGGGGCGTGTAATTACAATTTTTGATGTAATACTTTGCAGCATGGCTCGTTCCTGCATTCCAACTAGAGTGTCTGTGAGGGGTTGCAGTGTTGTGGCACCAGCACCAGTGCCTAAGGCCCAATTTTTCTGCCCCTGTCTAACAGGGGCGTGTAATTACAATTTTTGATGCAATACTTTGCAGCAGGGCTCGTTCCTGCATTCCAACTAGAGTGTCTGTGAGGGGTTGCAGTGTTGTGGCACCAGCACCAGTGCCTAAGGCCCAATTTTTCTGCCCCTGTCTAACAGGGGCGTGTAATTACAATTTTTGATGCAATACTTTGCAGCAGGGCTCGTTCCTGCGTTCCAACTAGAGTGTCTGTGAGGGGTTGCAGTGTTGTGGCACCACAGCACCAGTGCCTAAGGCCTAATTTTTCAGCTCCTGTTCAACAGGGGCATGTAATTACAATTCTTGATCTAATATTTCACAGCAGGGCCCTGTGAGGGCTTACAGTGTTGTGGCCACAGCAACACCTAAGGCCCAAATTTCTGCTGAGTATATAGGGCAGGACCCTACTTTCAAACATCTAACTTACAAACGACTCCTACTTGCAAATGGAAGGAGACAACAGGAAGTGAGATGAAATCTACCCCTAGGAAGGGAAATTCTCTCCTGTAAGAGTTAATATGGGAAAACAATTTCTCCTTTCCACTGATGCTTTCCAATCCTTGTTCCACAAAAACCCCAAATTTTCAAAAAACATTTTTCATTGGGACAAAAAGTGAGGTGAAATCTTCTGAAGAGGAGGAAAGACAGCAAAACAAATGTCACAGGGGTGATAACCCTTCCCTATGTTTTCCAAAAAGCTTAAAAAAGATTTTTTGGCTGGAGCTAAACGTGTTAAAAATGTACCCGTTCAAAATTACAAAGAGATTCTACTTAACAACAAACCTACAGTCCCTGTCTTGTTTGCACCGCCTGTATACTGCTGTTCAGAGTATATAGGGCCTTTCCTTATTTTAATTTGGGTGCGGGGTTCCCCTTAATATCCATACAAGACCCAAAGGGCCTGGTAATGGACTGGGGGGTACCCATGCCGTTTGTCTCGCTGATTTTCATCCATATTGCCATGACCCGACATGACATTAAACCCGCAAGCAGTTTTAAATGAGATTTTTTCCTTTAAAAATGACATTTGGTGCAGGGACTGTTCTAAACACGGGAAACACGCGTCACTTTACAGGCATACTATAGACACACCCAGGTACGATATTTAAAGGAATATTTCACTTTTTTTTTTTTTTTACTTTAAGCATCATTAAAATCACTGCTCCCGAAAAAACGGCCGTTTTTAAAAGTTTTTTTTGCATTGATACATGTCCCCTGGGGTAGGACCCGGGTCCCCAAACCCTTTTTAGGACAATACCATGCAAATTAGCCTTTAAAATGAGCACTTTTGGTTTCGAACGTTCGAGTCCCATAGACGTCAATGGGGTTCTAACGTTCGTGCAAACTTTCGGTCCGTTCGCAGGTTCTGGTGCGAACCGAACCGGGGGGTGTTCGGCTCATCCCTACTGTTTACATTTGACGCCAGACCGACGCTTGCGTTAGCCTTAGCACGAGAGCAGGGGGGGACAGGGGTGCTTTTTTTTCTTTTGTTATTTTTTTGCTTTTTTATCTTATTTTTAAACTGTTCCTTTCATTTTTTTTTTTAAATCATTTTTTTTGTTATCTCAGGGAATGTAAAATCCCCTATGATAGCAATAGGTAGTGACAGGTACTCTTTTTTGAAAAAATTGGGGTCTATTAGACCCTAGATCTCTCCTCTGCCCTCAAAGCATCTGACCACACCAAGATCGGTGTGATAAAATGCTTTCCAAATTTCCCAATGGCGCTGTTTACATCCGGCGAAATCTAAGTCATAAAATGCTCGTAGCTTCCGGTTTCTTAGGCCATAGAGATGTTTGGAGCCACTCTGGTCTCTGATCAGCTCTATGGTCAGCTGGCTGAATCACCGGCTGCATTCTCAGGTTCCCTGTTGAGACAGGAGAGCCAGAGAAAAACACGGAAGACGGTGGGGGGGCATTCCCTCCCACAGCTTGTAAAAGCAGTCAAGAGGCTAATTAGCCGCTAGGATTGCTTTTACATGAAAGCCGACCACTGGCTGAAAAGAATGATACCAAGATGATACCTAAACCTGCAGGCATCATTCTGGTATAACCACTCAAAGTTGTGAATGGCGTACCTGAAGACAAAAAAATGGTTAACAATAAAACACAGTAAACGGTAGAGTATAAAAAATTGCATACCTGAAAAGCAAACATGATAAAACATAATAACAATAAAACATTGCAGAATAGAATACAGTAAAAAAGAGCAGAACAATAGAGAGAGAATAGAGAGAGAGAGAACAATAAAACGACAACTATTTTTTTTTATTTTATATTTTTTTTTTTTCACACTTTTTTTTGTAACTGTAACTTTTATAACTGTAACCGGTTCCAGGTTCGGGTCTCTCAAAATGCGATGGCATCTTGGGAGACCCTGTGAAAGTGTGCCTAGTCTGTGCAATGCTGTACCCTACGCTAATACTCAACTAGTGATTGGTAGCGTTCAAAACATTCACCAATGCAAAGACCAGGATTGTCAGGACAGGAGGGACAATAATAGCGGGTGTCACGCCTATATCCGTGCTTGTTGCAGACACAACATCTTTTTTGGGGGGGTTCGTTGGTTAGGGATACTCGGGAGGACATAAAGAAAATGCCTCTCATGCAGCTGACTGCATTTGGTTGGGGATGTGAATGGGGGAAGTATGGGTGCTGCAGAAGTGGTGGGTTCCCAATTAGGATTGGCGAATGCAGCAGGAAGGGCATTATGGGCACGACGGGCCTGTGTTTGTCTTCTTCTTGGTGGCAGCGGGACACTACTTGTGCTTGCCACCTCACCAGCTTGAACTGCACTTATGGGACTCGCCACGTCACCAAGTGTTACTGTAGTGCTGGTTTGACTACGACCGGGGTGTACTAGGCCGCTGGTGCTTGCCAGTTCACCAAAACGCTACCCAAAAAACTGTTAGCGATCGCAGGGATCAGGCCTGACTCTGCGAACGCTGCAGTTATGCGTTTAGTGTTTTGTAAGTGTCAGTGATCGATCGATACTGCACTTGGGTGGGCTGGGCTGGGCCAGGCAGAGGGGCAAAATGCAGGTGCTAGCAGGTATCTCGGCTGATCCCGCTAACACTGCGTTTTTGGGAACCCTAAACTGCTGGGGACGCTAGTACAGATCTGATCGGATCAGATATTGATCCGTTCAGATACTATACCACTAAGGGAGGTGTACGGTGCGTGCGTGAGTGTTAGCGCTACTGGCACTAACCTGACACTGCCTGGGGCTGGTGTTTTCCAGTTCACCAAAACACTACCAAAAAAACTGTTAGCGATTGCAGGGATCAGCAACAGGAAGAGGAGACAAGGGATTCCCAGAAAGCAAAAAAGGGGGAATGGTCAACTACGGCTTATGGTACAAAAATGCAAAAAGGCTTTATTAAGGGTGGGGGGGTGGGGGTATTTACATATACAAAAAATTCTGAATTCTGTATCGTTCTGCAGAAGTACGCGGAGACATACGAAACGTTAACGCAGCCCCTGCAGGGCTTGTCAGCAGGCCTTCAACATGCTTCCCTTTCCAGCAATGTAAAAGGGTTTCCCTGCGATTTGCATACAGCACCATACTTCACAAGCTATTTCCGCATCAGCAATTGAATTCAAAGTTCCTGGTTCCTGGTCTTTTCCTAACCATGTGACCGGTCATGTGATCACACAGTCTGCAGTGTCTACCATTGAGGAGAATGGTGTGCTGTGACTACACACTGAATGTTGTTCTGAACTGACTGTAAGCCGCTCCATGCCAAACAGCAAAACAGCAGAGTCTGAGGACATCCCCAGTAATTGAAAGTGGTGAGAGCCCTAAAGGGCAGTTTCTCTTTCCCTCCTTATCTCCTTATTAATAGTCTTTGCATTTGTTTGCCATTCACCCTCCTGCATGGATTGGCACACTTGAAACTGATGAACTGTGAAAATATCATTCTGGTCTAGATTGGAAAAGAGACTAAGCCCTTTCTTTGGAGTAGTCTGTCCTTTGCTCCTTATATGCTGCATTGAGGAAATAGTGTTTGTAGTCAGAGTCTTCGAGTTAGAAAGTGAAACTCCTAAGCACCAAGGCCTGAGGTGTGCCTTGGCCTGACTGGTCAGTATGCCTGAAAAGAGGGCATACCCTGAATATAAGAAAAGTAATATGAGTAAGTATGAATATTGGGGGAAACGGGTGGGTGGGAACCCGGAATGCCCACGAGCCCTGACCTGACAGAGGAGGAGGCTTAAATAGCCCTCTCAGACTCCTCCCACAAATGCAGGCTAGCCTTCAGCCAGCCTTTGTACTTGTAGTCAGAGTCTTCGAGTTAGAAAGTGAAACTCCTAAGCACCAAGGCCTGAGGTGTGCCTTGGCCTGACTGGTCAGTATGCCTGAAAAGAGGGCAAAAAGACACAAATTTAGGTGAAAAAGGGAAGGTAACAATCCATCAAGTGGAGTAGTGCTTGCCCGGATGGCAACAGTATATAACTGATAAGTGTCCGTTATGACAGGAGAAACCCCCGACTCGGTGATGAGACAGAGCCCCTTGTAGAAACCTGCAAAGCTACCCAGAACCCAACGAAACGTCCCATGAACGATTGGACAGAGCCTGGAGCCCGAGACAACCCAGACATGAGAATGAACTACTGTGAATGAGAGGATGCGTGGGGGAAGGGGAGCCATGGCTGTCCCGAGGAGCCCCTGCAAAATGATAGCCGAGAAGATCAAAACTTCGACCAGACCCTCGGAAGTGCTCCATGAAACCCTCCCCCCAAGCCCTGGCCTACCCAAACTGGTATAGGAAAGAGCGAGGATAAGTGCCAAAGGACAACTGGCAGGAGTTCAAAATGATAAATACCTGAAGGATGTGATAGGGTAGGTGGTTGAGGCCCAAACCCTAAGGCAATAAGCACTGACAACATGGAGAAACCATGCCAGACACCGAATGCTGGTCCCACCTGATTTGATCAGGTCGTGCTGCAGCAGAGTCTGAATCCTGAACCGAGGAAGGAGGGCCAGACTCCACACCGGGGAAATAAGTCCCATGGCCTGAAACAGTCATACCCCAAAGTGACTGAAACCCCCCTACCTGACACCGGCTAGGGAATGGAAAAAATGACTGGACTGACGTCCCTGAGCAGTCTTCCAGGCCACATCCTAGACAAGATATCAGGCCCGAGCGTAGAATCCAGAATCATGACGACGTTTGCCCAAACCTACCACTTAAGGACCAACAAGGGGATGATGGCTGCCAATGCAGCCCACCTGAGAACATGAACAAGAGAAATGACAGTCAACAATACAAGAGAACAGCAATCCCCCTCTGAGCCTACCCAAGTATGAGAACATGAGCAGAAATGTCAAGACCACTGCGCGTGAATGAAGCTGATGATGGACCACCCCCCCTCGTGTAAGTAGTGACTCAGCCCGAGTAACCTGCTGCGCAGAGACAGGTAATTAACTGAAAACTCAGGGCTGGTGTACCCACAGACCGTGGTGGGTAATCGTACAGGTGTGTTGAATGAACGTGCATCGTATGACGTATGTTATACAGGCGAGAAGATTGTGGTCAACAATCATTAACAAACGAAACCTCAGCCCGTATCGATCTGTAGACGTGACAGATCCTGACATGTGAGCCCTAGCTAACTGACCCAGGTACAAACATGAACAAAGATACAATGAGACATGACAAACAACGAAGATAAAGCCAGCTACCGAAGTATGCCGTGACTGAACAACAACGCCCCTCTGAGAAACGCTGTGACAGGAATGCTGAGACTGAACACTGAGGTAGAAAGGCTATGCCAGAAATCTCGGGGCAGAAGCGCACTGACCGCAATGTTGACAGAAAACCCTACGACAGGAATGCTGAAACTGAAAGCTGAGGCAGGAATGTGAGAACCAAAACCCTGGGCAGAGCGTAATGACAAATGCTGAGACTAAAATCCTGGGGCAGAAATGCAATGACAGAAATCCTGGGGCAAAAACACTATGACAGAACACTATGACAGAAATGCTGAGGCAGAAAAGCAAAGACAGAAATCCTGGGGCAGAAACGCAGAGGCAGAAATGCCATGACCGAAATCCTGGGGCAGAAACGCAGAGGCAGAAATGCCATGACAGAAATCCTGGGGCAGAAACGCAGAGGCAGAAATACCATGACAGAACTCCTGGGGCAGAAACGCAGAGGCAGAAATTCCATGACCGAAATCCTGAGGCAGAAACGCTATGACAGAACGCTAAAGCAGAAGTGTAATGACAGAAAAACCTGGGGTAGAAACACCAAGACAGAAAAGCTGAGACTGAACGCCAAGTCAGAAATGCTGGGGCAGATCGCCGCCATGACAGAAATCCTGGGCAGAAACGCTATGACAGAAATCTTGGGCAGCCATGCTGTGACCGAAAACCTGGGGCAGAAAGGCCTTGACAGAAATGCAGAGACTGTGCACTGAGACAGCAATGCGAGGGTAGAACGTTGTGACAGAAATGCTGGGGCCGAATGTTATGAAAGGAATGCAGGGGCCGAACGCTGTGACAGAAATGCAGGGGCCGAACGCTGTGACAGAAATGCAGGGGCAGAACGCTGTGACAGAAATGCAGGGGCAGAACGCTGTGACAGAAATGCAGGGGCAGAACGCTGTGACAGAAATGCAGGGGCAGAACGCTGTGACAGAAATGCAGGGGCAGAACGCTGTGATAGAAATGCTTGGGCAGAACGCTGTGACAGAAATGCAGGGGCAGAACGCTATGACAGAAATACTGGGGCAGAACGCTAAGACAGAAATCCTGGGGCCGAACGCTAAGACAGAAATCCTGGGGCCGAACGCTAAGACAGAAATCCTGGGGCCGAACGCTAAGACAGAAATCCTGGGGCCGAACGCTAAGACAGAAATCCTGGGGCAGAACGCTAAGGCCAGAAATCCTGGGGCAGAACGCTAAGACAGAAATCCTGGGGCAGAACGCTAAGGCCAGAAATCCTGGGGCAGAATGCTAAGACAGAAATCCTGGGGCAGAACGCTAAGGCCAGAAATTCTGGGGCAGAACGCTAAGGCCAGAAATCCTGGGGCAGAACGCTAAGACAGAAATCCTGGGGCAGAACGCTAAGACAGAAATCCTGGGGCAGAACGCTAAGACAAAAAACCTGGGGCAGAACGCTACGACGGAAATCCTGGGGTAGAAACGCTAAGACAAACGCTGAGACCGAAATGCCGGGGTAACACACTAATGATGGAAATGCTGGGGCAGAACGCTAAGACAGAAATGCTGGATATTGTAACAGAAATGCTGAGGTATAAATGCTGACAGAAATGCTGGCTGAACATGACAGAAACGCTAGGGCGGAAACGCCATGACAGAAATGCAGGGCTGAATGTGACGACAGACAAGTTGGGGCAGAACACCCTGAAAGAAATGCTGGGGGAGAATGCTGCGACAGAACTGCTGAGGCAGAAAAGGCAATGACCGGAACGATACGACAGGAGCGCTATGATAGCAAAACGCTGACACCAAAATGCCTAGATACAAACGCTGTGACGGAAACCTGAGGCTGAAGCGCTATGACAGAAATCCTGGGGCCGAAACGCCATGATGAAACACTGGTGCCTGAAGCGGTGAATGCCCGGGAGGCGTGCGGGAATCTCCCCCCCCCATGATGCCCCATGTGAGTACCGGGAAGTGAGCAGGCGGGTGAGCACCCCCCCCATGAGAACCAGGAAGCGTGCGGGCGATTCCTCCGTGATGCACGGTGTGACTTCCAGGGAGGTGAGGTGAACTGGCGGGTGAGTGGATACAAGATGGACGAACAGACGCCCCCCCCAGGAGAAGCGGGCGGCCGCCCCCCCATGCTGGCAAGACACACAGGGATGAGGGAGAAGCGGGCGGCGCACTCCCCCCGACCATGTGGGATTGGGCCCAGGGAAGGAGGAGGATGGACAGACGACCCCCCTCCCAAACTGAGCTGGTTGGTGTGGGCGAAAGATGATGGACAGCCGTGACGCACCCCCCCACCCCTCATGGGCGCCGGGAGAAGCTCGGGCTGCATGGTGCTGACCACATAGAGCTGTGCAGGATGGAAGGACGTCCTCCCCCCCGCTCCCCCGGCATGAGCTCCGGGAGAAACGGGCGGGCTGCACCTCACGGAGCTGTGGAGGATGAAAGGACGCCCCCCTCCCCCCTGCATGAGCGCCGGGAGAAGCGGGCGGGCAGCACCTGACCAGCTGCAGCCGAGGGGAAGGAAGGAGGGTGGTGGAGGACGGATGGATGGCCCCCCTCCCTTCCCCCGGCATGCTCGCCGGGAGAAGCGGGCGGGCCGTACCTGACTGGCTGCCGCCGAGGGGAAGGAGGGTGGGTGGAGGATGGACGGCCCCCCTCCCCCTGCATAATCACCGAGAAAACGGGCGAGTGCCCCCCCGTGGTGCCGTGTGCAGCGGAGCAGGCAGCTGGCTGGACATCCCCCCACCCTCAATACCCGGAGAAGCGGTCGGCAGCTCCCCCCCTGAAGCAAGCTGGTAAGGGGAGAGAGGAGCTGGCTGGCAAGAGGCTCCCTCGTGGAGCTGCATTGCATGGGGAGAGGAGTCGGCGGGCGGGCGGCCGATTGCCCCCCCCTGCTGAAATACCAAGAGAAGTGGGGACCCATGAATGTGGGTGCTGAGGGGGAACCAGGTGGGTGGAGAGGTGAACTCCCTGGTGAAACACCGCCACCATCTTGCAATCGATCCGGAAGTGGCGCGTAGGCCCTGCCCCTACTGAACCCGGAACGTCCACGAGCCCTGACCTGACAGAGGAGGAGGCTTAAATAGCCCTCTCAGACTCCTCCCACAAATGCAGGCTAGCCTTCAGCCAGCCTTTGTACTTGTGCACTGGACATACCTAGTAACAGGAACGCTGGTCTTTCTATTTCCAAAACAACTGGTGTATACACACATTTAGTACACTGAGGTTGGAAGCTGCTTGTGGAGGATTTCTTTCTAACAGAGGGTTAAAAAACCCCACCTAATTCAGCTATGTAAGGTCTTGTCTATGTGGATATATGTAGTTTCTTTTCAGTACTGCTCAATCTGATGCACAGTCAATACTAGACCACATAAGACTCGATATCCCATCAGTAGCTTACCCCAAGTAATGTTTGGTGCTATACTTTTTTCTTTGGATTCAAATGGACACTGCATGCGTTTTTGGCCTGCAGGCACGCTCTGCAGTTTTATTCATCAATGTTGCAGCATGGTTTTTAATTTTGGTTTAGTGTAGTGAGACAGATTTTGTTATTTAGATACATTGTTTATCTTACATATATTTGGAATTTTTTGTATATGTAAATACCCTCACCCCGCCACCCTTAATAAGGCCTTTTTGCATTTTTGTACCATAAGCCGTAGTTGACCATTCCCCCTTTTTTGCTTTCTGGTGACTCCCTTGTCTCCTCTTCCTGTTGTTGATATAGTGCCATTGCTTTTAGGGCAGGTATCCCGTCACATATTGACGAATCGGCTGGTACTCTATTTGCTGTTTGCAACTTTGGTGAGTGTGGATTCAAGGACATTTTACCCCCCCATTTATCGCAGGGATCAGGCCTGACTCTGCGAATGCTGCAGTTATGCGTTTAGTGTTTTGTAAGTGACAGTGATCGATCGATAAATATAAATGTGCTCCCACAGAGGAGCACAGAGCCAAGGACACTCTGTGCAGATCAGCAGTATCACACAGTGTACTGCACTGAACCTGCTCCTGTCTAAGGCGGCTGACTGCTATAGTAAAACCTGCATATGCCTTATCATTATAAGGCACACGTGAGTGGATTGAAGTTTGCCTGTGTACCTTGGTATCCTAACTATTGCACAATGATTGGTTTTTTCTCTTATCTGCCTGTTTATGATTCTCACATTGGTTGTGAATAGAAACAAAAAGCACATTGTTACTATGAAGGTCAATGAGCACCTTGATTAAGCAAGTGTTTTTAAACAGCTTTGCTAGTGATTAAAAGCTCTATACCAATCAGGATTCTACACCTGTATAATTGAACCTTCTGAATACATCCCTATATATTTATTTTTATGTGGATTTTTTATGTGAATATTTTTACAAATTTGGTGTCATTAATTTTTTATAATTTTACACTATTTTGATTGCTGGATTTTTTAGGAATTCTTACTCACCGCTGGATTTATTTGACTATTTATATTTATTCTTATATATTCATTTTCATGCACATTGTGAAGCGCTTCAAATATCATTATTTATTCTTTTTAAGTGACTCTGAAAACACTCTCTTTTGATAGCAGCCTCACTTTTTTTTGTGTAATATGTGTAATTATCAGCTATTTAGCATCACAGCGCTTTGTGTTTTATATATATTTTTTCCAGTGATCGATCGATACAGCACTTGGGTGAGCTGGGCTGGGCTGGGCTGGGCCGGGCGGAGGGGCAAAACGCATTAACTATATGGAATGCACATAAGGCCTTCATAAGAGGTATCCTAATCCAATTAGGAGCACGAGAAAAGAAGAGACAGGCTCAGCAGCTAAACACTGTTCTCACTGACATACACCTTATTGAAACTCAAAACAAAACATCCCCATCTATACCACTTATCAACAAACTAAATTCTCTTAGAGAAAAACTTAGAACAATCCCAACGATATGACAAACACCTTAGACGCCTACGACAAAATGATTATGTTAATGCTAATAGAGGCGGCAAATACCTAGCGAATAGATTAAAAGCGGCTCGCACAAGAACTAGAATAGCATACCTTCAACATCCCACACTACCCCACAAAATTACGAACCCACAAGACATAGCAAACCAATTTGCGTCATACTATAGCTCATTATACAACCCACATAATGATACTAGTACACCTCAACCAACCATAGACAATATAAACTCATTTCTGAAGAACATAAACCTTCCCTCACTCTCTGAACAACAATTAGAGATTCTGAATGCTCCGATCACAAACCAAGAAATAGAAATGACCATACACTTACTCCCCACTGGGAAATCTCCCGGCGCAGAAGGATTCTCTAATGAATATTTTAAAATGTCCTCTCACCACACATGACAACAATAATCAACAAAGCTGCTGAGACTGCCTCTCTTCCACAAGAAATACTGAGGGCACATATAGTAACATTACCTAAACCAGGCAAAGAACCCACCACACCAGCTAACTTTAGACCCATTTCCCTACTCAATTCCGATACAAAAATATACGCAAAATTATTAGCCAAAAGATTAAAAACATTGTACCCACTCTTATAAAGCGAGACCCAGATGGGCTTTGTGAGGGGAAGACAAACCTCGGATGCAACCAGGAGAATTGTTAACGTGATACATTATGCTGAAAAAACCCGAACGCCTTCTCCGCTGTTGTCAATTGACGCAGAGAAAGCATTCGACAGGGTCCACTGGACATATATGGAAATGACCCTAATCAAGTTTGGATTTAAAGGCCATATATTGCAAGCTATTATGGCACTGTACTCTTCTCCTTCAGCGCAAGTGTATTCTGCCGGGTTCCTATCCACAACCTTCAATATCACTAATGGAACGAGACAGGGGTGCCCCCTTTCCCCTACCATCTTCAATATGATGATAGAGCCTTTAGCTGAGGCTATAAGAACACACCCCTTGATCACGGGCTTCCAGTTTGGAACTAACACTCATACCATCAACCTATTCGCAGACGATGTAATCCTGCTCCAATCCCAACATTTCCCTAAAACAAGCCCACAAAATCCTTATTGTCTTTGGGGAAATATCCTATTACAAAGTTAACTTCACTATATTGTTAATATTAGATATGGGTGTTTCAACCAACACCCGTAATACACTACAAACACAACGACCATATATGTGGAGCAAAGGGAGCATCACAGATCTAGAGATTGCACTTACGAACAAAGTCTCCAGAATGATAAAAGCCAATATAATACCACTGGTTGCCAAACTGGAAGCCCAAATTAGAAACATGTCAAACAATGAGATATCATGGATGGGTAGAATTGCAGCTTACAAAATGATGATATTGGCGCAAATACTAAATATATTCCGCACCCTACCATTGAACATCCCTCAACATTTCCTTAAAAACATTGCAAATCTTGGCTGGAGATATATATGGAATGGGAAAAAAGCCAGATGCTTGCGAAATAACCTCACATCCCATAAAAAAGCGGGCGGCGCAGGACTAGTGGACATACATGACTACTTCTGAGCAGTATGCCTAGACCAAAACAAACACTGGTTCCAAACAACTGATACAACATTATGGGTGGACATCGAAAAGGCAACAGTACAGACGAAAGATTTAGCCTTACTACTCATGACAGACAGGTGGATACAATGGGACACAAAAACAATGTATCCTACAACGCAGATATCATTAAAAGCGTGGAGATTCATAATGGGACAAACATGTAGGGACACTCAGGACACACATTACAAAATCCCCTTAACATTCTTAGAGACAAAGATTCCAATGTTGTCAGTCAGAGACTTGACAACTAAGGGCATAACACATATATCAGACCTTTATAATGGTACACAACCTAAATCTGTGGAACAACTCATGACGCAGTATCACCTTCCAACGGATAAGAGGTTTACATGCTTGAGGATTGTACACTTCATCAAATCTCGACCTACACCGACTATATCCCTTCAGAGCAAAATATGGCAATTTTACTCCACAACTAAGCAACACACAAGAGGTATATCTTTTTTATAACATCACCAGAGATAAACTCACACTTACAAAAACTATAGCAACGAAAAAATGGGAGGAAGAAATAGGTATAGAAGTTTCAGTAAAACAATGGCAACAAACATTCAGGGCAATACACAAAGCCTCTCACTGTGTCAAACACTGGGAATTAGCTATCAAAATGGCAAACAGATGGCATTACACTCCATATAGAATAGCGAAATTCTTCCCCGGAGCTTCACCACACTGCTGGAGAGCCTGTGGACAAATAGGAAACCTATTACACGTGCTTTGGTATTGTCCTACAGTTAAATGCATTTGGAATCAGGTATTTCGAATGAGATCTACAATAACAGGAGTACTCACACCCCCAGACCCGGAACTGGCAATTCTCCATCTGAACATAGAAAAATTCCATACAGACTTTAGGCCAGTTATAACACACATACTACTAGAGACACGTTTACTGATCTTACGAAATTGGAAATCCACAACAGCCATCAATATGTCAGACATTACCAAAGCGGTTCATAGAAATTACACTTTTGAGCGTCTCTTAGCAATAAATTCTTTACAATGCACAACCTTTGACAAGTACCGGTCTATATGGCCCAAAGGTTAATGTTACTGTTAATGAGGATAAAGTAAAACAAAGAAAAATAATATGAACAATTGAAATATTCTGCTTACAATGATTGTTTCTCTGACGTATTGACAACAAAAGTAATGTAATAATTTCCGAGATGTACATCAATTGAATGTGTATATCAATATACCCTTTTTATGTTATGTACTATGTTCATTTATAAAACCTTCAATAAAAATCATTGAGAAAAAAAAATATTTAAGCTTAACTACCTCAATACTGGGCACTTTCACCCCCTTCCTTCCCAGACCAATTTTCAGCTTTCAAAGCTCTCATAATTTCAATGACAATTACCCAGTCATGCTACACTGTACCCAAATGAAATTTTTATCATTTTGTTAACACAAATAGAGATTTCTTTTGGTGGTATTTAATCACCACTGGGTTTTTTATTTTTGCGATATAAGCAAAAACAGAGCAAACATTTTGAAAAAAAACAATATTTTCTAGTTTCTGTATATAAAGAAATCCAATAAAATCTAATTTCATCATAAATTTAGGCCAGAATGTATGATAATAGGTTTGTGTGAAAGTTATAGAGTCTACAAGCTATGCTGCGTATCATTGAAAATGTATCAATCCTGATGTACTGACAGCCTCATCTCATTTCTTGAGGCCCTAAAATGTCAGGACAGTACAGATATCCCCAAATGATCCCTTTTTGTAAATATGACAGTCCAAGGTATTTAGTAAGAGGCATAGTGAGTTTTTTAAGAAATAAAAAGTGCAGCGCTATGTTTGAGAAAAAAACACATACATATGTGAAAATGACTAAAAATGAGTTTCAGTGTAAATCACCTATATGTAAACTCTAGTTTAACCAGTACTCTGGATCAAAAAGGTAAATGCAAAAAGGTCTTATGAAAGCACCTGTGAATAATGTTGTAAAAAAAAATCAAATCAATAAAAGAGTGTTATCTCTCTCAAAATGTATGACTGTATCAAAACAGTCCCAAAGAAGCATAAACATAAATATTGCTCAAAAAAACAAAAAACATCATCGTGAGAAAATGACCAATATGAATGGATAGGACTCAAACAAGTCTCTGGGGTTTAGAAAGTTCATCCAAGTGTAGGGGTGATCTCAGGGCGTACATACAGATCTCACCCTGCTGCATGTATATTCAAATCAAGGGTAATTCTTCTTACATTCAACTGGAGGGGAAGTAAAATGCCCTTACCAGAAGCAGTGGCCACACTGGTCGTTGGCGGTGATTCACATAAGCTTTTACCGTTTGCACGGTAGAGTTAAAGATGTCTCCGACCCTGGGGCGGGAGCCAGGGAGGGCCTCACGACTTTGAATCCTCCTCGATGGAACCAGGTCTTCTTGGATGAGTAAGCGCGTTCAGTTATCAACTGGAGTTTTCCACCAGAAATCACTCACTTGGCTTTGCCCATATATGATCGAAAAAAGAGAAAAGGCTTCCACATGGTGTAAAATCCAAGTAACCAGAGATTTTATTGTTATTGTTAAAATTTCCAATAAAAAATTCAGGCTTTAAAAATTAGGTTCATATGAACAAAAATCTAGCGCAGTCACTATGATGGCTGTGGTAGCGTCACACACCTGACGCATTTCGTCTACCAAGACTTCAACTGGGATAAAGCTAGCCTGCAATCTCCTGCGCTTTTTATCTAAAAATACAGAAAAACTCCATTGGGGACACCTGTGCGGCGTGACTTCCGGGTTTCCGCATCATGTGAGTTTTTTGAAGTTACAATTTTTTTACCAACAATAGTTTGGAAAATGAAGATTTTTTATTTATTTTTTCCACAAAATTGGCATATTAACAAGTTATTTCTCACACACATGCTGATAGGTTAATTAGATCCTGACGAAAAGTGGCCAAATATGTGTATGTTGTATGTGCATGTGTTTGTAAGCACGTCGGGACCCCTTTGTGGCAAAGGACACCGGCAGCAAAAAGTGCCCTGAGGCGATTCAGTTGGCAGAGGTAGCGCTATACAAGTCATTAATTCATTCATTCATTCATTCACACATGGCATAGATAAACTTGCAATTACATTACTCCACAGCCTAGCCACATACAGAGGCCCAACATGCAGGGAACACCATCAGGTGTTCTAGGAGTATAAATTATACATTTAGTTTCCTGACCACCCATCACATTTTTGAAGGCCCTGGAGCACCAGAATAGTGAAAGTACCCAAAAAATTACCCCATTTTGGAAAGCAAAGACCCCAATAAAAATAAGATTTCTATGAGGCATAATGAATCTTTTTGAACATGTCATTTTTTCCACAAGTTTTTGGAAAATAGGGCAAAAAAGTAAAAACATATTTTTTACACAAAGTTGTTAAGTAATAAGATTGTTCTAACACATAGCATGTACATAGCAAAATTTACACCCCAAAATACATTCTGCTACTCCTCCTGAGTATGGCGATACCACATGTGTGGGACTTTTACACAGCGTGGCCACATACAGAGGCCCAACATGTAGGGAGTACCATCAGGTGTTCTAAAGGCATAAATTACACATTTAGTTTCCTGAGTACCTATCACATTTTTGAAGGCCCTGGAGCACCAGGACAGTGGAATTAGATGTGGCAGATGATCATGGACAGATGTGGCAGATGATCACGGACATATGTGGCAGATGATTATGTGCAGATGTGGCAGATGATCATGGGCTGATGTGGCAGATGATCACGGACAGATGTGTGTCAGATGTGCACAGATGATCATGGACAGATGTGCCAGATGATCACTGACAGATGTGGCAGATGATCACGGACAAATGTGCACCAGATGCGCACAGATGATCACGGACAGATGTGCGCCTATAATCATGGACAGATGTGCGCATGTGATCACGGACAGATGTGCGCATATGATCACGGACAGATGTGGCAGATGATCATGGACAGATGTGCATCAGATGCGCGCAGATGATCACAGACAGATGTTCAGTGTGACGGATGTTTACTGGGACAGATGTGAGACTGGTGTTGGTGTTTTTCACTGTTTGTGGACACTGTTTGGGGACATTAGCTGAGTGATCAGTGTGTAAAAACCTGTAAAACAGCTCATACACATTAATCCCCAATTCGCAGATCCACTCTCCTTCTACTCACTGACACTGTGTAAGGAGAAGCAGAGCCGATCTCCTGGCAACGGCTCTTTGTTTACATTACATGACGGTTGTGATTGGACATAGCCATCATGTGATCAGAAGGGCCAATCGTAGAGCGCTCCTACTGAGCGATGTTGTCCTGTCTGACACAGGAACATCGGGATCACACCACTATGTGGGCACACGTCTGCGCGATCCCGCTTCTTGTGACATCCCCCAAGCTGTGTTTACATCACATGATGGCTGTGATTGGACACAGCCATCATGTGATCAGGAGGGCAAATAACAGAGCCCTCTTGTTAATCCGAAATGTTATTTTAATTAGGGATAGATGGCGCTACCTTACCAGGGTACCTTGATTTTATGATATAATAAACCTCAAAGGAAAAAAGGGGGGCCAGAAAAAATGAAAATAAAAATAAAATAAAAAAATATAAAAACAACCCCTTATTCAGTCATTAGGTAGTGAGTCTAATTGTCCAGTGTTACCTAAATGGACTGTACTACCAGGTGAGTCTTATACCTACATGCAGGTATACACCGTGTGGCTAATCAACATAAATTAATAAAGTGACAATTTATAAGAATTATGACAATCCAAAAAATAAATAAAATAAAATAAATTAAATATAGAGCACCACGGATTGAAACCTATATTAATCTCCAATAGTGTCCAAATGTGCTTTTATGCAAGAGGTGAGTTAAATAATCCCAACATTAGGCATATAGTGCAGGGCTGCACATTAGATTAGATAACCAGGTGTGAAATTGAAACAAAGTGAAAAGTATATTAAATTAGTGTATCAAAGTCCATTATCAAAAAGTAAAAACGTCTGTGGTAAGTGACTTTTGTGATAACCAGCTGATCAGATCCGGTGACTTGCGGTGCTCCCCCTCAAAGATCCCCACTCACCAGCTCCCTGCACCCCTGCAGGGGTAGTAGGCGTTGTAGTAGCAACCAGCAGTGTGATGTGTATGGGTCCTCAGGGTCCACCGTTCCAGCTGAGAAGTATCCTTCAGTGTATCCTCATATAGAAGAAACAGGGCTCCATAGTGTGATATGTTTTAAATAGTTTATTGGCTATCATAACAGCACAAAGATAGGCAACTAAAAGTAACTAAAATTAGAATTAAAAAAGCCAAATAGTCGCACAGCGTGTGTTCTTTTTCGTATGGAGAGTGCAGTGTGTCTAGAACCATTAGCTGCGCGGCGTGCGCCTCAGCTGCGTTCCACACTCTCCTACTTCCACGTGTGACGTCAGTGCGTAGCTCCGCCTTACGCGTTTTGTCATCGACGTTGTCAAAGGCGCCACTGTCATTGACAACGTTGATGACGAAACGCGTAAGGCAGAGCTACGCACTGACGTCACACGCGGAAGCTAATGGTTCTAGACACACTGCACTCTCCATACGAAAAAGAACACATGCTGTGCGACTATTTGGCTTTTTTAATTCTAATTTTAGTTACTTTTAGTTGCCTAGATTTGTGCTGTTATGATAGCCAATAAACTAATTAAAACGTATCACACTATGGAGCCCTGTTTCTTCTATATGAGGATACACTGAAGGATACTTCTCAGCTGGAACGGTGGACCCTGAGGACCCATACACATCACACTGCTGGTTGCTACTACAACGCCTACTACCCCAGCAGGGGTGCAGGGAGCTGGTGAGTGGGGATCTTTGAGGGGGAGCACCGCAAGTCACCGGATCTGATCAGCTGGTTATCACGAAAGTCACTTACCACAGACGTTTTTACTTTTTGATAATGGACTTTGATACACTAATTTAATATACTTTTCACTTTGTTTCAATTTCACACCTGGTTATCTAATCTAATGTGCAGCCCTGCACTATATGCCTAATGTTGGGACTATTTAACTCACCTCTTGCATAAAAGCACATTTGGACACTATTGGAGATTAATATAGGTTTCAATCCGTGGTGCTCTATATTTAATTTATTTTATTTTATTTATTTTTTGGATTGTCATAATTCTTATAAATTGTTACTTTATTAATTTATGTTGATTAGCCACACGGTGTATACCTGCATGTAGGTATAAGACTCACCTGGTAGCACAGTCCATTTAGGTAACACTGGACAATTAGACTCACTACCTAATGAGTGAATAAGGGGTTGTTTTTACATTTTTTTATTTTATTTATATTTTCATTTTTTCTGGCCCCCCTTTTTTCCTTTGAGGTTTATTATATCATAAAATCAAGGTACCCTGGTAAGGTAGTGCCATCTACCCCAAATTAAAATAAAATTGCTTTTACCATTTAACTCACTCCTTCGGGGGTAAGTGCAAGGGGAGGCTGCAAGCCTTCAGGTCCGTGAGCGCGGAAACTCGTTCCTCTTGTTAATCCGAGATGCGGCATGTCAGGGGAACAGGAGCAAATTGGGATTGTGCGGCTGCTCGATCCCGCTCCTTCTGAAGAACGTTCAGGAACGTCCACTCAGAAGGAGGAATCACCCACCTGGCCGTTTATGTGCAGTGGCCAGGTGGGAGGTGGTTAACGAGCTCTCCCAGCTTTGGTTTCATAAAGCATTGCATATATACTGCATGTAAATTAATAATGCTTGCAGAAAATCAATAATCAAAGAAGATCAATATTCTATCAATCCTTCTCTTTGTTCCTAAAAGGAAAACCAATATAAGTCTAATGCCGCGTACACATGAGCGAACGTTTCGACCGGACTGGTCCGATGGACAGAATCTGGCGGACAATCCGACCGTGTGTGGACTTCATTGGACCTTCAGCTAACTTTTTTGGTCGAAAGTCTGACGGACTTTAGATTTGGAACATGCTTCAAATCTTTACGTCATAACTCCGTCGGACCCAGTTCCTATCGAGAAATCAGCTCGTCCGTATGCTAGTCCGACAGACAAAAAAAGATGCATGCTCAGAAGCCAGTACGAAACTTAATCGCTCGGTCTGGTAAAACTAGTGTTCTTATTGTATCTAGCACATTCCTCATGCTGCAAATTCTGTGATCGTTGAATGCAGTGCAATAATTGTCTTTTTTATAATGCTAGAAGAACGAAGTTGTTTTGCTGCTCATATTCACACAGAGTTCTCACAAACTGATTTCTGGATTATTTCTCTTGATCTCATGAATGATATTGTATTTTGTAAAAGCCCAATCTCCATACTATAATGTTTACACATCAGTTTTTTGAAATCATCTTTTTTTTTTTTATTTCATCAAGATAATTTTTTAGGATTGTTACAAAAATATTTTCTAGTGATCTCTCTATATATATATAAAGAAAAAAAAAGGTTCTTGTGGTAACTTTAATAACTTTACAACAAAAATTTTATATATATATATATATATATATATAAATATATATATATATATATATATATATATATATATATATATATATATATATATATATATATATATATATATATATATATATATATACATATATATATATATATATATATATATATATATATACATATATATATATATATATATATATATATATATATACTTATATATATACACTTATACATAGGCAAGTATTTTCAGAAAATAAAATATCCATTTATTCTGGTTAACAAAATAAAGATGAAGTCAATGCTGGAGAAACTTTTGTAATTTGTGAAGCCTTTTGGCCCCAGGGCACACATCAAGTCTGTGGAAAAGAAAATTGGGATCTTGAGGACTCCATATAATAGGAAGCACAATCTGGTCCAGGAATCCCAGAGATCAAGACCAGCAGCAGATGACATATATATCCCCAGGCTGTGGTACTACACCAGCCTGTGTCTTCTGTCAGACCAGACTGAATCCAGGCCATCGCTTTCTTCTCTTTGTTGCAGCCTTCCTCCCACGCTGCCCTGCACCCTTCCCTGCAGCCTTCCCTCCATGCTGCCCTGCAGCCTTCCTTGGAGGCTGTGGCTCTGAGGGTTGACTTGTGGCAGGAGGAGGAGAAGGAGGAGGGGCTTGCTCATTTATTTGGGTGTTGACAGTTAACTCGCCCTTCAGTTTTTCACTGAAGAGGCATTGGCCCTTCTCCATTTTGAGGAAATGTGTAGCTTCTCTCATGAGGGCACAGTGATGCCTCCTCTGTCACCGTCCCCTTCCTAGGCCTTTTTGTATGAAGGCAGAGGGGAGGCACCTGTGATTGTGTGCTGCTCCTACTGGGCCCGGCCACCTCCTGGCTGACACTAACCCCTGCCTCCTCCTGGCTGACACCACTCCCGCCCACCTCCTGGCTGTCACTGGGCCCGGCCTCCTCCTGCCTGCCACTTTCCACAACTTCCTCCTGGCTGAGCTCATCCTGTGTATAAAAAAGGGACATCATTTTAGTTTTTGGTTTTAATAATGCTTAAAGTCAAACAATAAAAGTGTAATATCCCTTTAAATTTCGTACCTGGGGGGTGTCTGTAGTATGCCTGTAAAGGGGCGCATGTTTCCTGTGTTTAGAACAGTCTGACAGCAAAATGACATTTCGAAGGAAAAAAAGCCATTTAAAACTACCCGCGGCTATTGCATTGCCGACAATACACATAGAAGTTCATTGATAAAAACAGCATGGGAATTCCCCACAGGGGAACCCCGAACCAAAATTAAAAAAAAAAAAAATGACATGGGAGACCCCCTAAATTCCATACCAGGCCCTTCAGGTCTGGTATGGATATTAAGGGGAACCCCGGCCAAAATTTAAAAAAAAAATGACGACCCCCGCCCTAAAAAAAAAAAAAATGGCGTGGGGTCCCCCCAAAAATCCATACCAGACCCTTCAGGTCTGGTATGGATTTTAAGGGGAACCCCCGCCATAAAAAAAAAACGGCGTGGGGTCCCCCCAAAAATCCATACCAGACCCTTATCCGAGCACGCAACCTGGCAAGCCGCAGGAAAAGAGGGGGGACGAGAGTGCGCCCCCCCTCCTGAACCGTACCAGGCCACATGCCCTCAACATTGGGAGGGTGCTTTGGGGTAGCCCCCCAAAACACCTTGTCCCCATGTTGATGAGGACAAGGGCCTTATCCCCACAACCCTGGCCGGTGGTTGTGGGGGTCTGCGGGCGGGGGGCTTATCGGAATCTGGAAGCCCCCTTTAACAAGGGGACCCCCAGATCTCGCCCCCCCCTGTGTGAAATGGTAAGGGGCTACTTACCCCTACCATTTCACTAAAAAACTGTCAAAAATGTTAAAAATGACAAGAGACAGTTTTTGACAATTCCTTTATTTAAATGCTTCTTCTTTCTTCCTTCATCCTCTTCTGGTTCTTCTGGCTCTTCTGGTTCTTCCTCCGGCGTTCTCGTCCAGCATCTCCTTCGCGGCGTCTTCTATCTTCTTCTCCTTGGGCCGCTCCGCACCCATGGCATGAGGGGGGCTCGCGCTCTTCTCTTCATCTTCTTCTTCATCCTCTTCTCTTCTTCTCTTCTTCATTTTCTTCTCCGGGCCACTCCGCACCCATGCTGGCATGGTGGGAGGCTCCCGCTGTGTGATGGCGTCTCCTCATCTGACGGTTCTTAAATAATGGGGGCGGGCCACCCGGTGACCCCGCCCCCTCTGACGCACGGGACATGATGGGACTTCCCTGTGGCATTCCCCGTGACGTCACAGGGAAGTCCCGTCAAGTCACCGTGCGTCAGAGGGGGGCGGGGTCAGCGGGTGGCCCCGCCCCCCGTTATTTAAGAGCCGTCAGACAAAGAGACGCCGTCACACAGCGGGAGCCTGCTCCATGCCAGCATGGGTGCGGAGTGGCCCGGAGAAGAAAATGAAGAAGAGAAGAAGGAAGAAGAGAAGAGGATGAAGAAGAAGATGGAGAAGAGCGGGAGCCTCCCTCCATGCCATGGGTGCGGAGCGGCCCGAGGAGAAGAAGATAGAAGACGCTGTGGAGGAGATGCTGGACGAGAACGCCGGAGGAAGAACCAGAAGAGCCAGAAGAACCAGAAGAAGATGAAGATGAAGGAAGAAGCATTTAAATAAAGGAATTGTCAAAAACTGTCTCTTGTAATTTTTAACATTTTTGACAGTTTTTTAGTGAAATGGTAGGGGTAAGTACCCCCTTACCATTTCACACAGGGGGGGGTGGGATCTGGGGGTCCCCTTGTTAAAGGGGGCTTCCAGATTCCGATAAGCCCCCTGCCCGCAGACCCCCACAACCACCGGCCAGGGTTGTGGGGATGAGGCCCTTGTCCTCATCAACATGGGGACAAGGTGTTTTGGGGGGCTACCCCAAAGCACCCTCCCAATGTTGAGGGCATGTGGCCGGGGAAGGTTCAAGAGGGGGGCCGCACTCTTGTCCCCCCCTCTTTTCCTGCAGCCTGCCAGGTTGCGTGCTCGGATAAGGGTCTGGTATGGACCTTTTGGGGAGACCCCACGCCGTTTTTTTTTTTTTTTGCGCGGGGTTCCCCTTAAAATCCATACCAGACCTGAAGGGTCTGGTATGAAATTTAGGGGGAACCCCACGTCATTTTTTTTTAAAATTTTGGCCGGGGTTCCCCTTAATATCCATACCAGACCTGAAGGGCCTGGTATGGAATTTAGGGGGACTCCCACATCATTTTTTTTTTTTTAATTTTGGTTCGGGGTTTCCCTGTGGGGAATTCCCATGCCGTTTTTATCAATGAACTTCTATGTGTATTGTCGGCAATGCAATAGTCACGGGTAGTTTTAAATTTTTTTTCTTTCGAAATGTCATTTTGCTGTCAGACTGTTCTAAACACAGAAAACATGCGCCCCTTTACAGGCATACTATAGACACCCCCCAGGTACGAAATTTAAAGGGATATTACACTATTATTGTTTGACTTTAAGCATTATTAAAATCACTGCTCCTGAAAAAACGGCCGTTTTTAAAACTTTTTTTGCATTGATCCATGTCCCCTGGGGCAGGACCCAGGTCCCCAAACACTTTTTATGACAATAACTTGCATATAAGCCTTTAAAATTAGCACTTTTGATTATTCATGTTCGTGTCCCTTAGACTTTAACGGTGTTCGAGCGAACTTTTTTCCTGTTCGCATGTTCTGGTGCGAACCGAACAGGGGGGTGTTTGGCTCATCCCTAGCACGGACAGTGCACAAAGATTAATTGGACAGATCGTGGCCTGGAATGGGGATATTGATGCCATGCGCAGGAGCCTGGACCTAATGCGTAATCGGCTGGACAATATGCAGCAGGAATTGAAGAATGATCAATGTTTTAGGGAGAATCTAATCCCTTTTTCACAAAAAAACATTGATCATGTTCTTCATTTCCTTTTTTGCTGACCCCATTCTGGGCTTTGACTTTGAATAATTTTATGCCTGTTTGTTTAAAAAAATTTAAAAACAAAAAAAAAAAAGTAGAGGCCTGTTTGTTAAAAAAAAAAGAGAGAGGCCTGTTTGTTGTAAAAATAAAAAATAAAATAAAAAAAGAGGCCTGTTTGTAAAAAAAAAAAAAAATAAAATAATTTTTAAAAACAAAAAAATTATATTGTTGGAAAAAAAATGATATATATTTAAAATAATTTTTTTTTAAGAAACGCACATGTGAATGTGCACAGATTAAACATTCTGTTAATCAACAAGATGTGTGACTTGTTCTTTCAATGCTCAATACCAGTTTAGTAAGTTATTTGGTGTTTACAGTGACAATGGGGCTTATTTAATAAAAGAAAATACACTTGGCACTACAAGTGCACTAGGATAACCTAGGTGACAGCCAAAAAGAAAGGGAAGCAATAAATACATTTCTAGATTTTATATGATCATTATTTTTTATTAAAACAAATTATAGATTGTCTGGCATTGCAATGTCCCCCCTACCCGTAAAAAATCAACATATTTATCACAAAATTGACGGGCGCTTTGGGGGGCCAAGCCAGTACAGCCAGTATCCAGGCCCATCAGAAGATTCTCTATATGTCCGGCCTCAGGCTGTCACGTACCTGGTTGGAGACTGAAATGACGAGGCCGGCCTCTCTTGTATCTCCAGTCCAGGTCCGCTGGAAGTGGAACAGCGGGAGCCGAGGTCTAGGAGGGACACGAGTGCCTGCAGCTGCAGACCCGGAGATTTGTGGCGGAGGATGCAATCTTGGATGAGTAGAGAAACCGTCAGATCAGGATAAGCGGTGCTGTGCCAAGGATCAGCTGGGCTTAAGGAGGCACTCCGCAGGAACTGTGGTGCTGGAACATTAGGTGATATTAAGTTCCTGGAATACTTGCAGCAGGAAGTGGCAGCAGGTTGCAGGACTGTGATTGCAGGATAATGAGGAGAAACGTCAGAGGCAGGAGCAGAGTCTCAAGGGTAGCCAGGTTCAGTAAAAGGTGGGCAGCGGGGTACAAGGCAGCAGGCAGAAGCGAGGTCACATGGATAGCCGGGTCTGGTAACAGGCGAGCAGTGCAGTGCAAGGCAGTAGGCATAAACAGAGTCCAATGGGAAGCTAGGAAATCGGTAGTCAGAGCAGAAACAGGATCCAGAAGCAGGGTCAAGGCAAGCCAGGTCTATCAGCAGGTAACAAGCAGCTAGTAGCAGGGTTCAGGTATCAGGGTACAGCTGAAGACCAGTCAGCACCGGTCTGAGGGCAGAGCACTTCTTTATATAGGCCAGCTGGCGCCAACTGGCATTATGGGCGCGCTCCTGCGCGTGCACGCCGTCCGTTGTGCACGCGCATTGATGCACACAGGCATCTACAGCCGTCCATGTGGGCACACATGTGCGTGAGTGCGCACCAAACGGGAACTATTAGTTCTCTTACACAGGCCCAAGTGATGCAAGATAATTGCTAGAATGTTTGTGTAAGTAATTGTGCAGGATGTAGCACACTAGGACAAGGTGATTTAGTTTGTAGTCTGCCATGTGGATAGCTGTCTGAAACAGGCTGAACCGGCTGGCCATGATTCTGAAGGCATTCTCCACAACTCTTCTTGCTCTGGCCAGCCGGTAGTTAAAAACCCTCCTCTCCGGGGTGAGGGTCCTTTGGGGGAATATCCTTATCAGGTGCTTGCCCAGACTGAAGGTTTCATCTGCAATGAAGACAGAGGGGAGTCCTTCCTCGTTATTCGCATCAGGTGGCAATCCCAGGCCACCACTCTGGAGACGCTGGTAGAATTCCGTCTGGGCGAAGACTCCTCCATCCAACATCCAGCCATTCTTCCCCACATCCGCATACAGAAATTCATATCGTGCAGACACCACCGCCATTAAGACAATACTATGAATCCCCTTATAATTAAAATAGTATGACCCCGAATGGGGTGGTGACATGATGTGGACGTGTTTCCCATCTATAGCCCCATCACAGTTGGGAAAGTCCCAACGGGTGGCAAAATGGGATGCCACAGTCTGCCATTCCTGTGGCAGTGAAGGAAACTGGGGAGTCAAAAGAAAAAAAAAATATAAGTAATTTTGCACATAACATTGCAAGCACATTACACAAAAAACATTATTGCCCAGCATCAGTATAACATTAATTGTAAGTATTACCGTATTTATCGGCGTATAACACGCACTTTTTTCCCCTTAACCACTTGCCGACCGAATCACGCCTATATACGTAAGCAGGTCGGCACGGGCAGGCAAAATCATGTACCTGGTACGTGATGCCTTCCCGCGGGCGGGGGGTCCGATCGGACCCCCCCCCCCCGGTGCCCTGAGCGGTCGGCTCTTGTTCGCGGGCAATTAGGGGTCAGGGGGAGGCCATCCATTGATGGCCACCCCCTCCCGATCGCTCCCACGAATCGAATGCTTCCTCTCCCTCTGTAATGTAAACAGAGGGAGAGGAAGTGATGTCATCTCTCCTCGAGCCGGTCTTTTTGATCCGACGCCGAGGAGAGAAGACATCCAAGTAAGTGCACCAACACCACACGTTCAGTAGAACACGCCAGGCACACTTTTCACCCCCCTGTCACCCCCCGATCACCCCCCGATCACCCCCCTGTACCCACTGTCACTCTGACACCAATAGCAGTGTTTTTTTTTTTTTTGCATTGGTGTCAGTTTGTCAGTTATAAGTGTTAGGGCAGTTAGGTTAGCCCCTTTTAGGTCTAGGGTACCCCCCCTTAGGTCCAGGGTACCCCCTAACCCCCCCTAATAAAAGTTAACCCCTTGATTACCCCCCGTCACCAGTGTCGCTAAGCGATCGTTTTTCTGATCGCTGTATTAGTGACACAGGTGACGCTAGTTTAGGGAGGTAAGTATATAGGTTCGCTGTCAGTGTTTTATAGCGACAGGGACCCCCATATACTACCTGCTAAAGGTTTTAACCCCCTGATTGCCCCCTAGTTAACCCTTTCACCAGCGATCACCGTATAAGTGTTACGGGTGACGCTGGTTAGATAGTTTGTTTTTTTAGTTTATTATAGTTTATTACAGTTTATTATAGTTTTAGGGCACCCGCCGTTTATTACCTTATAAAGGTTTAACCCCCTAATTGCCCGGCGGTGATAGAAGTTAAGTTTTTAGGATCAAATAAGGTCTGCGTCGCCCCAGGCAGCGTCAGGTTAGCGCCAGTACCGCTAAAACCCACGCACGCAGCATACACCTCCCTTAGTGCTATAGTATCTGAACGGATCGATATCTGATCGGATCAGATCTATACTCCCCAGCAGTTTAGGGTTCCCTGAAACGCAGTGTTAGCGGGATCAGCCCAGATACCTGCTAGCACCTGCGTTTTGCTCCTCGGCCCAGCCCAGCCCAGCCCACCCAAGTGCAGTATCGATCGATTACTGACACTTACAAAACACTAAGCACACATAACTGCAGCGGTCGCAGAGTCAGGCCTGATCCCTGCGATCGCTAACAGTTTTTTGGTAGCATTTTGAATCAGTCGCTGACAGTCGGGAGCTTTTTTGCCTGTGAGTCTCACTAGTGTACCCCTAAATTTAGAGGCCAAAATGGCAAATCGAAGGTACACTAGTGAAGAGGCCTACAGGATTCTGAGCATGACAGATAGTGAAGAGGAAGTCACTCATCTGTCAAGTTCAGGCTCAGAATACGATCCTGTAGAGGACAGCGGCTCCATGACAGATAGCTCTGACGACGGAGTTGTGGTCCCTGCTAAGGTCAGGCGTACCAGACCCCGAACTTATGCTGTCCTTGAAGTGCATGAACCGCAGGGCTCTCGTAGGGAGCAGAGAGGTACTAGTGCCGCTACTCCTTCTGGTGAACTGGCAAGCACCAGCGGCCTAGTACACCCTGGTCGTACATCCAGCACTGCAGTATCACGTGGTGACGTGGCGATTCCCATAAGTGCAGTTCAAGCTGGCGAGGTGGCAAGCACTAGTAGTGTCCCGCTGCCACCAAGAAGACGAACACAGGCCCGTCGTGCCCATAGTGCCCTTCCTGCTGCATTGGCCAATCCGAATTGGGTACCCACCACTTCTGCAGCACCCGTACTTCCCCCTTTCACTGGCCAACCCGGAATTCAGGTGGAAACAGTTGACTTTATGCCACTGGATTTTTATTCGCTGTTTTTCACCGAAGATCTCTATAGATCTATTGTGGACCAAAGCAATTTATACGCTGGTCAATACATCGCCACTATGCCCCAGTCCACCCTTGCCAGAGATTGGAGACCAATTACGGTCTCCGAATTTAAGATCTTTCTGGGCCTTTCCCTCCTCATGGGGTTGAATAAAAAGAGTGAGTTGCGGTCATATTGGTCCACTGACCCAATTTACCATTCACCCTTGTTCTCTGCTTCCATGGCCAGGGCACGATACGAGCAGATTTTGCGGTTCATGCACTTCAACGACAATGAACTCTGTCGTCCTCGTGGAGACCCTGAATACGATCGGCTCTACAAAATTCGGCCCCTCGTAAACCACTTCAACCAACGTTTTGCAGACTTGTTTACCCCCCATCAAGTTGTCTGCGTTGATGAGTCCCTGGTTAAATTTTCTGGCCGCTTGTCATTCAAACAGTACCTTCCCAGCAAGCGTGCCAGATACGGGGTCAAGATGTATAAGCTCTGTGACAGGGCCACAGGCTATACATGTAGATTTATGGTTTACGAGGGCAAAGATAGTCACGTAGAGCCGACAAACTGCCCTGACTACATAGGAAGCGCTGGCAAGATAGTGTGGGACTTGGTGTCACCCTTATTCGGAAAGGGGTACCACTTGTACGTGGACAATTATTATACGAGCGTGCCACTTTTTAGCCACCTTTTTGATCATCAGATTGGAGCATGTGGCACCGTGTGACCTAATCGCCGGGGCTTTCCCCAGCGGCTTGTAGATTCCCGTCTTAGGCTGGGGGAGAGAGCCTGCTTGAAGTATAATAATTATGAAGTGGAGGGATAAGAAGAATGTTTTCGTTCTCACCTCCCTTCATGCAGACACGATGGTCCAAATTCCTACGGCGACTGGTGTTGTGGAGAAACCCCTCTGTGTCCACGAATATAACCTTAATATGGGAGGGGTGGACCTCAACGACCAGTTGTTGGCGCCGTACCTAATTGCCCGTAAGGCCAGACGCTGGTACAAAAAAGTGTCTGTTTATTTATTTCAATTGGCTTTGCTGAATGCTTATGTGCTATACAGAGCTTCAGGACGGACTGGATCCTTCCTTAAATTCCAGGAAGAGATCGTCAGAGCCCTTCTGTTTCCAGACGGTGCTCCACCTCACCATCCCCAACCAAATGCAGTAAGCCGGTTGCATGAGAGGCATTTTCTTTATGCCCTCCCGAGTACCCCTACCCAACGAACCCCCCAAAAAAGATGTCGTGTCTGCAGCAAGCGCGGATTTAGGCGTGACACCTGATATTATTGTCCCCTCTGTCCTGGCAATCCTGGTCTTTGCATTGGTGAATGTTTTGAACGCTACCACAGCCTAGTGGAGTATTAGCGTAGGGTACAGCACTGCACAGACTAGGCACACTTCCACAGGGTCTCCCAAGATGCTGTCGCATTTTGAGAGACCCAAACCTGGTACCAGTTAAAAAAGTTAAAGTTACAAAAAAAAGTGTAAAAAAAACAAAAAAAAGTAAAAAAAAGAAAAAAACACCAAAAAAAATAAAATAAAAAAACCAAAAATAGTTGTTGTTTTATTGTTCTCTCTCTATTCTCTCTCTATTGTTCTGCATTCTATACTGCAATGTTTTATTGTTATGTTTTTATCATGTTTGCTTTATAGGTATGCAATTTTTTTATACTTTGTTTTTTTTATTGTTAACCACCTTTGTGTTTTCAGGTACGCCATTGAGCTGCAGAGCGGATTTATTTATCTTGACAGCAACAGCGTTTGCTCCCACGATACATAAAGCCGCGACTCCAGCGCTGTCGGAGGTGATTTCACCACCACAGTTACATACTTCAGCATATATGCCGAAGCGTGGGGGCAGCAGTGGGTGGAGGAGCGATTTGCTCCTGCCTTTTGCGGGAGGATGCCCCCATGCTTCGGCATATATATATTTTTAGGTAGGCACAGGTTGCGTTAAATGCTTTATTTTTTACTATGTTTTTTTTGTATTTTGCTTTGCAGGTATGGTAAGTAATACTGTTATACTGTAATGTTACTTTGTTTTTTTGTTAACCATCATTTGCTTAGCAGGTACGCCATTCAGTTGCAGCACGGATTTATTTATCTTGACAGCAACAGCGTTTGCTCCCACGATACATAAAGCCGTGACTCCAGCGCTGTCGGAGGTGATTTCACCACCACAGTTACATACTTCAGCATATATGCCGAAGCGTGGGGGCAGCAGTGGGTGGAGGAGCAATTTGCTCCTGCCTTTTGCGGGAGGATGCCCCCATGCTTCGGCATATATATACGGTGCATGTATGCCCATCATTAGAAGTGGGTGGATGAAGGGAGGTATTCTAATGGTGGGCATACCCACCGATCAATATCTTTTTTTCGTTCAGCCCACAGGCTGCATGAAAAAAAAGTTTACAATGTATGCCCAACAAGGACCAGCAACGTACTGGTATGTTGCTGAACTTTGAGTGGTTATACCAGAATGATGCCTGCAGGTTTAGGTATCATCTTGGTATCATTCTTTTCAGCCAGTGGTCGGCTTTCTTGTAAAAGCAATCCTAGCGGCTAATTAGCCTCTAGACTGCTTTTACAAGCAGTGGGAGGGAATGCCCCCCCCCACACCGTCGTCCATGTTTTTCTCTGGCTCTCCTGTCCCAACAGGGAACTTGAGAATGCAGCCGGTGATTCAGCCAGCTGACCATAGAGCTGATCAGAGACCAGAATGGCTCCAAACATCTCTATGGCCTAAGAAACTGGAAGCTACAAGCATTTCATGACTTAGATTTCGCCGGATGTAAACAGCGCCATTGGGAAATTGGGAAAGCATTTTATCACACCGATCTTGGTGTGGTCAGATGCTTTGAGGGCAGAGGAGAGATCTAGGGTCTAATAGGGTCTTTTTTCTAAAAAGAGTACCTGTCACTATCTATTGCTATCATGGGGGATATTTACATTCCCTGAGATAACAATAAAAATGATAAAAAAAAAAATAAAAATGAAAGGAACAGTTTAAAAATAAGATAAAAAAGCAAAAAAAATAATTAAAAAAAAAAAAAAAAAAAAAAAGCACCCCTGCCCCCCCCCTGCTCTCGCACAAAGGCGAACGCAAGCGTCGGTCTGGCGTCAAATGTAAACAGCAATTGCACCATGCATGTGAGGTATCACCGCGAAGGTCAGATCGAGGGCAGTAATTTTAGCAGTAGACCTCCTCTGTAAATCTAAAGTGGTAACCTGTAAAGGCTTTTAAAGGCTTTTAAAAATGTATTTAGTTTGTCGCCACTGCACGTTTGTGCGCAATTTTAAAGCATGTCATGTTTGGTATCCATGTACTCGGCCTAAGATCATCTTTTTTATTTCATCAAACATTTTGACAAAATAGTGTGTTTTAGTGTATTAAAATTTTAAAAAGTGTGTTTTTTCCCCAAAAAATGCGTTTGAAAAATCGCTGCGCAAATACTGTGTGAAAAAAAAAAATTAAACACCCACCATTTTAATCTGTAGGGCATTTGCTTTAAAAAAATATATAATGTTTGGGGGTTCAAAGTAATTTTTTTGCAAAAAAAAATAATTTTTTCATGTAAACAATAAGTGTCAGAAAGGGCTTTGTCTTCAAGTGGTTAGAAGAGTGGTCGATGTGTGACATAAGCTTCTAAATGTTGTGCATAAAATGCCAGGACAGTTCAAAACCCCCCCAAATGACCCCATTTTGGAAAGTAGACACCCCAAGCTATTTGCTGAGAGGCATGTCGAGTCCATTGAATATTTTATATTGTGACACAAGTTGCGGGAAAAAGACAAATTTTTTTTTTTTTTGCACAAAGTTGTCACTAAATGATATATTGCTCAAACATGCCATGGGAATATGTGAAATTACACCCCAAAATACATTCTGTTGCTTCTCCTGAGTACGGGGATACCACATGTGTGAGACTTTTTGGGAGCCTAGCCGCGTACGGGACCCCGAAAACCAAGCCCCGCCTTCAGGCTTTCTAAGGGCGTAAATTTTTGATTTCACTCTTCACTGCCTATCACAGTTTCGGAGGCCATGGAATGCCCAGATGGCACAACCCCCCCCAAAATGACCCCATTTTGGAAAATAGACACCCAAAGCTATTTGCTGAGAGGTATAGTGAGTATTTTGCAGACCTCACTTTTTTTCACAAAGTTTTGAAAATTGAAAAAAGAAAAAAAAAATACGTTTTTCTTGCCTTTCTTCATTTTCAAAAACAAATGAGAGCTGCAAAATACTCACCATGCCTCTCAGCAAATAGCTTGGGGTGTCTACTTTCCAAAATGGGGTCATTTGGGGGGGTTTGTGCCATCTGGGCATTTTATGGCCTTCAAAAATGTGATAGGTAGTGGGGAGTGAAATTACAACTTTACACCCTTAGAAATCCTGAAGGCGGTGCTGGGTTTTCGGGGCCCCGTACGCAGCTAGGCTCCCAAAAAGTCCCACACATGTGGTATCCCCGTACTCAGGAGAATCAGCAGAATGTATTTTGGGGTGCAATTCCACATATGCCCATGGCCTGTGTGAGCAATATATCATTTAGTGACAACTTTGTGCAAAAAAAAAAAAATTCTCACATTCCCGCAACTTGTGTCAAAAAATAAAATATTCCATGGACTCAACATGCCTCTCAGCAAATAGCTTGGGGTGTCTACTTTCCAAAATGGGGTCATTTGGGGGGGTTTTGTGCCATCTTGGCATTTTATGGCCTTCAAAACTGTGATAGGTAGTGAGAAGTGAAATCAAAAATTTATGCCCTTAGAAATCCTGAAGGCGGTGCTTGGATTTCGGGGCCCCGTACGCGGCTAGGCTCCCAAAAAGTCCCACACATGTGGTATCCCCGTACTCAGGAGAAGCAGCAGAATATATTTTGGGGTGCAATTCCATATATGCCCATGGCATGTTTGAGGAATATATCATTTAGTGACAACTTTGTGCAAAAAAAAAAAAAAAATTGTCACTTTCCAGCAACTTGTGTCAAAATATAAAATATTCCATGGACTCAACATGCCTCTCAGCAAATAGCTTGGGGTGTCTACTTTCCAAAATGGGGTCATTTGGGGGGGTTTTGTGCCATCTTGGCATTTTATGGCCTTCAAAACTCTGATAGGTAGTGAGGAGTGAAATGAAAAATTTATGCCCTTAGAAATCCTAAAGGCGGTGATTGGTTTTCGGGGCCCCGTACGCGGCTAGGCTCCCAAAAAGTCCCACACATGTGGTATCCCCATACTCAGGAGAAGCAGCTAAATGTATTTTGGGGTACAATTCCACATATGCCCATGGCCTGTGTGAGCAATATATCATTTAGTGACAACTTTGTGCAAAAAAAAAAAATTGTCACATTCCCGCAACTTGTGTCAAAAAATAAAATATTCCATGGACTCAACATACCTCTCAGCAAATAGCTTGGGGTGTCTACTTTCCAAAATGGGGTCATTTGGGGGTGTTTTGTGCCATCTTGGCATTTTATGGCCTTCAAAACTGTGATAGGTAGTGAGGAGTGTAATCAAAAATCTATGCCCTTAGAAATCCTGAAGGCGGTGCTTGGATTTCGGGGCCCCATACGCGGCTAGGCTCCCAAAAAGTCCCACACATGTGGTATCCCCGTACTCAGGAGAAGCAGCTGAATGTATTTTGGGGTGCAATTCCACATATGCCCATGGCCTGTGTGAGCAATATATCATTTAGTGACAACTTTTTGTAATTTTTTTTTTTTTTTTGTCATTATTCAATCACCTGGGACAAAAAAAATAAATATTCAATGGGTTCAACATGCCTCTCAGCAATTTCCTTGGGGTGTCTACTTTCCAAAATGGGGTCATTTGGGGGGGTTTTGTACTGCCCTGCCATTTTAGCACCTCAAGAAATGACATAGGCAGTCATAAACTAAAAGCTGTGTAAATTACAGAAAATGTACCCTAGCTTGTAGGCGCTATAACTTTTGCGCAAACCAATAAATATACGCTTATTGACTTTTTTTTTACCAAAGACATGTGGCCGAATACATTTTGGCCTAAATGTATGACTAAAATTGAGTTTATTGGATTTTTTTTATAACAAAAAGTAGAAAATATCATTTTTTTTCAAAATTTTCGGTCTTTTTCCGTTTATAGCGCAAAAAATAAAAATGGCAGAGGTGATCAAATACCATCAAAAGAAAGCTCTATTTGTGGGAAGAAAAGGACGCAAATTTCGTTTGGGTACACCATTGCATGACCGCGCAATTAGCAGTTAAAGCGACGCAGTGCCAAATTGTAAAAAGTGCTCTGGTCAGGAAGGGGGTAAATCCTTCCGGGGCTGAAGTGGTTAAAATAAGGGGAAAATCGTGTGTGCGTGTTATACGCCGATCCCCGCTATTTTGTGATCTGTCGGAGCGATCGCCGCGATCGCCGCCGACATTCACATAGCTTGTATTTTTAAACATGGCGCCGCGGAGTTCAGAGGGACTCGGGGGCGCTCGTTCAACTGAACGAGCGCCGCAGAGGACACAGTGACTGGGCGGAGCCGAGATACACATAGCCTAGGCTTCTTGGCTATTCTCGGCGCCGTTCACAGTCACGCCCAGTCCCGCCATTGGACCTGTGTTATGTCCATCATAGGGACTGGGCGTGACTGTGAACGGCGCCGAGAATAGCCGAGAAACCTCGGCTATGTGTATCTCGGCTCCACCCAGTCACTGTGTCCTCCACGGCGCCATGTTTAAAAATACAAACTAAACGTTTGCATGTCGGCGGCGACAAGGCTGCACGGACCACTGGGGACAAGGCTGCACTGGGGCAAAGCTGAACTGGGGCAAAGCTGCACTGGGGACAAGGCTGCACTGGGGCAAAGCTGCACTGGGGACAAGGCTGCACTGGGGCAAAGCTGCACTGACAAAACTGCACTGGGGCAAAGCTGCACTGACAAGGCTGCACTGGGGCAAAGCTGCACTGACAAGGCTGCACTGGGGCAAAGCTGCACTGACAAGGCTTCACTGGACACTGGGGAAAGGCTGCAGATGAACACTGATGAGGCTGCATTGATGGGCATTTAAATGTAAGTTTTTTTTCCTTAAACTTCCCTCCTAAAAGTTTTTTTCCTTAAAATTCCCTCCTAAACTTGGGGTGCATGTTATACGCCAGCGCGTGTTATACGCCGGCGCGTGTTATACGCCGATAAATACGGTATTTAAAGACTAAAATACAGTATAAGGCCCACTTATCAGATTTCTCACCCCCTCTAATGGCCCATTGATAAATTTTAGGGGGGAAGGGATTCTAAAGCAATTTAAAGACACACAGACCATTTGGAGACATTTTAGGGGGGGGGGATTCTAAAGCAATTTAAGGACACACAGACCATTTGGAGACATTTTAGGGGGTGGATTCTAAACTATTTAAGCACACACAGACCATTTGGAGACATTTTGGAGGGAGGGAATTCTAAAGCAATTTAAGGACACACAGACCATTTGGAGACATTTTAGGGTAAATCACTACAATGGAGCTGACAAAATACATTGTTAAGTGACTATACTAGGTGGATATGGGCCCAGCATAGCATGCTGGGGAGGTTAGTGAACGCAAATATGCATGCAGGACAAAAAAGAGCATTAAAAAATTACAGCATGCATGAGGACAAAGGGGACATTCACAGCAAATTACAATCATGGTAATTAGGGAATGATGAAAGAAATACAATACATTAGCAAACATTAAATACAATAAAATGTGATGTGAAAGGATACAATTCTTACCTTAATATAGTCCTTTTGCAGGACCAGAAGAGGTCTCTGGGTTAATGATCCCCAGAGCCTGGGGGGAGATGCCTGTCAAGAAATTAAGGTCCTGCAGGCTTCTCCCCGTTGCCAAGTACCGCAACGTGGTGACTAGCCTCTGCTCCGGAGTGATGGCTTGCCTCATGCAGGTATCCTTCCTGCTGATATAAGGGGTCAGCAAAGCCAACAAATGGTCAAAAACGGGGTCCGTCATCCAGAGAAAATTCCTGAAATCCTCAGGGTTATTCTCACGGATCTCACGGAGCAAAGGCATGTGAGAGACTTGGTCATGCTGCAGCAACCAATTTTTCGTCCATGAACTCCTCCCCACCCTGTTCATGGACTGGGCTTGGGCCGAAGAATGAACTACAGCACCAAGCACATACAATGTACGAGCTCTACGATGAGTACGTACATGCAACATGGCTTCAAAATGGTCGGCTGGTCAGAACGAACTTAACAGCACTGACGCACTGACGAACAGCAAGGCCTGTGAAGAGCGAGCTGAGAATCAGCAGCGAGCGGACAATAACACATTGAATAAATCAATGCGAACTGACCACATGCACTGAAAAGCAGATACAAACCTCACAAGCACAAACCGAACAACAGTTAAACGATCTGAAAAATACGAGTCTCACAAGCGCAAATTGTCTCTCACTAAACTTCTACTAACACGAGATAAACACGGGATTAGCAGAAGGGGCCCAACGGGTGACGCACAAGCTAGTCTCGTAGACCTGGTGTATGTCACCACATACTAGGCGGGCGGACTTTGGTGTGATCATGTGTGGGCAAGTCCGTTCATTAAAAAGTCAGTCGGAAGTCCGTCAAAAGTCGGTTGAAATGCCGTCGGACTTTTGTTGCTGAAAAGTGCACTCGTGTGTACACGGCATAACTCATAACTCTCACAATCCTCCCTAGCCTTCTCCCCCCTTCTATATTTTATCTTCAAAATCATACACATAACAAATTTGATTTCAAAGTATACAAAGAGAAATAAAAGAAGTGCCATTCGAACAAGCATGCATTAAATAGTGAACAATAAACACATAAGAATTATTAGATATCAAGATCTCAGCTGTATAGCAATTGTCCATGAAAAATAAAGGCGAGGGGGAGTGACAGTCCATGAAAAACAAGAGGGAGGGGGAATGACATTTTGTAGGCTAATGAAAAATAGTCCTCATCAAAAATATAAAAGAATACAAAAAGAGTCTCTTTGTATGGCTTATAAATGTCTATAAAATGTCCAGTATATAAAGAGTCCACATTATTTAACTCCTTAATTTAGTTTCTTAAACTTCTAAAATACCTCCAAGGATTTGATTCTGTACTCATCCATGCAATCAGAAGATTCTCCACCTCATAAAACTTGCCTCTTTGTAAGGATAGAACTTGACATCCACAGACAGACTGGAACTGATGAAATTGAGGCTAGGTTTGGGTCTTTGGGCTGGCACCTCAGATCTCTTTCTTGTGGTGTTCAATGGAATTCTCAGGCCTTGGATTGGTGTCATGTGTCCACCTCTAGGCATCCCAGGAATTTTTCCAGGAGTGGCTTTCTTTCCTCAGCTTGCTTCAGCAAGGACAACGAAGAGTAGCCATGTGTCATACCAGAATGGACCTCCTGGCTGGCTTAGAACAACAAAGATTTCCATGCAAAAGATGTAATAATTAAGTAGCGGGCATCCAGATAGAGGCATTAAAACAAAACAAAAGAAAAGGGAGTTTGGGACTTTATATGAAGCAATTGAATAGTGGAGGAAGATTGGTATGAAGTATTTTATTGGTATTGATCTCAAAACATTAAATCACAGTTCATTTCATATATATATACATATAGAGCGTGCAGAAGCTAAACAAAATAAATAAAAGCAGTACATACATAACAACGTATGATCAGAATGGTAGATGTATAAATAAGTAAAAAAGGGGAGCTGATACATACACGTGCCACAGGCACCATGCCCACCGCTAGCACATGCATCCACAGAATGTCTGCGTATCTATAAATAAGTATAAAAACATTGTAGAGTAGACTGGTGATGTATGATTGAGTATTGGTCCATATGGAATGTAGCTGCGGCATCAAGTAAATCTCTACGCGTTTCGTGGGTTTTCCCACTCGTCAGGAGCGGATGCGGCAAGTTATGCTATGGAGAATGTGTATAGAGATTGTAAGAAACTATACTTTAAAAGGAAAATATCTCAAAGAAAGTGTTGTTCGTAAGTATAGATGATTGTCCAGCAAACTCACCAACCCGGACAGCAAATGCAACGCGGGGCAGCTGGCACAGGAGCGGCCGAGAACACGGGCCTCTCACGGGAGCTGAGGCAGCATAGTACAAAGATGCAACATCAGAGGGTAAAAAAGGCGTACAAAAAGTGGATGGGAACTCCATGTGACAAAAAGTTGAGGTGTATTTCATAGGGCAGGAGTATCTAGGAGCGAAATATTAGATATGTATATGATTATAACAACAACATACTCTGAGTAATAGTAGTAGTTAAATATTAATGAACCTAGAATAGCTCCAGAAAAGATGATAATAATGGAGTGGAAATGGTGCCTAAAAGTATGGGAATATCTATAAAGAAATGCATGGGTCTAAAAAAGGGTGTAAAGAAACCTAAAATGGATAAGTGTCAAGTAGAAAAAATATATTGAGTAAAAAATTGACTCAAAGAGTAAAGGTGAAAAAGTTCTAAAAGACAAAAAAGGGGGGAGCCTTACCCTAATGCTGCATGGACACACCACCAGAAGGTGGACGTGACTGGTGTGCAATGACCCCAGAGGGAGACTGGTCAATAGATCAGCTCCCTGCAATGGGGAGTGTACATAAAAGCCGCCAACACCACGCCAGTGGACCAATGGGGAGAATGAGACCGCACCTGAGCCGAGTATTCACTCAGCCGCCGGCGCGGAAGTTCTCCCATACAGAAACACCGGATGTTAAGGCTGGACGTCGGCGCAATGACGTCACAACTGACGTCATGCGTACGGCGTAACTGCCGTCACACATACAGTGTGACAGGCGTGGCGCCGATGCACGAAGGGGCACCCGCCCGATCCTCCCAAGCACAATACATGCCAAGGGGGGGGGGTCCACTGGGCGCATTGCAGCTCTCGCAATGAGGACAGGACCTAAGCCATAGCTCTGCACCAAAACAACCCCCACACAACAGATGGCCCAAGGCAGGGAAAGTGTGCTGGATATCTAGGTGGAAGCAGTTAGTGTGGGCATATTTGAACCAGAGTTGGGAATGATGCATGTGACTTCTCCTATGTGCACTACTCATAGACACAGATATTCATAAACAGTATGAAAAATGTTAATACTGTCAAAATATAAATATATAAACCTTAATCAAAGGTACCCTATAAATGAGGGCAACCTCACACAGGGATGGTAGGGGAACACTGCCAATCCCAAATATTCAATTGCTTCCATCCTGGTATCAAAGTACAATGGAGGGGGAGTTGGGACTTTAAATGAAGCACCCAAAGGTGCTTCCATCCCGGTAATCAATGCAAAAGAAAAGGGAGTTTGGGACTTTATATGAAGCAATTGAATAGTGGAGGAAGATTGGTATGAAGTATTTTATTGGTATTGATCTCAAAACATTAAATCACAGTTCATTTCATATATATATATATATATATATATATATATATATATACATATAGAGCGTGCAGAAGCTAAACAAAATAAATAAAAGCAGTACATACATAACAACGCATGATCAGAATGGTAGATGTATAAATAAGTAAAAAACGGGAGCTGATACATACACGTGCCACAGGCACCATGCCCACCGCTAGCACATGCATCCACAGAATGTCTGCGTATCTATAAATAAGTATAAAAACATTGTAGAGTAGACCGGTGATGTATGATTGAGTATTGGTCCGTATGGAATGTAGCTGCGGCATCAAGTAAAGCTCTACGTGTTTTGTGGGTTTTCCCACTCGTCAGGAGCGGATAGAGGCATTAATGGGGGGTGGATACTCTCCAGCAAACATGAATAACCACAGAATTACCTGAACGACTAGATAAAGCCTTCCTTAAGCAGTGGAGGTGTTAAAAAATATCATTTCATTAATTCAAACATAAGTCTATTAGTCCATTACACATGCAGAAATAAAACGTTTCCTAGCAACAGTTTTCATTCAATAGATTCTATATATATTTAACTGACCATCTTTCTCAAATCCAATATTGCAGCAGGATTCAATAAAACATAAACACTTTTAGTTCCTCTTATCCTCTGGACCCAAGCGAAACCTGAGGGTCCCAGAACAGAACTTTTTACCCAAGCACATATTCTGACTCAAAACTTAGTTTCCTACCTTTGTATTATATTATTATCATAAGCATAATACAACAGTAATGAATACGAGCAACATTACATCATTAACACATTACAGCTGACATTCTGGGAATTCAAAAAGTAATATGTTTAAAAAAAAAGTAGTCACTTTAAGACTGTATTCAAACTTTACCACCACAAACCCTAGCACTTCATGGATTTAATATCTTAAACACTCTCAGTAACAGTTAAGGTATTCATAGTTTCACCAAAATCTCATTACCAAATTTTAATTTAACTACAAATCATTAAGGAGGGAAAATACATTTCATACCATGATCACAGATGGCCGGGTTAGAATTGGGGCAGTTACCTCCCATATTTGGAACCAACCAATCACAAGATGGTAAACATAAGGGGAGGGAGGTAACCATCCAACAATTTTCACCATACAAAAAAAAAGAGACACAAACATGATTCAAAAGACCGAGGACCACAGATCCACACTCTGACATACACTCTCTGGACGAACACAAGCTTGGTAATAAGTGACCACTCCCCATCTCGTTGGACGTTGCTGTTAGGATGAATCGAATACACATCCTTTCCTTTAAACCAGGGATATTCAAACTGCGGCCCTCCAGCTGTTGCAGAACTACACATCCCATGAGGCATTGTAAAACTCTGACATTCACAGACATGACTGGGCATGATAGGAATTAGAAATAAAAGCAGTACATACATAACAACGTATGATCAGAATGGTAGATGTATAAATAAGTAAAAAAGGGGAGCTGATACATACACGTGCCACAGGCACCATGCCCACCGCTAGCACATGCATCCACAGAATGTCTGCGTATCTATAAATAAGTATAAAAACATTGTAGAGTAGACTGGTGATGTATGATTGAGTATTGGTCCATATGGAATGTAGCTGCGGCATCAAGTAAATCTCTACGCGTTTCGTGGGTTTTCCCACTCGTCAGGAGCGGATGCGGCAAGTTATGCTATGGAGAATGTGTATAGAGATTGTAAGAAACTATACTTTAAAATGAAAATATCTCAAAGAAAGTGTTGTTCGTAAGTATAGATGATTGTCCAGCAAACTCACCAACCCGGACAGCAAATGCAACGCGGGGCAGCTGGCACAGGAGCGGCCGAGAACACGGGCCTCTCACGGGAGCTGAGGCAGCATAGTACAAAGATGCAACATCAGAGGGTAAAAAAGGCGTACAAAAAGTGGATGGGAACTCCATGTGGCAAAAAGTTGAGGTGTATTTCATAGGGCAGGAGTATCTAGGAGCGAAATATTAGATATGTATATGATTATAACAACAACATACTCTGAGTAATAGTAGTAGTTAAATATTAATGAACCTAGAATAGCTCCAGAAAAGATGATAATAATGGAGTGGGAATGGTGCCTAAAAGTATGGGAATATCTATAAAGAAATGCATGGGTCTAAAAAAGGGTGTAAAGAAACCTAAAATGGATAAGTGTCAAGTAGAAAAAATATATTGAGTAAAAAATTGACTCAAAGAGTAAAGGTGAAAAAGTTCTAAAAGACAAAAAAGGGGGGAGCCTTACCCTAATGCTGCATGGACACACCACCAGAAGGTGGACGTGACTGGTGTGCAATGACCCCAGAGGGAGACTGGTCAATAGATCAGCTCCCTGCAATGGGGAGTGTACATAAAAGCCGCCAACACCACGCCAGTGGACCAATGGGGAGAATGAGACCGCACCTGAGCCGAGTATTCACTCAGCCGCCGGCGCGGAAGTTCTCCCATACAGAAACACCGGATGTTAAGGCTGGACGTCGGCGCAATGACGTCACAACTGACGTCATGCGTACGGCGTAACTGCCGTCACACATACAGTGTGACAGGCGTGGCGCCGATGCACGAAGGGGCACCCGCCCGATCCTCCCAAGCACAATACATGCCAAGGGGGGGGGGGGTCCACTGGGCGCATTGCAGCTCTCGCAATGAGGACAGGACCTAAGCCATAGCTCTGCACCAAAACAACCCCCACACAACAGATGGCCCAAGGCAGGGAAAGTGTGCTGGATATCTAGGTGGAAGCAGTTAGTGTGGGCATATTTGAACCAGAGTTGGGAATGATGCATGTGACTTCTCCTATGTGCACTACTCATAGACACAGATATTCATAAACAGTATGAAAAATGTTAATACTGTCAAAATATAAATATATAAACCTTAATCAAAGGTACCCTATAAATGAGGGCAACCTCACACAGGGATGGTAGGGGAACACTGCCAATCCCAAATATTCAATTGCTTCCATCCTGGTATCAAAGTACAATGGAGGGGGAGTTGGGACTTTAAATGAAGCACCCAAAGGTGCTTCCATCCCGGTAATCAATGCAAAAGAAAAGGGAGTTTGGGACTTTATATGAAGCAATTGAATAGTGGAGGAAGATTGGTATGAAGTATTTTATTGGTATTGATCTCAAAACATTAAATCACAGTTCATTTCATATATATATATATATATATATATATATATATATATATATATACATATAGAGCGTGCAGAAGCTAAACAAAATAAATAAAAGCAGTACATACATAACAACGCATGATCAGAATGGTAGATGTATAAATAAGTAAAAAACGGGAGCTGATACATACACGTGCCACAGGCACCATGCCCACCGCTAGCACATGCATCCACAGAATGTCTGCGTATCTATAAATAAGTATAAAAACATTGTGGAGTAGACCGGTGATGTATGATTGAGTATTGGTCCGTATGGAATGTAGCTGCGGCATCAAGTAAAGCTCTACGTGTTTTGTGGGTTTTCCCACTCGTCAGGAGCGGATAGAGGCATTAATGGGGGGTGGATACTCTCCAGCAAACATGAATAACCACAGAATTACCTGAACGACTAGATAAAGCCTTCCTTAAGCAGTGGAGGTGTTAAAAAATATCATTTCATTAATTCAAACATAAGTCTATTAGTCCATTACACATGCAGAAATAAAACGTTTCCTAGCAACAGTTTTCATTATATAGATTCTATATATATTTAACTGACCATCTTTCTCAAATCCAATATTGCAGCAGGATTCAATAAAACATAAACACTTTTAGTTCCTCTTATCCTCTGGACCCAAGCGAAACCTGAGGGTCCCAGAACAGAACTTTTTACCCAAGCACATATTCTGACTCAAAACTTAGTTTCCTACCTTTGTATTATATTATTATCATAAGCATAATACAACAGTAATGAATACGAGCAACATTACATCATTAACACATTACAGCTGACATTCTGGGAATTCAAAAAGTAATATGTTTAAAAAAAAAGTAGTCACTTTAAGACTGTATTCAAACTTTACCACCACAAACCCTAGCACTTCATGGATTTAATATCTTAAACACTCTCAGTAACAGTTAAGGTATTCATAGTTTCACCAAAATCTCATTACCAAATTTTAATTTAACTACAAATCATTAAGGAGGGAAAATACATTTCATACCATGATCACAGATGGTCGGGTTAGAATTGGGGCAGTTACCTCCCATATTTGGAACCAACCAATCACAAGATGGTAAACATAAGGGGAGGGAGGTAACCATCCAACAATTTTCACCATACAAAAAAAAAGAGACACAAACATGATTCAAAAGACCGAGGACCACAGATCCACACTCTGACATACACTCTCTGGACGAACACAAGCTTGGTAATAAGTGACCACTCCCCATCTCGTTGGACGTTGCTGTTAGGACGAATCGAATACACATCCTTTCCTTTAAACCAGGGATATTCAAACTGCGGCCCTCCAGCTGTTGCAGAACTACACATCCCATGAGGCATTGTAAAACTCTGACATTCACAGACATGACTGGGCATGATAGGAATTAGAAATAAAAGCAGTACATACATAACAACGTATGATCAGAATGGTAGATGTATAAATAAGTAAAAAAGGGGAGCTGATACATACACGTGCCACAGGCACCATGCCCACCGCTAGCACATGCATCCACAGAATGTCTGCGTATCTATAAATAAGTATAAAAACATTGTAGAGTAGACTGGTGATGTATGATTGAGTATTGGTCCATATGGAATGTAGCTGCGGCATCAAGTAAATCTCTACGCGTTTCGTGGGTTTTCCCACTCGTCAGGAGCGGATGCGGCAAGTTATGCTATGGAGAATGTGTATAGAGATTGTAAGAAACTATACTTTAAAATGAAAATATCTCAAAGAAAGTGTTGTTCGTAAGTATAGATGATTGTCCAGCAAACTCACCAACCCGGACAGCAAATGCAACGCGGGGCAGCTGGCACAGGAGCGGCCGAGAACACGGGCCTCTCACGGGAGCTGAGGCAGCATAGTACAAAGATGCAACATCAGAGGGTAAAAAAGGCGTACAAAAAGTGGATGGGAACTCCATGTGGCAAAAAGTTGAGGTGTATTTCATAGGGCAGGAGTATCCAGGAGCGAAATATTAGATATGTATATGATTATAACAACAACATACTCTGAGTAATAGTAGTAGTTAAATATTAATGTAGTTCCTGAACAACTGGAGGGCCGTAGTTTGAAGATTCCTGCTTTAAACAGTGGTGAGATACTGACCATATAAATGTTGAACAAATTTTACTTCCTAAAATTATAGGAATCATATTTTACTGTTTATATTTCGTCTTGCCGTGTGTTGAAGCCGCGTGTTGGTGAAATTAAGATCAACCTGTATTGTAACTAATTTGGCTATTGTGGTCCCAGGCAAATTATTTATTGCCCAATCCAACCTGGTAGCCCTGTTAAATTAAGACTTCTTTCAAATAATGATTATATCTATCTGTTGGCTCCGCAAGACATATTTTGACTTCCTTCCAGCCAGAGAAAGTCAGAAAATTATCTTCCGAGCGGCAAGAGATATTGTGTTTTTGAATTTAACCACAACCGTTTTAACATAGTTGACTGGGGCTACCCTAGGGTTATTTGTCAAATATTAAGGAAAATAGTTTTATTGTTTCTTTGATGTCTTTAGTAATGTGTATGAAATAATAATCACCAGAAATGCCGGTTTTGTATGAAGTTGTATAAGTATACTTGTATATTATTACTATTAATTTACGTATTAATTTAATTGGGAGATATTTATACATTAGTAAAAATTCCCCATAGATTAACAAACTCAGGAAATTATTGTGGTATATTACTGATTGTCTGAACAGAGTTCACATTTTTTTTTTATCAACTGCCATAAGTGGATGGAGGCACTGCGATTCATTATACGTGGATTTAGACATTACCCTTTTATTTATCAGGTACCATTTTATTAAAACACTTTATTTATTTATTTATTTATTTAAAATTTCCCATACTTATTATCATTACATTTACATACCACACTCACAACATAAAATTGGAGGCACTGCTGAGTTAAAATGTTATTATTTTGAACAGGATCAATCATAGGTATTTTGGTGACATAAATAATATTTTGCATAAAATTATTATTTAGTAATTTTTGAAATATATATATATATATATATTGCCAAAAATAAATGTCTGGTCAAAGTGGATCTTCTGCTGCTAGTGATTGTCAAGAGTCAGCCCCTAGTGGCGGTATTAATACTCAATCAAAATCGATACAAGTGCAGGACATGTTGAAAATTGTTTCTAAAATTGAAATGGTGGATCATGTCAGAAAAAGATTGTCTGTTAAAACTGATCTAGAAGCATACATTAAAGACCTTAAAAGCCATGCCAGTCATTTAGTACAAGACATGTGGAACGTGGAAGGTCAAATCTATGAACTCACAAACAGCTTCTCTAAGACAAAGGACATAAAAAAGTGTGATTACATACTTTTGGAACTATGGCCTGTCCTGCTGTATCTTTGTAATGAGTTTAAACTTTAAAATACCCAACAGGGGAAGAATATCTTAGGATCCTGGTACCTTTCAACAAAAAGGGAATGTGAGCTCACTAGAAAAATAAAGGAGGTCACTGATAAGGCAGATCGTTATCGCGAGTTTAGAATGACAATGCAAGATGAACTAAAACAGTTGCCAAAGAACAGCAAAATAAACCAGGATACAAATCACTGATTAAATAAAAAGTGTAAACAATTAATAGAGGATCTGGAGAGTTATAGGCAAGAAAAAGGGTCCCCTGACGAAAGTTGCCGAGTAATAGGCGGTGGACAATTAGAAGGAGAAATAAATCAGCTTAGGTCTGGACAGGAATTTCTAATTAAGCAATTAGAAGACTTAAAAGAACAATTGAAGTTTATTCCCCAGGGTAATGCTCAGATGCCTTACCCTGAAAGTGAAGAGTCTGACAATAATCCAAGATCTGACTCTCAATATGAAGTTTGGTAGTTAGACAACGGAGAGGAATCAGAAAAGGAACCCATTTATTACCCAAGCCATCTGTAGAGCACAGGGGGGGGGTAAAAATTGAACCACCACATAAAGATAGGTCTAATCAGTTTTCTTTAGGTTCAGAGAAAAAGACAGGCACTCTTAACCACTTGCCGACCGCCTAACGCAGATATACGTCTGCAGAATGGCACGGGCAGGCAAAATTACGTACCTGGTACGTGATTGCCTTCCCGCGGGCGGGGTGTCCGATCGGACCCCCCACCGGGTGCCCGAGGCGGTCGGCTTTGGTCTGGCAGCGATCAGAGGTGAGGGGGAGGCCATCTATTCGTGGCCCCCCCTCGCGATCGCTCCCAGCCAATGAGGATCGTCCCCTGCCTCTGTGTAGTACACAGATGCAGAGGATGTGATGTCATCTCTACTCGGCTTGGCAGTTTCCGTTCCGGCGCCGAGGAGAGAAGACATCTGAGTGAGTGCACAACACACACACATACAGTAGAACATGCCAGGCACACTTTACACCCCCGATCCCCCCCGATCGCCCCCCGATCACCCCACAATCACCCCCCCCTGTCACACTGACACCAAGCAGTTTTTTTTTTTCTGATTACTGCATGGTGTCAGTTTGTGACAGTTAGAAGTGGTAGGGCAGTTAGTGGTAGCCCCCTTTAGGTCTAGGATACCCCCCTAACCCCCCTAATAAAGTTTTAACCCCTTGATCACCCCCCCAAGCGATAATTTTTTTTTGATCGCTGTATTAGTGTCGCTGGTGACGCTAGTTAGGGACGTAAGTATTTAGGTTCGCCGTCAGCATTTTATAGCGACAGGGACCCCCATATACTACCTAATAAATGTTTTAACCCCTTGATTGCCCCCTAGTTAACCCTTTCACCACTGATCACCTTATAACTGTTACGGGTGACGCTGGTTAGTTCGTTTATTTTTTATAGTGTCAGGGCACCCGCCGTTTATTACCGATTAAAGGTTTAGCCCCCTGATCGCCCGGCGGTGATATGCGTCACCCCAGGCAGTGTCAGATTAGCGCCAGTACCGCTAACACCCACCCATGCAGCATACGCCTCCCTTAGTGGTATAGTATCTGAACGGATCAATATCTGATCCGATCAGATCTATACTGGCATCCCCAGCAGTTTAGGGTTCCCAAAAACGCAGTGTTAGCGGGATTAGCCCAGATAACTGCTAGCACCTGCATTTTGCCCCTCCACCCAGCCCAGCCCACCCAAGTGCAGTATCGATCGATCACTGTTACTTACAAAACACTAAACGCATAACTGCAGCGTTTGCAGAGTTAGACCTGATCCCTGCGATCGCTAACAGTTTTTTTGGTAGCGTTTTGGTGAACTGGCAAGCACCAGTGGCCTAGTACACCCCGGTCGTAGTCAAACCAGCACTGCAGTAACACTTGGTGACGTGGCGAGTCCCATAAGTGCAGTTCAAGCTGGTGAGGTGGCAAGCACAAGTAGTGTCCCGCTGCCACCAAAAAGACAAACACAGGCCCGTCGTGCCCATAATGCCCTTCCTGCTGCATTCGCCAATCCTAATTGGGAACCCACCACTTCTGCAGCGCCCGTACTTCCCTCATTCACATCCCCAACCAAATGCAGTCGGCTGCATGAGAGACATTTTCTTTATGTCCTCCCGAGTACCCCTACCCAATGAACCCCCCCCCAAAAAAGATGGTGTGTCTGCAGCAAGCGCGGATATAGGCGTGACACCCGCTATTATTGTCCCTCCTGTCCTGACAATCCTGGTCTTTACATTGGTGAATGTTTTGAACGCTACCATACACTAGTTGAGTATTAGCGTAGGGTACAGCATTGCACAGACGCATTTTGAGAGACCCGAACCTGGAACCGGTTACAGTTATAGAAGTTACAGTTACAAAAAAAAGTGTAAAAAAAAAAAAAAAACACAAACAAAAATATAAAATAAAAAAATAGTTGTTGTTTTATTGTTCTCTCTCTCTCTATTCTCTCTCTATTGTTCTGCTCTTTTTTGCTGTATTCTATTCTGCAATGTTTTATTGTTATTATGTTTCATTATGTTTGCTTTTCAGGTATGCAATTTTTTATACTTTACCGTTTACTGTGCTTTATTGTTAACCATCTTTTTGTCTTCAGGTATGCCATTCACGACTTTGAGTGGTTATACCAGAATGATGCCTGCAGGTTTAGGTATCATCTTGGTATCATTCTTTTCAGCCAGTGGTCGGCTTTCATGTAAAAGCAATCCTAGTGGCTAATTAGCCTCTAGACTGCTTTTACAAGCAGTGGGAGGGAATGCCCCCCCACCGTCTTCCGTGTTTTTCTCTGGCTCTCCTGTCGTAACAGGGAACCTGAGAATGCAGCCGGTGATTCAGCCAGCTGACCATAGAGCTGATCAGAGACCAGAGTGGCTCCAAACATCTCTATGGCCTAAGAAAACGGAAGCTACGAGCATTTTATGACTTAGATTTCGCCGGATGTAACCAGCGCCATTGGGAAATTGGGGAAGCATTTTATCACACCGATCTTGGTGTAGTCAGATGCTTTAGGGCAGAGGAGAAATCTAGGGTCTAATAGACTCCAATTTATTCATAAAAAGAGTACCTGTCACTACCTATTGCTATCATAGGGGATATTTACATTCCCTGAGATAACAATAAAAATGATTTAAAAAAAAAAAAAGAAAGGAACAGTTTAAAAATAAGATAAACAAGCAAAAAAATAACAAGCGTCGGTCTGGCGTCAAATGTAAACAGCAATTGCACCATGCATATGAGGTATCACCGCGAAGGCCAGATCGAGGGCAGTAATTTTAGCAGTAGACCTCTGTAAATCTAAAGTGGTAACCTGTAAAGGCTTTTAACCACTTGAGCCCCGGACCATTATGCTGCCTAAGGACCAGAGGTCTTTTTCCAATTTGGCACTGCGTCGCTTTAACTGCTAATTGCGCGGTCATGCAATGCTGTACCCAAACGAAATTTGCGTCCTTTTCTTCCCACAAATAGAGCTTTCTTTTGATGGTATTTGATCACCTCTGCGGTTTTTATTTTTTGCGCTATAAACGGAAAAAGACCGAAAATTTTGAAAAAAAATGATATTTTCTACTTTTTGTTATAAAAAAAATCCAATAAACTAAATTTTAGTCATACATTTAGGCCAAAATGTATTCGGCCACATGTCTTTGGTAAAAAAAATGTCAATAAGTGTATATTTATTGGTTTGCGCAAAAGTTATAGCGTCTACAAACTAGGGTACATTTTCTGGAATTTACACAGCTTTTAGTTTATGACTGCCTATGTCATTTCTTGAGGTGCTAAAATGGCAGGGCAGTACAAAACCCCCCCAAATGACCCCATTTTGGAAAGTAGACACCCCAAGGAAATTGCTGAGAGGCATGTTGAACCCATTGAATATTTATTTTTTTTGTCCCAAGTGATTGAAAAATGACAAAAAAAAAAAAAAAAAAAATATTTACAAAAAGTCGTCACTAAATGATATATTGCTCACACAGGCCATGGGCCTATGTGGAATTGCACCCCAAAATACATTTAGCTGCTTCTCCTGAGTATGGGGATACCACATGTGTGGGACTTTTTGGGAGCCTAGCCGCGTACGGGGCCCCGAAAACCAATCACCGCCTTCAGGATTTCTAAGGGTGTAAATTTTTGCTTTCACTCTTCACTGCCTATCACAGTTTCGGAGGCCATGGAATGCCCAGGTGGCACAAAACCCCCCAAAATGACCCCATTTTGGAAAGTAGACACCCCAAGCTATTTGCTGAGAGGCATATTGAGTCCATGGAATATTTTATATTTTGACACAAGTTGCGGGAAAGTGACACTTTTTTTTTTTTTTTTTTTTTTTTTTCATAAAGTTGTCACTAAATGATATATTGCTCACACAGGCCATGGGCATATGTGGAATTGCACCCCAAAATACATTTAGCTGCTTCTCCTGAGTATGGGGATACCACATGTGTGGGACTTTTTGGGAGCCTAGCCGCGTACTGGACCCCAAAAACCAATCACTGCCTTCAGGATTTCTAAGGGTGAAAATTTTTGATTTCACTCTTTACTGCCTATCACAGTTTCGGAGGCCATGGAATGCCCAGGTGGCACAAAACCCCCCCAAATGACCCCATTTTGGAAAGTAGACACCCCAAGATATTTGCTGAGAGGCATGGTGAGTATTTTGCAGCTCTCATTTGTTTTTGAAAATGAAGAAAGACAAGAAAAAACATTTTTTTTTTTCTTTTTTCAATTTTCAAAACTTTGTGACAAAAAGTGAGGTCTGCAAAATACTCACTATACCTCTCAGCAAATAGCTTGGGGTGTCTACTTTCCAAAATGGGGTCATTTGGGGGGGTTTTGTGCCACCTGGGCATTCCATGGCCTCCGAAACTGTGATAGGCAGTGAAGAGTGAAATCAAAAATTCACGCCCTTAGAAAGCCTGAAGGCGGTGCTTGGTTTTCGGGGTCCCGTACGCGGCTAGGCTCCCAAAAAGTCTCACACATGTGGTATCCCCGTACTCAGGAGAAGCAGCAGAATGTATTTTGGGGTGTAATTTCATATATTTCCATGGCATGTTTGAGCAATATATCATTTAGTGACAACTTTGTGCAAAAAAAAAAAAAAAAAAAAAAAATTTGTCTCTTTCCCGCAACTTGTGTCGCAATATAAAATATTCCATGGACTCGACATGCCTCTCAGCAAATAGCTTGGGGTGTCTACTTTCCAAAATGGGGTCATTTGGGGGGGTTTTGAACTGTCCTGGCATTTTATGCACAACATTTAGAAGCTTATGTCACACATCACCCACTCTTCTAACCACTTGAAGACAAAGCCCTTTCTGACACTTATTGTTTACATGAAAAAGTTTTTTTTTTTTTGCAAAAAAATTACTTTGAACCCCCAAACATTATATATTTTTTTAAAGCAAATGCCCTACAGATTAAAATGGTGGGTGTTTCATTTTTTTTTTTCACACAGTAATTGCGCAGCGATTTTTCAAACGCATTTTTGGGGGAAAAAACACACTTTTTTTAATTTTAATGCACTAAAACACGCTATATTGCCCAAATGTTTGATGAAATAAAAAAGATGATCTCAGGCCGAGTACATGGATACCAAACATGACATGCTTTAAAATTGCGCACAAACGTGCAGTGGCAACAAAATAAATACATGTTTAAAAGCCTTCAAAAGCCTTTACAGGTTACCACTTTAGATTTACAGAGGAGGTCTACTGGAAAAATTACTGCACTCGATCTGGCCTTCGCGGTGATACCTCACATGCATGGTGCAAATGCTGTTTACGTTTGACGACAGACCGCCGCTTGCGTTCGCCTTAGCGCGAGAGCAGGGGGCGACAGGGGTGTTTTTTTTTTTTTTTTTTTTTTTCTTTATTATTTTTTTGCTTTTTTAATCTTACTTTTAAACTGTTCCTTTCATATTTTTTTTTTTAATCATTTTTATTGTTATCTCGGGGAATGTAAATATCCCCTATGATAGCAATAGGTAGTGACAGGTACTCTTTTTTGAAAAAATTGTGGTCTATTAGACCCTAGATCTCTCCTCTGCCCTCAAAGCAAATGACCACACCAAGATCGGTGTGATAAAATGCTTCCCCAATTTCCCAATGGCGCTATTTACATCCGGCGAAATCTAAGTCATGAAATACTCGTAGCTTCCGGTTTCTTAGGCCATAGAGATGTTTGGAGCCACTCTGGTCTCTGATCAGCTCTATGGTCAGCTGGCTGAATCACCGGCTGCATTCTCAGGTTCCCTGTTGAGACAGGAGAGCCAGAGAAAAACACGGAAGACGGTGGGGGGGGGGGGGCATTCCCTCCCACGGCTTGTAAAAGCAGTCTAGAGGCTAATTAGCCGCTAGGATTGCTTTTACATGAAAGCCGACCGCTGGCTGAAAAGAATGATACCAAGATGATACCTAAACCTGCAGGCATCATTCTGGTATAACCACTCAAAGTCGTGAATGGCGTACCTGAAGACAAAAAAATGGTTAACAATGGTTAACAATAAAGCACAGTAAAGTGTAAATAATTACACACCTGAAAAACAAACATGATAAAACATAATAACAATAACAATAACAATAACAATCAATAACAATAACAATAACAATAAAACATTGCAGAATAGAATACAGTAAAAAAGAGCAGAACAATAGAGAGAGAGAATAGAGAGAGAGAGAACAATAAAACAACAACTATTTTTTTTTATTTCATATTTTTTTTTTTTTTACACTTTTTTTGTAACTAACTTTTATAACGGTAACCGGTTCCAGGTTCGGGTCTCTCAAAATGTGATGGCATCTTGGGAGACCCTGTGAAAGTGTGCCTAGTCTGTGCAATGCTGTACCCTACGCTAATACTCAACTAGTGAATGGTAGCGTTCAAAACATTCACCAATGCAAAGGCCAGGATTGTCAGGACAGGAGGGACAATAATAGCGGGTGTCACGCCTATATCCTCGCTTGCTGCAGACACGACATCTTTTTTGGGGGGTTCGTTGGGTAGGGGTACTCGGGAGGACATAAAAATGCCTCTCATGCAGCCGACTGCATTTGGTTGGGGATGTGAATGGGGGAAGTACGGGCGCTGCAGAAGCGGTGGGTTCCCAATTAGGATTGGCGAATGCAGCAGGAAGGGCACTATGGGCACGACGGGCCTGTGTTTGTCTTTTTGGTGGCAGCGGGACACTACTTGTGCTTGCCACCTCACCAGCTTGAACTGCACTTATGGGACTCGCCACGTCACCAAGTGTTACTGCAGTGCTGGTTTGACTACGACCGGGGTGTACTAGGCCGCTGGCGCTTGCCAGTTCACCAAAACACTACCAAAAAACTGTTAGCGATCGCAGGGATCAGGCCTGACTCTGCGAACGCTGCAGTTATGCGTTTAGTGTTTTGTAAGTGACAGTGATCGATCGATACTGCACTTGGGTGGGCTGGGCCGGGCGGAGGGGCAAAACGCAGGTGCTAGCAGATATCTGGGCTGATCCCGCTAACACTGCGTTTTTGGGAACCCTAAACTGCTGGGGACGCTAGTATAGATCTGATCAGATCAGATATTGATCCGATCAGATACTATACCACTAAGGGAGGCGTATGCTGCGTGCGTGGGTGTTAGCGGTACTGGCGCTAATCTGACGCTGCCTGGGGCTGGTGCTTGCCAGTTCACCAAAATGCTACCAAAAAAACTGTTAGCGATCGCAGGGATCAGGCCTGACTCTACACACGCTGCAGTTATGCGGTTAGTGTTTTGTAAGTGACAGTGATCGATCGATACTGCACTTGGGTGGGCTGGGCTGGGCCGGGCGGATGGGAAAAACGCAGGTGCTAGCAGGTATCTGGGCTGATCCCGCTAACACTGCGTGTTTGGGAACCCTAAACTGCTGGGGACGCTAGTATAGATCTGATCGGATCAGATATTGATCCGTTCAGATACTATACCACTAAGGGAGGTGTACAGTGCGTGCGTGGGTGTTAGCGGTACTGGCGCTAACCTGACGCTGCCTGGGGCTGGTGCTTGCCAGTTCACCAAAATGCTACCAAAAAAACTGTTAGCGATCGCAGGGATCAGGCCTGACTCTGCGAACGCTGCAGTTATGCGTTTAGTGTTTTGTAAGTGACAGTGATCGATCGATACTGCACTTGGGTGGGCCGGGCGGAGGGACAAAACGCAGGTGCTAGCAGGTATCTGGGCTGATCCCGCTAACACTGCGTTTTTGGGAACCCTAAACTGCTGGGGACGCTAGTATAGATCTGATCGGATCAGATATTGATCCGTTCAGATACTATACCACTAAGGGAGGCGCATGCTGCGTGCGTGGGTGTTAGCGGTACTGGCGCTAATTTGACGCTGCCTGGGGCGACGCATATCACCGCCGGGCGATCGGGGGGCTAAACCTTTATTCGGTAATAAACGGCGGGTGCCCTGACACTATAAAAAATAAACGAACTAACCAGCGTCAACCGTAACGGTTATACGGTGATCAGTGGTGAAAGGGTTAACTAGGGGGCAATCAAGGGGTTAAAACATTTATTAGATAGTATATGGGGGTCCCTGACGCTATAAAACGCTGACGGCGAACCTAAATATTTACCTCACTAACTAGCGTCACCAGCGACACTAATACAGCGATCAGAAAAATGATCGCTTAGCGACACTGGTGACAGGGGGTGATCAAGGGGTTAAAACTTTATTAGGGGGGGTTAGGGGGGTACCCTAGACCTAAAGGGGGGTAATATACACTGTCCCAACACTGTCACTGTCACAAACTGACACTATGCAGTAATCAGAAAAAAAAAAAAAAAAAACTGCTGGTGTCAGTTTGTGACAGGGGGGGGGGGGGTGATTGGGGGGGGATCGGGGGGCGATCGGGGGGGGGATCGGGGTGTTTTGTGTGCCTGGCGTGTTCTACTGTGTTGTGTAGTGTTTGTGCACTCACATACTTGTCGTCTCTCCTCGGGCCGGAACGGAAAATACCGACCCGAGGGGAGATGACATCACTTCCTTTGCTGCTGTTTAGCATACAGCAGCAAAGGAGTGTTTTCATTGGCCGGCGGCGATCGCGAGGGGGGGGCCACGAACGGATGGTCTCCCCCTCATCACCGATCGCCGCTGGACAAACGACGACCGCCTCGGGCACCGGGGGGGGGTCCGATCGGACCCCCCACCCGCGGAAGGCAAATCACGTACCCTGTACGTGATTTTGCCTGTCCGTGCCACTTTGCCGACGTACATCGGCGTGAGGCGGTCGTCAAGTGGTTAAAGGCTTTTAAAAATGTATTAATTTTGTTGCCACTGCACGTTTGTGGGCAATTTTAAAGCATGTCATGTTTGGTATCCATGTATTCGGCCTAAGATCATCTTTTTTATTTCATCAAGCATTTGGGCAATATAGTGTGTTTTAGTGCATTAAAATTTAAAAAAGTGCGTTTTTGCCCCAAAAAATGCGTTTGAAAAATCGCTGCGCAAATACTGTGTGAAAAAAAAAAAATGAAACGCCCATCATTTTAATCTGTAGGGCATTTGCTTTAAAAAAATATATAATGTTTGGGGGTTCAAAGTAATTTTCTTGCAAAAAAAAAAATTTTTTCATGTAATCAAAAAGTGTCAGAAAGGGCTTTGTCTTCAAGTGGTTAGAAGAGTGGATGATGTGTGACATAAGCTTCAAAATGTTGTGCATAAAATGCCAGGACAGTTCAAAACCCCCTCAAATGACCCCATTTTGGAAAGTAGACACCCAAAGCTATTTGCTGAGAGGCATGTCGAGTCCATGGAATATTTTATATTGTGACACAAGTTGCGGGAAAGAGACAATTTTTTTTTGCACAAAGTTGTCACTAAATGATATATTGCTCAAACATGCCATGGGAATATGTGAAATTACACCCCAAAATACATTCTGTTGCTTCTCCTGAGTACGGGGATACCACATGTGTGGGACTTTTTGGGAGCCTAGGCGCGCACGGGACCCCGAAAACCAAGCACCGCCTCCAGGCTTTCTAAGGGCGTAAATTTTTGATTTCACTCTTCACTGCCTATCACAGTTTTGGAGGCCATGGAATGCCCAGGTGGCAAAAAAAAAACCAAAATGACCCCATTTTGGAAAGTAGACACCCCAAGCTATTTGCTGAGAGGTATAGTGAGTATTTTGCAGACCTCACTTTTTGTCACAAAGTTTTGAAAATTGAAAAAAGAAAAAAAAAATTTTTCTTGTCTTTCTTCATTTTCAAAAACAAATGAGAGCTGCAAAATACTCACCATGTCTCTCAGCAAATAGCTTGGGGTGTCTACTTTCCAAAATGGGGTCATTTGGGGGAGTTTGTGCCACCTGGGCATTCCATGGCCTCCGAAACTGTGATAGGCAGTGAAGAGTGAAATCAAAAATTTACACCCTTAGAAATCCTGAAGGCGGTGATTGGTTTTCCGGACCCCGTACGCGGCTAGGCTCCTAAAAGGTCCCACACACGTGATATCCCCATACTCAGGAGAAGCAGCTAAATGTATTTTGGGGTGCAATTCCACATATGCCCATGGCCTGTTTGAGCAATATATCATTTAGTGACAACTTTGTGAAAAAAAAAAAAAAGAAATTGTCACTTTCCCACAACTTGTGTCAAAATATAAAATATTCCATGGACTCAACATGCCTCAAAGCAAATAGCTTGGGGTGTCTACTTTCCAAAATGGGGTCATTTGGGGGGGGGGGGGGTTATGCATTTTATGGCCTTCAAAACTGTGATAGGTAGTGAGGAGTAAAATCAAAAATGTACGCCCTTAGAAATCCTGAAGGCAGTGATTGGTTTCCGGGGCCCCGTACGCGGCTAGGCTCCCAAAAAGTCCCACACATGTGGTATCCCCGCACTCAGGAGAAGCAGCTGAATATATTTTGGGGTGCAATTCCACATATGCCCATGGCCTGTGTGAGCAATATATCATTTAGTGACAATTTTTTTTTTTTGTCATTATTTAATCACTTGGGACAAAAAAAATGAATATTCAATGGGCTCAACATGCCTCTCAGCAATTTCCTTGGGGTGTCTACTTTCCAAAATGGGGTCATTTGTGGGGGTTTTGTACTTCCCTGCCATTTTAGCACCTCAAGAAATGACATAGGCAGTCATAAATTAAAGTCTGTGTAAATTTCAGAAAATGTACCCTAGTTTGTAGGCGCTATAACTTTTGCGCAAACCAATAAATATACACTTATTGACATTTTTTTTACCAAAGACATGTGGCCGAATACATTTTGGCCTAAATGTATGACTAAAATTGAGTATATTGGATTTTCTTTATAACAAAAAGTAGAAAATATCTTTTTTTTTTAAATTTTCGGTCTTTTACCGCAAAAAATAAAAACGACAGAGGTGATCAAATACCATCAAAAGAAAGCTCTATTTGTGGGAAGAAAAGGACGCAAATTTTGTTTGGGTACAGCATTGCATGACCGCGCAATTAGCAGTTAAAGCGACGCAGTGCCAAATTGTAAAAAGTGCTCTGGTCAGGAAGGGGGTAAATCCTTTCGGGGCTGAAGTGGTTAAACAGGATGCCTCAAAAATAATAAAATTTTTAAACAGTGCCGTCCCGTTCTTTAAGAAAAAGGGATTCATGTATATTATTGACCACATTGAGAAATATGAAAATACCCTATCAGTTTTGGGCCTGGATGGTGACCAGTCTAGGATTAATTTCTTGCCAAGGGTATTTTAAACCAAACACCCTAGATATTGCAAATCTTTAAAAGGTATGTATGGTACTTCATGGCAAGAAATTAAACACCGCTGTCATCTAGAATTCGGCCCCTACAAAAATGTTACCGCGGCTAGAGCAGCTATACACAATCTGAAATGTACTAGTCATCAAAGCCCCACTTCTGGCTGTGCTCAAAAGTGCTTACCACTTAGCAGAAAAGGAGCCAGATTACAATCACCCTGAGTTTAAAACCATATTCTCTGAGGCCCTACCTACCTACATAAAAATGAATTTAGCGAAAGACTACAAAGGGGGGTGTTCACTGGAGTACTTGGTAAAAGAGAGTAACAATTTATACTCTGTCCAAACACAAAGGAAGGCCTGAACTTATAACTAAATTTGTGGCTGATATCTTCTCAATCATTACATTTTGAAACCAAGAAAAAGACATACGCTGATATAGTGAGAGAAGATATGCCACATTGTTTCCCCAGCGGGAGACCACAAAGACCACCTCAGGAGTATCCTCCAAGGGAACTGGACCAGAGGTTTAGGAGAAACTATAGGGAGTCACTCCAAAGGGCCGGATTTATCCCTGAGGGTGGAAACCCTCACTATAACCGGTATAATTGGCCCTGGGGACCTACACAGGTAAATAGGGAGCCACCACATGTTAGTACACCCCAAAATCTCAGAGAAGATACGGAGCAACTAAAGCCCAGACCACCACTCTAGAATCAAAACAGTAATTCTGATGGGGATATGTCTGATCAGACTGAGCCAGAAGTTCCCAAAAATTACCGAAACCGGGTCCCACAATCCAATTCTGATCAGCCTGTAAGCAAAACGGAAACCAAAATAGATCGAATTATGTATATTTTACACGGTTTCATTGCTGCACAGAACCAAAATAACACTTCTTTAGGGGCAAATCCTGTGGCCAGCCAAGGGCCACAGAGCCTTTGTAGCACCCGTTTTAAAATAAATCAGAGGAATGCACTGAATAAAGGTATAGGAGACAGAGGTTCTAACACCATATTTTTCCCCAGGTCACAGTAGTGAGGATCCTGAAATCCCTACCGGGTGATCTTGGTTAATACATATTAATTATTCTCCTATTTATCAGTGGTCACTTCATTCCTCTGACATAAGCAGGTCACTTCAAACAACCCAATTCCAAAGTAGTTACCGAAGACGGTAATTCCAGAGGAAGACCGAATCCTAAAGGCACTAATGATGTCAGGAAGCCTAAATGGTCTGATATTCTGGTAAAAGATGAGGAGTCACCTGCATAAGTAGTTTGATTGCCTCAAATGAGTTGTAATGACAACCCCAAAGGGGGAAGATCTTATTTGTTTTATTCCTCCCAAGTAGAAGGTTGACTATAATGTCAAATATTTTATTACTGACAGTAAGTATGTCACATGTAAATGTGAGATGTTCTGCTGGGTTTTATTATTTCAAAACCGCTACAATTAGGCTCTAAAATGTTTCTTAAGAGTGTAAGTCAGTTGTTAGTATCTGGTATCCAAAGCTATAAATAAATGTCCTCATGTTAATGAGCCCTGGAGCTCTATCTCCCATTGCAAAATTATCATACATTGTCTTGCCATCCAGAGTGTTAAGATAAAGGACTAATCACACAATGGACTAAAGGGGGGCTCTGAGGAATCCCAGGATACCAGCTTGAAACTGAGATCTCAAACACAGATCATTTTAGTGAAAAACAAATATGTCTTTTCTCATGGAATCCATTTTTCTTTACAGGACTAAGATGTCCATGAGCCGGTTAGCAGAACCGAGAGTCCAACATGTGTGAGACATCCAGAGAAGGGACCGTGTGGGGGATCCAGGGATACCACCGATGGCCAGTCTACACGGACAAACCCACCAGGACAGTCAAGATCAAAGGTGACCGAAGTGATCCATTTCACGCCAATAGACGGATAACAGCCCTGACATGCACACATCGGTCGGAAACCCATCTTTCTCCAAAGGAGTTACACCTATTTACAGGTGTCTACACCCCTTAAACACTATATATCCACAGTCTGGAAACATCTTCACAAAATAGACTTACAAAGCCCAAATGAAGCCATATTTCTTCAAGAGTCTGCCTCAGTAATTGTCTCAAACGACTACGGCATTTGACCCATTCACCAGGGTGTTATGTTGTAATTATGATGAAGAAATAACCATCTCTCATAAGTTTAAGATGGGGATATATGGTTGCAAAGCCCAGGGCGGTCACATGAGAATTTGCTTAAAAGTAGAACATGCTGTGTTTTTATCACTCAGAAATCTGTAACTAGATTGTCTGATCAAAAGTATATTTTATGATTTCCAAAAAAAATTCAATTGAGAAGCTTTGAAGCCACAATTAAGCTTTGGAAACCCAGAAAACACCATTGTTTTCCAGGTGAGACAAGCCATTATCAAACAAAGTCTTAAAGAAAACTTATTGTGAGGACCCCAGGAGTGTGTATACAGCTGGGCTATCTAAAAACAAATTGAGCCTGCTCAAAGTTCATTTCAAACATTTCTGAGAGACATCAGAATTCTGTCTACTCAGTGATATAACTACATATGATTATAAGTAATTCAAATTATATATATATATATATTGTATTCCAGGGCAGAGATACAATTATGATTTTAGTGTTTTTTCTGACCCAATGATAATTCTGTCATAGGGTAAAAATATAATATTTTGATGTAGAACAAATTAGAAGTAAGAATTGTTTTAAGATACCAATCAGTGTTATGAAAGACATATAAAGCGTGACTATATCTGTACAAAAATGTACATATAGCATGTGTTTTTCCTAGATAAATAAGTATTTACAGGATATACAAGAATTATACATTTATCCAGGTCTGCAAAATACTCACCATACCTCTCAGCAAATAGCTTGGGGTGTCTACTTTCCAAAATCGGGTCATTTGGGGGGGTTTGTGCCATCTGGAATTCCATGGCTTCCGAAACTGTGATAGGCAGTGAGGAGTGAATTTAAAAATTTACACCCTTAGAAACCCTGAAGGCGGGACTTTCCTAACTGAGGAGGGTCAATTCATGGGAAACACGTCCACATACTATTACAATTACAAGGGGTTCAATAGTATTGTGTTGTTGGCAGTGGTGTCGGCTACTTATGAGTTCCTGTATGTGGACGTAGGGAAAAATGGCCGGATATAGTTAGTCAGGTTGAAAAAAGACACAAGTCCATCCAGTTCAACCATAAAAAAATAAAAAATAAACCCCCCAAAAAACAAAAAAAAACAAAAAACAAAAAACAAAAATATCGTACAATCCAATATACCCAATACTATACCCACAGTTGATCCAGAGGAAGGCAAAAAACCCCAGCAGAGCACGCTCCAATTTGCTACAGCAGGGGAAAAAATTCCTTCCTGATCCCCCAAGAGGCAATCGGATTTTCCCTGGAACAACTTTACCTATAAATGTCAGTACCCAGTTATATTATGTACATTTAGGAAAGTATCCAGGCCTTTCTTAAAGCAATCTACTGAGCTGGCCAGAACCACCTCTGGAGGTAGTCTATTCCACATTTTCACAGCTCTTACTGTGAAGAAACCTTTCCATATTTGGAGATATCAGATGGTGGAGTCATCGCCCAGACGGAGTTCTACAGGCGTCTCCAGAATGGCAGCTTGGACTTGCCACCTCCAGAAGACAATGTGGAAGGACTCCCATTCATCTTCATTGCAGATGAAGTGTTTGCGCTGGGGGCCATTCTCAATGAGGACTCTCACCCCGGACCAAAGGGTTTTTAATTACCAGCTGGCCAGAGCCAGAAGAATGGTGGAGAACACGTTTGGAATCATGGCCAGCCGGTTGCGCCTATTTCTTACACCCATACACATGGCGGAGTATAAACTGAATCATATCATCCTGGCGTGCTGTGTTCTCCACAACTTTTTAAGGCGATATTCTGCTAACTATGCTGCCTCAGTGGGGCCTGAGGCCGGAATTCATGCAAATGAACCAACCCTGACGGCGCTTGAGGCTGGCCTTCCTGGCTGGCCCCCCCTGAGTGCCCGCAAGATCCGTCTAAGATACCTTGAATACTTTGCGGGTAGGGGGGCCATCAATATGGCAGACAATGTCTGAGCCTTTTTTTAAATAAAAACATTAGTTACCTGAATTTAGGATTCCCCTAATTGGGCTTTAAAGCAGCAAAAATATACCATTACAAAGGTCATTAATAAAGCAATTTATTTGACAAGATGTCCAATATCATATTTTCATGTGGAATCTAGTACAATGATGAATTCATATTCCATAAAAACGGCAAAATGCATATCACATCATTACATTACATAGTGTAGTAAAATGCCGAAGCTCTGACGCGTTTCGACCTGTATGCGGTCTCTTCAGGGGGCACATCTGAATCTGTAGAGCAATACAAATATTAAGAATAGTGGATAATTTTCTAAAAAAGATCACATTGGATAAAACATAATGATGGGTTTTACCGTTGAAGTAAAGTAGACGTGTCTAGTGGGGGCATTGGGGAGCCATAGAGGGGTCCGGGCGGCGCGCAGGCCATCCCCACCCCCCACCCGGGGAAAGAGCCAGCCCCAAGGGCTTGCAAGGAGCCACACTGATGCACGTCCCCCCGGGGGGAGCGACAGATTGAACACCTGCAACAGATATCCATGAGCAGCCATTAGAGAAGTAACATATTAGTATATGAGTCATCGTTGTAAGTGTTGATTTAAATTGTATATGGAGACCAAAAATGTGTGTATATTTTTAGGGATGGTAATTGAATCACATAAATTGATAATCAAATTGAATTAGTATTGCTAGCAACCCCATCAATTTATGTGATTCAATTACCATCCCTAAAAACATACAAAGTTCAACTTTTGTAGAAATTGAAGGCAATACCAGACATGAGTATTTGTCATGAACAGGTGTGACCAGACTGTGTGGACTGCACAGAGATAACCCAAACGCATGTAAATGAATAAATAATATTTATTAAAATAAGTGATAATTCAGGAAATACAGATAGTGCAAAACCAACACAACAACCCCACTACAAACAACAATATATATATATATATATATCAAGGGGCAATACCGGAATGACAGATGTCAGCCAGGCCAGGGTCATACACAGCAGGTCAGCAGGAACAAGGGATATACCAGAGACATAAACGTTAGCCAAGCCGGATCATCCTCTAACAACCATACCAGGGATTCAACCTGGTCACAACTGAAAGGAGGGGAGAAATCGTCACTACCTTTGGGAATGCATGACAAGGCCGAATCTGTACACAACTGGATCAAAGGCTGAACATCCTCAAATAACGCATGACCCCGATCTACTAGTAAATGGGCTGTTTGGATCGTTTCCAGCAGTTGGTCACGGGTCCAATCTTTAAGAGTCTGACGGCAATATTCATTATCCTCTGCCGCCAGCAGAGAATAATAGCCAATCTCATCAAAGTCCATCTTTTGCGCGCCCACCGTAACAGGACGGTTTCTCAGTGCAGCCACGTCTGGTCAGAGATGGCCTTGGTATACTGTCATGAACAGGTGTGACCAGACTGTGTGGACTGCACAGAGATAACCCAAACGCATGTAAATGAATAAATAATATTTATTAAAATAAGTGATAATTCAGGAAATACAGATAGTGCAAAACCAACACAACAACCCCACTACAAACAACAATATATATATCAAGGGGCAATACCGGAATGACAGATGTCAGCCAGGCCAGGGTCATACACAGCAGGTCAGCAGGAACAAGGGATATACCAGAGACATAAACGTTAGCCAAGCCAAGGTCATACACAGGAGATCAGCAACTGAACAAGGGCAGGTTGGGAAAGGGACATAATGGATGGGATAGGATACAGGCTCAGGAACAGGTTCAGGGTCCGATACAGGTTTACAGGATAACAGGTTCACGATACAGGTTCAGGATACAGGTTCGGGATACAGGTTCAGGATACAGGTTCAGGATACAGGTTCAGGGCGCAAGGAAGAAAGATACCAAAGCAAGCATATGAGGGCTTGCTGGGTATTTATAATTGACTGACTATAATTGACTTCAAGTCACACCTGAGCGCAGAGGGTGCTGTTTGCTCCACACTGCTGGAGTGCACCCGCTGGTGGACACCGGTACTACGGCCCAAGGATGCAACAGTGCCACCAGCAGGAGAGACCTCTTACTGCAGGTCCCAGGTGTTGGAAGACACCCGCTGGTGGACACTGGTACTGCAATCCAAGAAGGCAATAGCGCCACCAACGGGTAAACCATCTCATGACAGTATTTATAAACTGTGTTTGATATTATGTTCAGTTGGGGTGAAGTCACCCCTGGAAAAGCCAAATTTTGAAGATGCACACAAATTGCAGAATGTCAACATGTGCTAGCTGCCATCATGGGGGATCAAGGGATGTGTTTTGGGGGTGCAACCCCTTCCTCTCAGATACTTTTTTATTGAGGGAGGGGTTGCACCCCCAAAACGCATCCATTGATCTCCCGTGATGGCAGATAGCACATGTTGACACACTGTGTGCATCTTTAAAATTTAGCTTTTCGAGAATATGTCAAAAAAGGTGCAAAAAATTCTTCAATCAAAAAAAACAAGAAAAAAGTCTGGTATTTGTAGGTGTTTTTTGCTTTCCCTACAGTAAAACATCAATGATGTTCTTCATTTTGTTTTGAACATCATTGATGTTTTTCTGGATGTTTTCCGAGTCCCTATTATACCCCATGATCTCACCGATCAGGATCTGAGCACTCTCACTGGTGAAATGACCTGGATCCACAACATCACGATCCCCTAAAAATATATAAAAAAAAATACACCATGTATTATAAATATGCCGGCATCCATTTCTTACCTGAGCCTGTGGTCGCAGACACTCACCTGATGTGGTGACTATTTTGATTACGTCTCCTTCCTCCTCCTGTTGGCTTTGGGGGACTTTCCCCTTCCTCATGAGGTGGGGGGGTCTGTTGTCTCCTCAGATGAGTGGTGTCCTCCGAGTCTTTTCTCCCCTATGTCAAAAACAATAGGTATACTTAGCACACAGATATTTGATGGCAGAAATAGGAATATGAAACATTGCTTGGAAGTGGGGTACAATTGTGTGTTTTGGCAGAGTTCCAAGATGAAGAAATATTTTTTACCTTTGTCAAGCTTGAATACTTACCTGTTTTGTACAACCTTCACAGATGGAGTCACCCCTATAGTATCCACCTGTGTGGGGCCCTCTAATAAAAAGGGTGTTCTTTTGTCCCACACTAGTGCTCCAGCGTACAGATGTGTCAACAGCTGCTGAGTGTCCTCTCCTTACACAGAATCTAGTTTGCATTACATTCTAGTTACAAACCCATCTACACACCCAAATTATTTTAAGAGAAGTAGGCTAGCAAAAATGTATTCAAATGCATATGGCCAAAACATGGTGTTTTCAATGCGAACGAACAATGTTTACAACGAACGAACAATGTGCCCATGAACATGAAAGTTGCCATTTTAAACTGTACAACAGTAAAGAAAAGCACATGGAGCAGCACGAATGTAAGAAAAATAAAGAATAGTAACACAGGACAACTGCTTACTTTTTTGCAGCACGCTCCTGATCCTTCTATACTGATCGTGCTCCCTTAATTTGAGGTCCGACCACCGCTTCCTCAGTTGATCTTTTGATCGTCATACCCCGAAATTCCGGTGCAGACTCTTGACAACTTTTGCCATGATCTTGGCCTTTCTGACATTGGGGTTGGGGTTAGGTCCATAATTCCCGTCATAGTCGGTCCTCTTCAGGACGTCGACCATCTCCAACATCTCCCCAAAGGACATATTTGAGGCCTTAAATCGTCTCCTCCGAGATCGGGATGTTTCTGGTTCTGGGCTTTCCTCCTCCTTGCTGTAATTAGCACACACCTGCTCTTTCTCCGCCATGTGCTCTTCCCCCACTGCACCGAACGAGAAGGGGCGGGGAAAAGACTAGAAAGAACATCAGGGGCGGGCGGAGTTTCACGCATGCTCAGTGTATATAAAGCGTAACACGCGTGCATACTACGTACGATCTGTGAGCGGAGGAAGGAGTATCGGAGGCACCGATCGTGATAACGAAGGTAAGATTTCAAACTGGGCCTATACTGCTTCTAGATTGAGGCCTGTATTTGGACAAGTTTAGAAGACTTTAGGCTGACATTAGGGTTTGTCTTGTGTTGTGTCTTGCAGAGAAAATGGATCTAGTCAATGATCATGACTTTATGCCAATCTTCATAGATATGTTCAGGGAGCTGCCCTGTCTGTGGCAGGTGAACCACCCTGATTATAAGAACCAAACAAAGAGGAAGGCAACGCTGGATAAGTTGATGCAATTTGTGAAGCCGGTGATCCCCATGGCAGACATCACCTATTTGAAGATCCTAATTGGTGGCTTGAGGAGCACTTATCTAAGGGAGCACAAGAACGTCCAGGATTCCCAGAGATGAGGAGCTGCAGATGACATTTATGTCCCCAGGCTGTGGTACTATGACAGGCTGCATTTTCTGGCAGGTCAGACTGAATCCAGGCCAGCATTCTCCACTCTTCCATCCACGCTTCCTCCCCCCTCAGCTGAGGCTTCTGACGTCCAACCTGGACCTTCCAGGCAGCAACATGTGGAGGAGCCCAGATTGAGCCAGGTATAGCTTTCTTCTAAATATTTCTGGTTGTCCAATCAATTATGTTAAATAGATGTTAGTTTGGAGTACTAATTTCTGATTGTGATTGATGAACCAAAAACTAAAACCATGTCCCTTTTTTATACACAGGAAAGTCTCAGCCAGGAGGTGGCCGGGCCAAGCAGGCTGCCCAATACCCAGGTCCTTCCCCTCCGCCTTCAAAGAAAAAGTGTCAGGAAGAGGAGTAACCTGGAGGAGGCTGCAATTGGCCTATTTTGGAAGGCTACTGAGGCCCTCAGAACACCCCACAGTGTGGAAGAGGATTTTGCTGAGCTAACTGCATACAAAATGATGCAAATGGAGGAGGGCCAACGCCTCTTATGCGAGTTTGTAATTTTAGAAGCTCTAAATAAGGGGTTGAGGGGCCAACTCACATGTGAAACCCACATTTGTCAGCTCACCCATGGTCCTCCTCCTCCTCCTCCTCCTCCAGGTCCTCCTCCTCCTCCAGGTCCTACTCCTCCTCCTGCCAAAACTCCACCACCAGAGCCACAGCCGGGAAGGAAGTGTGTAAGGAAGACCAGAGAGTGATGGCCTGGGTTCAGTCTGGTCTGGCAAAAGATGCAGGCTCTTGTATAACCACAGCCTGGGGACATACATGGGGGACATACATGTCATCTGCAGCTGTTCATGATTCTCTTGGACTTCTGGACCAGACTGCACTCCCTTAGTTATGGACTCCTCAGGCCACCAATTTTGCAGTAAAATAATTGATGTGTGCCCTGGGGGTCAAAGGCTTTGCCAATTTCTGTTGTTTATCCAGCGTTGCCTCCCTCTTTGTTTGGTTCTGAGACCTTAATAAAGGAATTTTTGGTTCAAATTTACTCGCCTATGTGTATTTTCCTTCAAAAAGGACAGTTTGTTTGTGAGGAGGCAGGTACATTTCAAAAATACAATGTGAAATTAACAAGGGACACCAACACCAAGCAATCTCCTTGAGATTAAATAATACAAGATAATAATGGTGTTGTGGTAACTTGACACACAAAACACACCCAAAACTATTCTGGAGTAAAAACAAAAAAAACAAAAATGAGGCTTGAAAAATATACAAACCAAAAAAAATAAAATATATATATTTTTTGTCAGATGTGACAAATCAAAATATAGTGATGAAATCATGCTAAATAATAAAGAAAGAAGTTTGTGAGATCTCTGTGTGAATATCAGCAGCAAAACTACTTAATTCTTCTCGCATTATAAAGAAAAAGAGAGTGCGCTGCATTAAACTATTTAAAACATTGCAGCCTGACGAAAGTGCTATATCCATTCCAAACACTAACTTTACCAGACCGAGCAGTTCCGCCTCGGAATTTCTTCGGAGCATGCGTGGCACTTTGTGCGTCGGAATTGTCCACACACGGTCGGAATTGACGCGATCGGATTTTGTTGTCGGAAAATTTTATAGCCTACTCTCAAACTTTGTTTGTCGGAAAATCCGATGGAAAAAGTCAGATGGAGCCCACACATGGTCGGAATTTCCGACAACAAGCTCCGATCGCACATTTTTCGTCGGAAAATCCGACCGTGTGTACAGGGCATAACTGTTAGCGACTATATTAAAACGCTACTAAAAAAACTGTTAGCGATCGCAGGGATCAGGTCTGACTCTGTGAATGCTGCAGTTATGTGCGTTTTGTGTTTTGTAAGTGACAGTGATCGATCGATACTGCACTTGGGTGGGCTGGGCTGGGCAGAGGGGCAAAACGCAGGTGCTAAATAATAAAGTGGATCTTGCGAGCCAACAATGGAATAGTACTAAAAAAGTGAGCACGTATCGTGACCAAGCTGCAAATGCTAAACACGTTTCATAATCGTGCAGGTAACTCTCAAAATTTAAAATTAAATTGCATTTGCGCTAGGAAAATAAACAGTGTAAAAATAATAATTTATAAATGGTATAAAAATAAATAATCATATAAAGTGCATAGTTATCCAGAAGAATATACTCAAAATTCTATAAATAATCATAATCATATAAAGTGCAAAGCTATCCAGAAAAATATACTCAAAAATCTATTATAATCCGTGTATCATTAATATTGTGATATAACTAATAAAGTGCGACGTGCAAAAATTGTTGAAAATACAAGTGTAAACTCAGGAAAAAAAAATATATATCCACTCCTTCACCAAATTGATTTAGAAAAAACCATAAACGTTCATCAAAACTAAATCTTTAGTACACAGATCCAGTGTTCATCAAAAAGTGCTTTTCATCATGCTCCTTAAAACCAGTGCAGAACATATAACATGCTTCAGTGCTTTTCCAGTGTTCCCCAAAAGCCTATGCGCTCACCTCAGAGTGTGTGACACAGTACCTAAACTATGCCAAAACACGCTTGGGAGCCACTCCTGGGCTCTAACGATATGCAGGTGATGAAATCCAACTCGCTCAATCAGCAGCATTCCAGATCATGGATAAAAGAGAAAAAGCTCCATAGTGTAATATTGCAAAGATATTTATTAAAAGTAAATGTTCCCTTCATAAGGGTACTCACATGGTACAGGTGCGTGAGTGCACCATCCTATTCAGGGCTCTGTATGTGATAAGCAGATCGCAGGTACGGCGTGCGGTGCTAGCAGGTATCTAGGCTGATCCCGCTAACAATGCATTTTTGGGAACCCTAAACTGCTGGGGACGCTAGTACAGATCTGATCAGATCAGATATTGATCCGTTCAGATACTATACCACTAAGGGAGGTGTATGCTGCATGTGTGGGTGTTAGCGGCACTGGCACTAACCTGGCGCTGCCTGGAGCAATGCAGACCCTATCTGACCCTAAAACCTAACTGATATCATCTGCTGGGTGATCAGCGGGTTAAAACCTTTATTAGGTAATAAACGGCGGGTGCCCTGACAATAGAAATAACAAACTTCCTAACCAGCTCACCTGTAACAGTTATACGGTGATCACTGGAGAAAGGGTTAACTAGGGTGCAATCAGTGGGTTAAAACCTTTGTTAGGTAGTATATGTGGGTACCTGACACTATAGAAAGCTGACGGCGAACCTTAATAATTACCTGCCTAACACCTATGACACTAATACAGCGATCAGAAAAAACGATTGCTTAGTGACACTGGCGACGGGGGGTGATTAAGAGGTTAAACCTTTATTAGGGGGGGTTAGGGGGGTACCCTAGACCTAAAGGGGCCTACCACTAACTGCCCTACCACTTATAACAGTCACAAATGACGCCAATGCAACAATCAGTAAAAAAAAAAAAAAAACTGCTATTGGTGTCACTGTGACAGGGGGTACAGAGGGGTGATCGGGGGTGAAAAGTGTGCCTGCATGTTCTACTGTTAGTGTAGTGTTGTGGAAACTTACTTGATGTCTTCTCTTCTCTGCGCCGGAACGAAAGGACAGACACGAGGAGAGATGACATCACTTCCTCTGCCACTGTTTACATTACAGCAGCAGAGGAAGATTCTCATTCGCAGGGAGCGATCGCGAGGGAGTGGCCATGAATCAGTGGCCTCCCCCTCAGCACCGATCACTCCTGGAATGAAGCTGACCGCCTCGGGCACCGCGGAAGGCAAGTCACGTACCCGTACGTGACTTTGCCTGCCCGTGCTATTCTGCCACAGTATATCTGCGTAAGGCGGTCGGCAAGTGGTTCATTTTTACCTTATATACATTTGTGTTATCTTAAATATCTATGTATTGATTATTATACAGTTGAATAACTATTTCCCTCAAATCAGTAACCGCCTTGTAGATTTTTCTCTAAAAGATTCCATTTTCAATATTTTTCATTTGCATAGTTTCCATTTTATTGACATAATAAACAACTCATTTTGTTATTAAAAATTATTTTAATTTTAACCACTTACTTACCTGTAGTATAGTAACGGTTGAAATTGTGAAAAACAGACGTTCTGGTTTATTGTCATTTTTACAAGGTTATTGATTCCACACTGAAGTTTATCATTGCTGTGTACTACACTCCCATTTAGTTCTACACTCCCATTTAGCAGTTGTTTCAATTGATATTCAAGCTTTTATGTAGCACAATTATTATTTTAATTTTATGTAACATTCGCTTTTGTCAATATATATATATATATATATATATATATATATATATATATATATATATATATATATATATATATGACCAGGGCTTTTTTTCTCAAACAATAGGTGCTGGAACTTAACCACGGCCCCACAAAACCCCTTCCCTTACACACACCCTGCAAATCACATCAAATAGTGGGTGTGTTCAGTCAAATTTCACAAAAACAATAGGAGGGTCTTAAAGGGGGATTAAATACCAAAATTGCATTACATGCAGAGTGCAGAGCTGTCACTTGTAAACACAGAAACCAGACTTCTGTGTTTACAAGCGATTGTGGTGAGCAGGCACCAAAGGGTCTAAGCCAGAGGTGAGTTCCACCAAGTTCCCCCTGAAAAAAAGCCCTGTATATAACTATTTTTTATGATTACATGTCTGGTGAATACATTTTGTATTTTAAAAATGACTCAATCATAAATACCGTGCAGGAAAATTATCCTCATGAGTACGACAGCCCTATACTACCCACATCTGCCACTATACCGACCTATACTACCCACATCTGCCACTATACAGCCCTATACTACCCACATCTGCCACTATACCATACTATACTACCCACATCTTCCTCTATATCACCCTATACTACCCACATGTGCCACTATACCACCCTATACTACCCACATCTGCCACTATACCTCCCTATACTACCCACATCTTCCACTATATCAACCTATACTACCCACATCTGCCACTATATCACCCTATGCTACCCAGATCTGCCACTATAAATCCCTGTACTAGCCACATCTGTCACTATACCTCCCTATACTGCCCACATCTGCCACTATACCTCCCTGTACTACCCACATCTGCTACTATGCCAACCTATACTACCCAAATCTGCCACTATACCACCCTATACTACCAACATCTGCCACTATACAGTAGTGTATTTAGGTTTTTTGCTGCCCTAGGCCTGACTAAACTCATGCACCCCCTAATTAAAATATGACCCACCCCTTCCTGTTAAGGCCACACCCCTTGCTGTTTTAGCCCTGCCCTGAAATTTTTGAGTGGGGACACTAGTCCTGGGGAGGCAATGGATTCCCTTAATTTGCATAGATTTCCTCTCACTTCCTGTTTGGCTATGGGGCAGGAAGTAAAGGGAAATCTCTGTAATGGGACAGGGATGGTAAAAAAAAAACTGACAGGGGTTATAATCTTCCCTTACTCTATCCAAAATGAAAAAAAAGTGTTGCCTATAGCTCTACTTTAAGCACAAATTTCTGATAATTTTATGGAGAGGACTAAGAAGATATAACCATGCCAATGGTGCAGCAGAAAACATAGAGCACAGTGAGGAAGGTTTGTGGTCCAGGATGAGAGGACAGTCAAAATTAGAAGCGGCGCCTGCCCCCCTCACACAGTTGCGGAATTTCAGCCACCAGAGAGGCCCTAGACTAATTTGCCTCTCAGCCCAGTCCGAACCCATAAGACTGGTGCTACACTAATGCCCTGTACACACGGTCGGATTTTCCAACGGAAAATGTGTAATAGGATCTTGTTATCGGAAATTACGACCGTGTGTGGGCTCCATCACACATTTTCCATAGGAATTTCCAACACACAAAGTTTGAGAGCTTGCTATAAAATTTTCAGACAACAAAATCCGTTGTCGGAAATTCTGATCGTGTGTACACAAATCCGAAGCACAAAGTGCCACGCATGCTCAAAATAAATTAAGAGACGAAATCTATTGGCTACTGCCCCGTTTATAGTCCCGACATACGTTGTTTTACGTCACCACGTTCAGAACGATCTGATTTTCCGACAACTTTGTGTGACCGTGTGTATGCAAGACAAGTTTGAGCCAACATCCGTCGGAAAAAATCCATGGATTTTGTTGTCGGAATGTCCGATCAATGTCCGACCGTGTGTACGAGGCAGAACAGTGTAGCCCAAGCCAGCTGGGACTCTTTCCATGCTGCCTCCCTGCAAAGTGCTCCCTTGTCGGCCTAGGCCAGGCTACAGCAATGAATGTGAGTAGTATATGGTGATATAGTGGCAGATGTGGGTAGTATAGGGTGATATAGTGGCAGATGTGGGTAGTATAGGGTGGTATAGTGGCAGATGTGGGTAGTATAGGGTGGTTTAGTGGCAGATGTGGGTAGTATAGGGTGATATAGTGACAGAAGTGGGTAGTATAGGGTGGTATAGTGGCATATGCGGGTATTATAGGGTGATATAGTGGCAGATGTGGGTCGTATAGGGTGGTATAGTGGCAGATGTGGGTAGTATAGGGTGATATAGTGGTAGATGTGGGTAGAATAGGGTGATATTGTGGCAGATGTGGGTAGTATAGGGTGATATAGGTCCTGATGAAACGAACATGAGGGTTAGTGAAATGCATAGACAGAAGCAGTGACACCAGGATACCCAGCTGTATGTCATGTACCGCTAAAAAGGAAGCAACACAGAGCATAGCTCTTGCTGCTGAAGACATGACACAGCTGATCTATTTTTTCATTGGGAATCCCATCTGAGCTCAAAAGGACTGTCATAATTATGTTAGTGTGTGGATACTGGAGCTTTCAAACAGCCTCAGGAGGACAGCCAGCCTGATTGTAATGCCGCGTACACACAAGCAGACTTTACGGCAGACTTTGCCCGGCGGATTTTAAGATGGACTTTACGATGGACTTTCTGAATGAACGGACTTGCCTACACACAATCAACCAAAGTCCATCGAATTCGTACGTTGTGACGTACGACCCGGACTAAAATAAGGAAGTTCATAGCCAGTAGCCAATAGCTGCCCTAGCGTGGCTTTTTGTCCGTCGAACTAGCATACAGACGAACTGACTTTTCGACCGGACTCGAGTCCGTCGGATAGATTTGAAACATGTCCGCTGGAGCCCACACACGATCGAATTGTCTGACGAAATCCCATCCGCCGGGCAAAGTCTGCCGTAAAGTCCGCTCGTGTGTACGCGGCATTAGGCTCTCGGGGAATGGCTAAACTGAACCATCCGCCGCACTGAGGAATACCTATCCAAGATACCCGGAAGCCTGTGCATATGCTGGAGAATAAGGATGAGCTCCGGCGTGTTCGCAAGCTGCACGTGCGAGCCCGCCAGGAACTCTGCACTGCACAGCGCTAATCACAAGCAGTGAGACATTTCCTGATGTGTGGCTTCAGAGATCGGGAAATGTCTCGCTGCCTGTGATTAGCGCAGCGCATTGCCGACTTCCTGGCGGGCTCTGCACGTGCAGCTTGCAAACATGCTGGAGCTCATCCTTACTGGAGAAACTAAAGAGCTGACGGGAGGTAATATATCAAATCTCAAGCTCTGTGGTAAGGTGTGTTTAAACTGACCAGCCCCTCACACAGTGATTTATCTTTCCGGGACATCTGGACATGGTATGTACAGGGGATCTCCCTGAATTATTTTGAACTGTCCATATTATCTACATGAGGATTTGTTGATTTGGGCTCCTGTGATATATTAACCATTTATGACTTAACATAAGTCTGTTGCTCTATCTGATCTACACTGGATAGATTTCCTTGAGCCAAATGGATCTATCCAATTTGAGTCACTGGGACTAATCAAATGTATGCATATGCAATTTCACAGCCATGACACTTTATTCTACTGGATTTTTTTTAAACGGGATTCCCATTTTATGCAATACAGCCGCTGAGCTATTTGTACTAACACCCAAGGACTTCCTTGCTATATATCATATATAACCTATTGTGATTTAGCTATAGTTTATGCAACTGTTCAAAATCATCAGTGCACTATTTCCTTAGATATCAGGAAGCCCTGGACAATCAGTCCTTATTTGGTCGCCATCTGTGGAAATCTTTGACACATGCAGCATATAACAAGCCCGAAAAGGACAAGTATGACTCGGTGCTCCGGATAAAATCCACTTACAGACCATTGTGGCTTAGATATATGGAAATATATGCGATTCATGTATTATGCGGTTATTGTAAATGCTTACAGCCATGTCCTGGTTGTCCAATATTTTAGAGTGACAACATTTTCTCTTTAATCTATTTTTATACACTATTTTACGGTGCTCAGAGAGTAATTTTTTTATCTTTATATTTTCTGTACTAATAAGGTCTATTTGGCATATGAATACCATGGTTTGGTCCTCCATTCAACCACTTGCCCCTTTCCCATTTCTTTTCCCAAGTTTTTGTTGATATAGTGGCAGATGTGGGTAGTATAGGGTGATATAGTTGCAGATGTGGGTAGTATAGGGTGATATAGTGGCAGATGTGGGTCGTATAATGTGGTATAGTGGCACATGTGGGTAGTATAGGGTGATATAATGGCAGATGTGGGTAGTATAGGGTGATATAGTGGCAGATGTGGGTAGTATAGGGAGGTATAGTGGCAGATGTGGGTAGTATAGGTGGTATAGTGGCAGATGTGGGTAGTTAGGGTGATATAGTGGCAGATGTTAATAGTGTAGGGAAATATAGTGGAAGATGTGGGTAGTATAGGGTGATATAGTGACAGATGTGGGTAGTATAGGGTGATATAGTGGCGGATGTGGGTCGTATAGGGTGGTATAGTGGCAGATGTGGGTAGTATAGGGTGATATAATGGCAGATGTGGGTAGTATAGGGTGATATAGTGGCAGATGTGGGTAGTATAGGGAGGTATAGTGGCAGATGTGGGTAGTATAGGGTGGTATAGTGGCAGATGTGGGTAGTATCGGGTGATATAGTGGCAGATGTGGATAGTGTAGGGAAATATAGTAGAAGATGTGGGTAGTATAGTTTGATATAGTGGCAGATGTGAGTAGTATAGGGTGGTATTGTGGCAGATGTGGGTAGTATAGGGTGATATTGAGGCAGATGTGGGTAGTATAGGGTGGTATAGTGGCACATGTGGGTAGTATAGTGTGGTATAGTGGCAGATGTGGGTAGTATATGGAGGAATAGTGGCAGACAGGGATGAGCTTCCAGTTCGAGTCGAACTCATGTTCGACTCGAACATCGGCTGTTCGCAAGTTCACCGAACAGCGAACAATTTGGGGTGTTCACGGCAAATTTGAATGCCGCTGAACACCCTTTATAAGTCTATGGAGAAATCAAAAGTGCTAATTTTAAAGGCTTATATGCATGGTATTGTCATAAAAAGTGTTTGGGGGCCTGGGTCCTGCCCCAGGGGACATGGATCAATGCAAAAAAGTTTTAAAAACGGACGTTTTTTCAGGAGCAGTGATTTTAATAATGCTTAAAGTGAAACAATAAAAGTGTAATATCCCTTTAAATTTCGTAGCTGGGGGTGTCTATAGTATGCCTGTAAAGGGGCACATTTTTCCCATGTTTAGAACAGTCTGACAGCAAAATTACATTTCAAAGGAAAAAAAAAAAACTAAACTAAACTTTAAAACTACTCGCGGCTATTAATGCATTGCCGGTCCGACAATACACATAGAAGTTCATTGATAAAAACAGCATGGAAATTCCCCACAGGGGAACCCCGAACCAAAATTTTAAAAAAAAAATGACGTGGGGGGGTCCCCCTAAATTCCATACCAGGCCCTTCAGGTCTGGTATGGATATTAAGGGGAACCCCGCGACAAACTTTAAAAAAGAAACGGCGTGGGGTCCTCCCAAAAATCCATACCAGACCCTTATCCCAGCACGCAACTTGGCAGGCCGCAGGAAAAGAGGGGGGGACGAGAGAGCGCCCCCCCTCCTGAACCGTACCAGGCCACATGCCCTCAACATTGGGAGGGTGCTTTGGGGTAGCCCCCCAAAACGCCTTGTCCCCATGTTGATGAGGACAAGGGCCTCATCCCCACAACCCTGGCCGGTGGTTGTGGGGGTCTGCGGGCAGGGAGAAGAAAGAAGAAAGAAGAAAGAAGAAAGAAGAAGCATTTAAATAAAGGAATAGTCAAAAACTGTCTCTTGTCATTTTTAACATTTTTGACAGTTTTTTAGTGAAATGGTAGGGGTACTTTTGTACCCCCTTACCATTTCACACAGGGGGGAGGGCCGGGATCTGGGGGTCCCCTTGTTAAAGGGGGCTTCCAGATTTCAATAAGCCCCCCGCCCGCAGACCCCCACAACCACCGGCCAGAGTTGTGGGGATGAGGGACAACATGGGGACAAGGTGTTTTGGGGGGCTACCCCAAAGCACCCTCCCAATGTTGAGGGCATGTGGCCTGGTACGGTTCAGGAGGGTGCGCTCTCTCGTCCCCCCCTCTTTTCCTGCGGCCTGCCAGGTTGCATGCTTGGATAAGGGTCTGGTATGGATTTTTGGGGGGACTCCACGCCTTTTTTTTTTATTTTGGCGCGGGGTTCCACTTAAAATCCATACCAGACCTGGAAGGTCTGGTATGGAATTTAGGGGGACCCCTCACATCTTTTTTTTTTTTAATTTTGGCCGGGGTTCCCCTTAATATCCATACCAGACCTGAAGGGCCTGGTATGGAATTTAGGGGGACCCCCCACGTCATTTTTTTTTTTAAGTGTTGGTTCGGGGTTCCCCTGTGGGGAATTCCCATGCCGTTTTCATCAATGAACTTCTATGTGTATTGCCGGACCGACACTGCATTAATAACCGCGAGTAGTTTTAAATGACTTTTTTTCCTTTGAAATGTCATTTTGCTGTCAGACTGTTCTAAACACGGGAAACATGTGCCCCTTTACAGGCATACTATAGACACCCCCCAGGTATGAAATTTAAAGGGATATTACACTTTTATTGTTTCACTTTAAGCATTATTAAAATCACTGCTCCCGAAAAAACTGCAGTTTTTAAAACTTTTTCTTGCATTGATCCATGTCCCCTGGGGCAGGACCCAGGTCCCCAAACACTTTTTATGACAATAACTTGCATATAAGCCTTTAAAATTAGCACTTTTGATTATTCATGTTCGTGTCCCATAGACTTTAACGGTGTTCGCGTGTTCGAACAAAATTTTTTCCTGTTCGCATGTTCTGGTGCGAACCGAACAGGGGGGTGTTTGGCTCATCCCTAGTGGCAGATGTGGGTAGTATAGGGTGATATAGTGGTAAATGTGGGTAGTATAGGGAGGTATAGTGGCAGATGTAGGTAGTATAGGGTGGTAGAGTTGCAGATGTAGGTAGTATAGAGTGATATAGTGGTAGATGTGGGAAGTATAGGAAGGTATAGTGGCAGATGTGGGTAGTATAGGGAGGTATAGTGGCAGATGTGGGTAGTATAGGGAGGTATAGTGGCAGATGTGGGTAGTATAGAGTGATATAGTGGTAGATGTGGGAAGTATAGGAAGGTATAGTGGCAGATGTGGGTAGTATAGGGAGGTATAGTGACAGATGTGTGTAGTATAAGATGGTATAGTGGCAAATGTGGGTAGTATAGGGTGATATAGTGGTAAACATGGGTAGTATAGGGAGGTATAGTGGCAGATGTAGGTAGTATAGGGTGGTAGATTGGCAGATGTAGTTAGTATAGGGTGATATAGTGGCAGATGTGGGTAATATAGGGTGGTATAGTGGCAACGTTGTATCCTGGCCTAGGCCGACAAGGCCCAGGCCTAGAGCAGCACTTTGCAGGGGGGCAGCACGGAAAGAGTACCCGCTGGCTTGCGCTACACTGTTAGTGTAGCACCACTCTTATGGGGTGGACTGGGCGGAGAGGCAAATTAATCTAGCGCCCCTATAAAGCAGACTCACTGCATCCGGTATATGGGCGGCTGGCATTCCGCAACTGTGTGGGGGGGGCAGGCGCCGCTTCTAATTTTGACTGTTGTCTCATCCTCATCCTTCCTCACTGTGCTCTATGTTTTCTGCTGCACCATTGGCATGGTTATATCTTCTTAGTCCTCTCCATAAAATTATCAGAAATTTGCTCTTAAATTTAACTATAGGCAAGACTTTTTTCATTTTGGATAGAGTAAAGGGGGGTTATAACCCCTGTCAGTTTATTTTCTACCATTCCTGTCCTATTGTAGAGATTTCCCTTCACTTCCTGCCCCATAGCCAAACAGGAAGTGAGAGGAAATCTATGCAAATTAAGGGAATCCATTGACCTCCCCAGAAGGAGTGTCCCCACTCCAATATTTCAGGGCGGGTCTTAAACAGCAAGGGGTGTGGCCTTAACAGAAAGGAGTGTGTCATATTTTAATTAGGAGTTTAGTCAGGCCTAGGGCAGCACAAAACCTAAATACACTATTTTTAGGGAGGTATAGTGGCATATGTGGGTAGAATAGGGAGGTATAGTAGCAGATGTGGGTAGTATAGGGAAATGTAGTGGCAGATGTGGGAAGTATAGGGTGATAGAGTGGCAGATGTGGGTAGTATAGGGTGATATAGTGGCAGATGTGGATAGTATAGGGTGGTATAGTGGCAGATGTGGGTTGTAGAGGAATTTATAGTGGCAGATGTGGGTAGTATAGGGAGGGATAGTGGCAGATGTGGGTAGTATAGGGAGGTATAGTGGCAGATGTGGGTAGTATGATATAGTGGCAGATGTGGGTAGTATAGGGTGATATAGTGGCAGATGTGGGTAGTATAGGGTGGTATAGTGGCAGATGTGGGTAGTAGAGGGATTTATAGTGGCAGATGTGGGTAGTATAGGGAGGTATAGTGGCAGATGTGAGTAGTGTAGGGTGGTATAATAGCAGATGTGGGTAGTATAGGGAGGTATAGTGGCAGATGTGGGTAGTAAATGTTGTGGAAATTCTTATAAATGTATGTTGTCAGATGTCCCCCAGTGTCGGTTTTGCTGTAATGCGCTCATGTGAGTGTATTCGCACATATAGACGTTGGCGGAAGACCATTGGCCTCGAAAACATTCCTGTAGACACTGCAGATATGTTTGCTCTTTTAGGGATGTTCGTTTATGCCTCACCAACAGACTGGCCACTTCTTGGCAACTGCATTAATGACTCTGAGCAGACAGATCTGCGTACATGGGAACTATAGCATAACTATACGAAAACTATGGCCCACTGAGCCATAGTTTTGTATGGTTCCCGTCATTGAAAGCATTTAGTCGTATTGCACACGGTCTTGTGCAGAGCCATCTTTCCAGTGTTCCTTTGTCTCACAGAAAGCATGGCTCTGCACCTGATCGTTTGCACACGTCACTGCTAGTCTTTTTAAATGTATACATGTCTGTGATTGTTTTTTTTTTTTAAAGAATACAAATGTCTGATTAGCTGTCTGTAAAGCTACCACCTTCTTTTGTTACTCATGTTGTTGTTTTTTATTAATGAATCCTGTTGGAAGAGTTCCCTATATTGTCACATCCTTATATGGTCATTTCCTGTGTGGCCATCACATCCTGTAATGTCACTTCCCATGTAAGAAGTGATTGGCTGCTGGAACCATCACTTTCTGTTTGTGAAAGCTTTTTTGATAATAAAAGGTCAAGCTGGCTAGTGTGAGTCAGAGATGCTTACAGAACTGAGTACTTAAGGATGGTCGTGTCTGTTTACTTGGATGAGTAGGATCTTAGGTAAAATGCATTATATCATTAGACGAAATGTGTTTATTATTAGAGACAGGAGATTTGGCTGTGTGCTCTGCGTACAGCCTAATTTCGATGACATAAAGGGTGATATAGTGGCAGGTGTGGGTAGTATAGGGTGATATAGTGGCAGATGTGGGTAGTATAGGGTGATTTAGTGGCAGATGTGGGTAGTATAGGGAGGTATAGTGGCAGATGTGGGTAGTATAGGGAGGTATAGTGGCAGATGTGGATAATATAGGGTGATATAGTGGCAGATGTGGATAATATAGGGCGATATAGTGGCAGATGTGGGCAGTATAGGGCTTTATAGTGGCAGATGTGGGTAGTATAGGGAGATATAGTGGCAGGTGAGGGTAGTAAAGGGTGATATAGTGGCAAATGTGGGTAGTATAGGGTGGTATTGTGGCAGGAAAAAGAAGAAAGTAAAACTGCGCATAGGTAAAAATGTGTAAACAAAAAGTGAAGCTGCAAATTCCTATGTGTAACACAAACATAAAGTAAACAATTAAAAAATGGAACTGCGCTAATGAAACAAACTGTGCAGATGACAATTAACCATCATAAAGTGCAAAACCTCGTGAGAGGTATATGAAACATATATATAGTACACATTACTAGACGTATACATTAAATGGACACACAAAAGTGCATTTTCATGTGCAACAGTGCAAATTTATAGGGTATTAGAAAGTCCATGAAGTTGATAAGATGGTCACCCAAGTGTTAATAAAGATGTGGAAAAATCTTGATGATTAGGAATAAAGTGTCTGATCCACCATCACCAATGAAAATGCTGGCCACTTACCAGAGACCCATGACCCCCCACTACAGAGGGTCTGGGTAGGCTGTTAAGAATGGTTACTCCGGACCACCATCAAGGAACCAGATAATATCGCTATGTTGAGATATTGGGGGCCTCGATGTCAGATGGATCAATGGCACAATGGCAGGGCATCAAACTCTCAGCACCGAGGTTGACCATAAATGGAAAAGAGAGCTCCAAATAGTGTAAAATCGTATGGTTTTATTGAATAAAAATATGTAAACACTCACATGTAAAATCAGAATGTTGAACGACTGAAGAGAAGTCTGGGGCACTGGCTGGATGCCTGCAGACAGCCCGTCCTGCTGGTACACAACAGCGATGGGGGATGACGCGATCACGTCGCTCCGTTCCACCCTACGCGGCGTTTCATAACAAGATTATGTCTTCCAGGGGGACGGGCAACGTGTTGCGTCACCTCCTTATATAGTACAAAGAGAGATTGAACCAAGCCTCACTCTGAGTTTCGTCCTAACGCCAGACTTCCGTGGTAGACTTGGATCGCAAACAACAGACCATTTACATGCGCAAGCGCACCGACAGTCTCTAAGCGTATATTGTTACCCATATTTTTGCAGATGTCATATCTCAAGAAGAGAGGTTATGATAAAGACTATGGGACACATGATAGATCTATGGGACACATGGTAGGTCATATTATTAAAAAACTCTGCAATCTAAATGTCACAGATGTAATATCGGTAGCAGATAAATAAATCTCAGATTAAATTTCTTTTAAAATATCTATAAAAACTGGACCAATGAAGGAAAAAATGAGAAAAAAAGAAAAAAGAAAGAAAAAATACATCCAGACTTACAGGCTCCCTATTGAGGCTAAACCCGAATGCGGGTACACCAACCTCAGTAGAAACTATCAAAATTAGAGAATGTTGTGACTCCACATTCCACGTAATCCGTGACACAGACCGGAAATGTTCGTGATGGGGTCATGGGGACCAATTTAGTTGCAAAAGCCCCCTAGTGGCCTTCTTGGTAATTGCATGTATGAACTAGGCCTAGACTATGTCAGATCGCACCACTTACATGCAATGTCAATTGACTGTTTATGTCGAGAACAAATTTGAGTCTAAAAATAGACCAACTGGAGGGTGTGTTAACCATGTCTAATAAAGCCTGGATATAAATATTCTGACTCTTTAAACAAAATTAGAAAAAATATAAAGCACAAAAAATAAAAAATAAATTAAAATTAAATTAATTAAAAAACATTTTTTAAGCACAAAAAATTAATTAAATATTAAATCAAAAATTGGAAAAATGAATGATATTAAGCTGAAATGATTTCATTGTATAAAATACAAAAAGAGGATGAGAGTCCAAAAAGATTGGATAAAGGTCCAAAAAAATTGTTGGAAACTCTGAGAGGCTGGGCACAACAGAAACATTCGGGGTCCCAAACCATATCCTCTCACATCTCTGATGTCAAAAGACCCCAAGGGTCTGAAGGGATGGAAACCCAGGGTACTATCATAAACTACGCTGGTGGTCCGGATAGGCAAAAACTCAGAGCGGTGGCTTTAACAACAAATTGCCATATATGACAAAAACATATTCCCAATACACTCACAATAGTTCCAGTCTAATTGGAAAAATAAAATATTACAAATAGATTGAGTTAACAGACCCTATATGGAACAAGAGAGAACCTAAGGTAGGTTTAACCCCATACCATCCACGTAGGTGCTAAAACGTAACCTAAGAGGCTCTATCAAGCATTATTAATAAAAGCGTTCACATCTGTATCCACATTCGTGTCAAATGGCACATAACTTTTTAGTCTGTGGATCCAGGACATCTCTTGTTTGGAGATCTCCCTGACTAGGGAACTACCTCGCCAGTGTGGTCTATACTTATCAATGCCTACATATAGGGTATTGGAGGGGTCCCTTCTATGTACCTGATCGTAATGTCTAGAGACAGGGTGTTTATCATAACCCCTCCTTATATTCCCTATATGCTCATTCAAGTGGACCCATAAAGCCCTTTTGGTCCTTCCTACATACTGAAGCCCACAAGGGCATTGTAGGAGATAGACCACCCCCTCAGAGCTGCAAATTATGAAGGGTTCAATGTCGTATGATCGCGAGGTACTAGTGGATGTGAATGTAGTAATACGCCTTGATCTATCGGCATTAAGAGAACAGACCTGGCATTTGCCACATTTATAGTACCCAGTGAGGCTTTGGAGGAAAGACTTATTCTCCCGTGGAGGGTCTTGGACCGAAGGGGCTATTTTGCTCCCTAGAGAGGCTGCTCCCTTGAACACCACTTTGGGTCGAGTTGGCAAAATGGTACTGAGGATTTGGTCACTGCCCAACAGATGCCAATGCCTCTGTATCAATGATTTAATGGTGCGGTGCTGGGCCGAATAAGTAGTACTGAACGGTACAGTATCGGGAGCACTATCCCTATGTGTGGAGGCATCGGATAAAAGGGAAGATCTATCCCTATCTCGTGCTGTCTTCACAGCCTGAGAGAGGGAAGTTGGATTGTATCCCTTTTCCAAAAACCTGGTCATCAAAATGGATGCCTGTTGTTCATAGGTGTTCACATCCGAACAATTGCGTCTCAGGCGCAAGAATTGGCCTTGAGGAATAGCTTTGAGCCAAGTTTCATGATGGCAGCTGTCGATAGAAATGTATGAATTTCTATCGGTCGCCTTAAAATGGGTAGATGTCACAAATTGGTTACCCTCAATCTGGATCTTTAAATCCAGAAAATGGATGGTATCGCGGCTGGCTTCAAAATTGAAACTAATGCCTCTATCATTGTTGTTTAAGGCCGCCATAAAATTTTGCAGCTCCAACTCACACCCATCCCATAGGAGGAGGACGTCGTCGATATACCTGGCCCACAGGATGACTTCTGGTCTCCTGGGCGAATCAACGACGTCCTCCTCCCATTTGGCCATAAAAAGGTTGGCCAAACTAGGGGCATATTTCGCCCCCATGGCCACTCCTCGATCCTGCCTATCAAATTGGTGCTCAAACCAAAAATAGTTATGGCTAGCAGAATATTGTAACAATTCCAAAATTAACTCAATCTGTATGGAAGGTAACCCGGAATCACGGGTTAGGAATAATTCTACCGCCTGTAATCCTAAATGATGGGGAATGATTGTATAAAGGGAAGAGACGTCGGCGGTCACCATCCAAAGACCATCCCTGGGGGTAATGTTGGAAAGTAGGTTAATCACCTGCTTTGTATCCTTGATATATGATGGTATTTTACATACCAAAGGCTGCAGGAAATGATCAATATATTTGCCCACCCGGGACGTAATTGAATCAATCCCACTTACAATGGGACGTCCCGGGGGGCAAACCTGATCCTTGTGGATCTTCGGGAGGTAGTAGATGACTGGAGTCCGGGGGGAAATGGGGACCAGAAAATGTCTCTCCTTGTCATCCAAAATACCCCTCCGGAAACCCACCTCAACAATCGACTCGAGCTCTTTTTGTATTTAACCAAAGGATCCCTACTCAAAACTGTGTAAGTTCCAGTATCCCCGACCAAACGGTGCATTTCTTTCTGATAGTCACACCGATCCAAAACCACAATCCCCCACCCTTATCAGCTTGCCTAATGACTAGAGATTTGTTACTACATAGGGATTCTAACCCAACTTGTAGATCTCTTTGTAATTTTACCTTCTTGACTTTGATCTGTTCAAGGTCCCTTAAAACAACGTCCCTACAGACCCGGATGGCTGGAGTGAAGGGACCAGGGGGATTGAAGAGGGAAGCATTGGAGAGGTTGGAATGTTGATATTCTCCTCAAACTGTGCTCGCAACCCTATTTATAGGATTGGATAACATGTACCGTTTGATACTTAGTTTGCGGGTAAATTTGTGCACAAAATTTTTTTGGACCTTTATCCAATCTTTTTGGACTCTCATCCTCTTTTTGTATTTTACACAATGAAATCATTTCAGCTTAATATCATTAATTTTTCCAATGTTTGATTTAATATTTAATTAATTTTTTGTGCTTAAAATTTTTTTTTTATTTACCACTTCAGCCCCGGAAGGATTTACCCCCTTCCTGACCAGAGCACTTTTTACAATTTGGCACTGCGTCGCTTTAACTGCTAATTGCGTGGTCATGCAATGCTGTACCCAAACGAAATTTGCGTCCTTTTCTTCCCACAAATAGAGCTTTCTTTTGATGGTATTTGATCACCTCTGCCGTTTTTATTTTTTGCGCTATAAACGGAAAAAGACTGAAAATTTTGAAAAAAAATGATATTTTCTACTTTTTGTTATAAAAAAAATCCAATAAACTAAGTTTTAGTCATACATTTAGGCCAAAATGTATTCGGCCACATGTCTTTGGTAAAAAAAATGTCAATAAGCGTATATTTATTGGTTTGCGCAAAAGTTATAGCGTCTACAAACTAGGGTACATTTTCTGGAATTTACACAGCTTTTAGTTTATGACTGCCTATGTCATTTCTTGAGGTGCTAAAATGGCAGGGCAGTACAAAACCCCCCCAAATGACCCCATTTTGGAAAGTAGACACCCCAAGGAAATTGCTGAGAGGCATGTTGAGCCCATTGAATATTTATTTTTTGTCCCAAGTGATTGAATAATGACAAAAAAAAAAAAAAATTTACAAAAAGTTGTCACTAAATGATATATTGCTCACACAGGCCATGGGCATATGTGGAATTGCACCCCAAAATACATTCAGCTGCTTCTCCTGAGTACGGGGATACCACATGCGTGGCACTTTTTGGGAGCCTAGCCGCGTACGGGGCCCCGAAAACCCAGCACCACCTTCAGGATTTCTAAGGTCATACATTTTTGATTTCACTCCTCACTACCTATCACAGTTTTGAAGGCCATAAAATGCCAAGATGGCACAACCCCCCCCAAATGACCCCATTTTGGAAAGTAGACACCCCAAGCTATTTGCTGAGAGGCATGGTGAGTATTTTGCAGCTCTCATTTGTTTTTGAAAATGAAGAAACACCAGAAAAAAATGTTTTTTTTTTTCTTTTTTCAAATTTCAAAACTTTGTGACAAAAAGTGAGGTCTGCAAAATACTCACTATACCTCTCAGCAAATAGCTTGGGGTGTCTACTTTCCAAAATGGGGTCATTTGGGGGGGGGGTTTGTGCCACCTGGGCATTCCATGGCCTCCGAAACCGTGATAGGCAGTGAAGAGTGAAATCAAAAATTTACGGCCTTAGAAAGCCTGAAGGCGGTGCTTGGTTTTCGGGGTCCCGTGCGCGGCTAGGCTCCCAAAAAGTCTCACACATGTGGTATCCCCGTACTCAGAAGAAGCAACAGAATTTATTTTGGGGTGTAATTTCACAAATCCCCATGGCATGTTTGAGCAATATAACATTTAGTGACAACTTTGTGCAAAAAAAATAAAAATAAAATTTGTCTCTTTCCCGCAACTTGTGTCATAATATAAAATATTCCATGGACTCGACATGACTCTCAGCAAATAGCTTGGGGTGTCTACTTTCCAAAATGGGGTCATTTGGGGGGGTTTGAACTGTCCTGGCATTTTATGCACAACATTTAGAAGCTTATGTCACACATCACCCACTCTTCTAACCACTTGAAGACAAAGCCCTTTCTGACACTTTTTGATTACATGAAAAAATTATTTTTTTTTGCAAGAAAATTACTTTGAACCCCCAAACATTATATATCATTTTAAAGCAAATGCCCTACAGATTAAAATGGTGGGTGTTTAATTTTTTTTTTTCACACAGTAATTGCGCAGCGATTTTTCAAACGCATTTTTTGTGGAAAAAACACACTTTTTTAAATTTTAATGCACTAAAACACACTATATTGCTCAAATGTTTGATGAAATAAAAAATATGATCTTAGGCCGAGTACATGGATACCAAACATGACATGCTTTAATATTGCGCACAAACGTGCAGTGGCAACAAAATTAATACATTTTTAAAAGCCTTTTAAAGCCTTTATAGGTTACCACTTTAGATTTACAGAGGAGGTCTACTGCTAAAATTACTGCCCTCGATCTGACCTTCGCGATGATACCTCACATGCATGGTGCAATTGCTGTTTACATTTGACGCCAGACCGACGCTTGCGTTCGCCTTAGCGTGAGAGCAGGTGGGACAGGGGTGCTTTTTTTCTTTATTATTTTTTTGCTTTTTTATCTTATTTTTAAACTGTTCCTTTCATTTTTTTTTTAAATCATTTTTATTGTTATCTCAGGGAATGTAAATATCCCCTATGATAGCAATAGGTAGTGACAGGTACTCTTTTTTGAAAAAATTGGGGTCTATTAGACCCTAGATCTCTCCTCTGCCCTCAAATCATCTGACCACACCAGGATCGGTGTGATAAAATGCTTCCCCAATTTCCCAATGGCGCTGTTTACATCCGGCGAAATCTAAGTCATAAAATGCTCGTAGCTTCCGGTTTCTTATGCCATAGAGATGTTTGGAGCCACTCTGGTCTCTGATCAGCTCTATGGTCAGCTGGCTGAATCACCGGCTGCATTCTCAGGTTCCCTGTTGAGACAGGAGAGCCAGAGAAAAACACGGAAGACGGTGGGGGGGCATTCCCTCCCACTGCTTGTAAAAGCAGTCTAGAGGCTAATTAGCCACTAGGATTGCTTTTACATGAAAGCCGACCGCTGGCTAAAAAGAATGATACCAAGATGGTACCTAAACCTGCAGGCATCATTCTGGTATAACCACTCAAAGTCGTGAATGGCGTACCTGAAGACAAAAAAATGGTTAACAATAAAGCACAGTAAACTGTAAAGTATAAAAAATTGCATACCTGAAAAGCAAACATGATAAAACATAATAACAATAAAACATTGCAGAATAGTATACAGTAAAAAAGAGCAGAACAATAGAGAGAGAATAGAGAGAGAGAGAACAATGAAACGACAACTATTTTTTTTTATTTTTGTTTGTGTTTTTTTTTTTTTACACTTTTTTTTGTAACTGTAACTTTTATAACTGTAACCGGTTCCAGGTTTGGGTCTCTCAAAATGCGATGGCATCTTGGGAGACCCTGTGAAAGTGTGCCTATTCTGTGGAATGCTGTACCCTATGCTAATACTCAACTAGTGAATGGTACAGTTCAAAACATTCACCAATGCAAAGACCAGGATTATCAGGACAGGAGGGACAATAATAGCGGGTGTCACGTCTATATCCGCGCTTGCTGCAGACACAACATCTTTTTTGGGGGGGTTCGTTGGGTAGGGGTACTCGGGAGGACATATAAATGCCTCTCATGCAGCCGACTGCATTTGGTTGGGGATGTGAATGGGGGAAGTACGGGCGCTGCAGAAGCAGTGGGTTCCCAATTAGGATTGGCGAATGCAGCAGGAAGGGCATTATGGGCACGACAGGCCTATGTTTGTCTTTTTGGTGGCAGCGGGACACTACTTGTGCTTGCCACCTCACCAGCTTGAACTGCACTTATGGGACTCGCCACGTCACCAAGTGTTACTGCAGTGCTGGTATGACTACGACCGGGGTGTACTAGGCCACTGGTGCTTGCCAGTTCACCAAAACGCTACAAAAAAAAGTGACAGTGATCGATCGATACTGCACTTGGGTGGGCTGGGCTGGGCCGGGCGGAGGGGCAAAAAGCAGGTGCTAGCAGGTATCTGGGCTGATCCCACTAACACTGCATTTTTGGGAACCCTAAACTGCTGGGGACGCTAGTATAGATCTGATCGGATCAGATTATGATCCGATCAGATACTATACCACTGAGGGAGGCGTATGCTGCGTGTGTGGGTGTTAGCGGTACTGGCGCTAATCTGACGCTGCCTGGGGCTGGTGCTTGCCAGTTCACCAAAATGCTACCAAAAAAACTGTTAGCGATCGCAGGGATCAGGCCTGACTCTGCGAACGCTGCAGTTATGCGTTTAGTGTTTTGCAAGTGACAGTGATCGATCGATACTGCTAGCAGGTATCTGGGCTGATCCCGCTAACACTGCGTTTTTGGGAACCCTAAACTGCTGGGGACGCTAGTATAGATCTGATCGGATCAGATATTGATGCGTTCAGATACTATACCACTAAGGGAGGTGTACGGTGCGTGTACGGTGCGTGTACGGTGCGTGCATGGGTGTTTGCGGTACTGGCGCTAATCTGACGCTGCCTGGGGCGACGCATATCACCGCCGGGCGATCAGGGGGCTAAACCTTTATTCGGTAATAAACGGCGAGTGCCCTGACACTATAAAAAATAAACGAACTAACCAGCGTCACCCGTAACAGTTATACGGTGATCAGTGGTGAAAAGGTTAACTAGGGAGCAATCAAGGGGTTAAAACATTTATTAGATAGTATATGGGGGTCCCTGTCGCTATAAAACGCTGACAGCGAACCTAAATATTTACGTTCCTAACTAGCGTCACCAGTGACACTAATACAGCAATCAGAAAAATGATCGCTTAGCGACACTGGCGACAGGGGGTGATCAAGGGGTTAAAACTTTATTAGGGGGGGTTAGGGGGGTACCCTAGACCTACAGGGGGCTAACACTCACTGTCCTACCACTGCTAACTGTCACAAACTGACACCATGCAGTAATCAGGAAAAAAAAAAAAAACCTGCTTGGTGTCAGTTTGCGACTGGGGGGGGTGATTGGGGGGGATCGGGGGGCGATCGGGGGGGAATGGGGGGTGTTTAGTGTGCCTGGCATGTTCTACTGTGTGTGTGAGTGTTGGTGCACTTACATGTCTTCTCTCCTCGGCGCTGGAACGGAAACTGCCCAGCCGAGGAGAGATGACATCACATCCTCTGCCTCTGTGTACTATACAGAGGCAGGGGATGTTTCTCATTGGCTGGGAGCGATCGCGAGGGGGGGGCCACGATCGCATGGTCTCCCCCTCGTCTCTCATCGCTCCTAACCAAATGACGACCACCGATGGCACCAGGGGGGGGTCTGACCGGACCCCCCGCCCGCGGGAAGGCAATCACGTACCAGGTACGTGATTTTGCCTGCCCGTGCCGCTCTGTTCACGTATATAGGCGTGAGGCGGTCGGCAAGTGGTTAATTTAATTTTAAATTTTTTTTAAATTTTTTGTGCTTTATATTTATTCTAATTCTGTTTAAAGAGTCAGAATATTTATATCCAGGCTTTATTAGACATGGTTAACACACCCTCCAGTTGGTCTATTTTTAGACTCAAATTTGTTCTCGACATAAACAGTCAACTGACATTGCATGTAAGTGGTGCGATCTGACATAGTCTAGGCCTAGTTCATACATGCAGTTACCAAGAAGGCCACTAGGGGGCTTTTGCAACTAAATTGGTCCCCATGACCCCATCACGAACATTTCCGGTCTGTGTCACGGATTACATGGAATGTGGAGTCACAACATTCTCCAATTGTTTCTACCAAGGTTGGTGTACCCGCATTCGGGTTTAGCCTCAATAGGGAGCCTGTGAGTCTGGATGTATTTTTTCTTTCTTTTTTTCTAATTTTTTCCTTCGTTGGTCCAGTTTTTATAGATATTTCAAAAGAAATTTCATCTTAGATTTATTTATCTGCTACCGATATTACATCTGTGACATTCAGATTGCAGAGTTTTTTAATAATATGACCTACCATGTGTCCCATAGATCTATCATGTGTACCATAGTCTTTATCATAACCTCTCTTCTTGAGATATGACATCTGCAAAGATATGGGTAACACTATACGCTTAGAGACTGTCGGTGCGCTTGCGCATATAAATGGTCTGTTGTTTGCGATCCAAGTCTATCACGGAAGTCCGGCGTTAGGACGAAACTTAGAGTGAGGCTTGGTTCAATCTCTCTTTGAACTATATAAGAAGGTGACGCGACACGTTGCCCGTGCCCCTGGAAGACGTAATCTTGTTACGAAATGCCGCGTAGGGTGGAACGGAGCGACGTGATCGCGTCATCCCCCATCGCTGTTGTGTACCAGCAGGACGGGCTGTCTGCGGGCATCCGTCCGGTGTCTCAGACTTCTCTTCAGTCGTTCAACATTGTGATTTTACACGTGAGTGTTTACATATTTTTATTCAATAAAACCATACAATTTTACACTATTTGGAGCTCTCTTTTCCATTTATGGTCAACCTCGGTGCTGAGAGTTTGATGCCCTGCTATTGTGCCATTGATCCATCTGACATCGAGGCCCCCAATATCTCAACGTAGCGATATTATCTGGTTCCTTGATGGTGGTCTGGAGTAACCATTCTTAACAGCCTACCCAGACCCTCTGTAGTGGGGGGTCATGGGTCTCTGGTAAGCAACTAAGCATTTTCTTTGGTGATGGTGGATCAGACACTTTATTCCTAATCATCAAGATTTTTCCACATCTTTATTAACACTTGGGTGACCATCTTATCAACTTCATGGACTTTCTAATACCCTATAAATTTGTACTGTAGCACATGAAAATGCCCTTTTGTGTGAACATTTAATGTATACGTCTAGTAATGTGTACTATATATATGTTTCATATACCTCTCATGAGGTTTTGCACTTTATGATGGTTAATTGTCATCTGCACAGTTTGTTTCATTAGCGCAGTTCCATTTTTTAATTGGTATAGTGGCAGATCTGGGTAGTATAGGGAGATATAGTGGCAGATGTGAGTAGTATAGGGCGGTATAGTGGCAGATGTGGGTTGTATAGGGCGGTATAGTGACATAGGTGGGTAGTATAGGGTGGTTTAGTGGCAGATGTGGGTAGTATAGGGTGATATAGTGGCAGATGTGGGTAGTATAGGGTGATATAGTGGCAGATGTGTGTAGTATAGGGTGGTTTAGTGGCAGATGTGGGTAGTATAGGGAGGTATAGTGGCAGATGTGGGTAGTATAGGGAGGTATAGTGGCAGATGTGGATAATATAGGGTGATATAGTGGCAGATGTGGATAATATAGGGTAATATAGTGGCAGATGTGGGTAGTATAGGGTGATATAGTGGCAGATGTGTGTAGTATAGGGAGGTATAGTGGCAGATGTGGGTAGTATAGGGAGGTATAGTGGCAGATGTGGATAATATAGGGTGATATAGTGGCATATGTGGATAATATAGGGTGATATAGTGGCAGATGTGGATAATATAGGGTGATATAGTGGCAGATGTGGGTAGTATAGGGCGATATAGTGGCAGATGTGGATAGTAAAGGGTGATATAGTGGCAGATATGGGTAGTAAAGGGTGATATAGTGGCAAATGTGGGTAGTATAGAGAGGTATAGTGGCAGATGTGAGTAGTATAGGGAGGTAAAGTGGCAGATTTGGGTAGTATAGGGTAATATTGTGGCAGATATGGGTAGTATAGGGTGTTATAGTGCCAAATGTGGGTAATATAGGTTGATATCACACTATACTATCCACATGTGCCACTGTACCCCCTATACTACCCACATCTGCCTCTATATCACCCTATACTACCCACATCTTCCACTATATCACCCTATACTACCCACATCTGCCACTATATCACCCTATACTACCCACATCTGCCACTATATCACCCTAAACTAATTTATCTCAAATAGTTTATCAAGATCTAATTGGTGTATTAGATCCAATGTATTTCTCTCCAGGAATTGGAGTGTTAGGTCACGTAGTGCTTTAAATTCTCTCATACTTTAATTTGACCAATCAGTGGTATCTAGATCTAGGTTACTTTTTTCATATTGGCATTTCAACATTAGTTTACAAACAAATATGCTATTTAAATCTTGTGTGAAAACATTCATAAACAAATTCCTAAGAGTAGTTATTCATGTCTATTTTGCTATCAAGTAAACATGATTGTGTATTTAATTCAGGTTTAAATAAGATAATGAAACATTTTGGAAAAAATATACAGCTTAGAAGTCCAGCACTTGAGGCCAATATGGCAAATATCTCCACAGCCACCATGTATTTCCCTTTAGTGCTCAGATAGGCCGGGATCATGGAAATCCAGACACTGCAGAAAACCAGCATGCTGAAGGTGATGTATTTGGCCTCATTAAAACTGTCCGGTAATGTCCTCACCATGAAAGCCAGAACAAAACTCACAGCTGCCAGAAACCCCATATAACCCAACACAGAGTAGAACCCGATAAGGGACCCTTCATTACACTGAATAATGATCTTGTCCTGATAAGAGTGAGTGTCCATTTCCTTAAAAGGGTGAGAAGAGGACAACCAATTAATACATATTATTATTTGAATGGATGAACACACTGATACTATGGAATTGACCAGTTTGCTTCCAAGCCATTTCCTCCAGTAGCTTCCAGGTTTGGTGGCTTTGAAAGCGATATAAACCATGATTGTTTTAGCAAGAAGAGAGGAGACAGCTATGGAGAAGATGACTCCAAATGTCATGACACGCAATATACAGGTTATATCCAGTGGCTGTCCAAGGAACAAGAACACACAGAGGAAGCTCAATAAAATGGAGACAAGAAGAACAAAACTCAGATTTCTGTTATTAGCTTTGACGATCGGGGTGTTCAGATAGGTAATAAAAATCCCCTTTATTAAAACAGTCACAATGCAGAGTACAGCAGAAACTGTTAGGAATACTTTAGAAATGCCATCAGTGTAGGAAAGGAATTCAAAGTGTTTTGGAATACATCGATCTTTCTTCTCATTGGGCCATTCTTCCTCTGGACAATTCATACAGTTCTCACTGTCTGCCAAGGGTAATACATATAACACAGATTAATTTTTATTCTAATTAATTAAACAGTCGTTTTTGGAGGAGCAGTGGGGTTGTAATTTGTACATATGCAGCACACTTCTGAAGGAGCTACTGAGTGAATAATCCCCCTGAGACTAATCTGGTGTATGGACTATTCATATTATTAATTTACCCACTCTGCCACACTCCTGACAATGAGTTAGAAGACACCAAATTGAGTTGAAACTGTAATTATATTACCACCAACCACTCAGATCAGCTTAACCGCTTGCCGACTGCCTCATGTAGAAGTATGGCAGAACAGTGGCTCTCCTGCACTGGATAAAGTTATTAGATATGTAATCCAGCACTTCCAGGTAGGGGCCTTACGAGCGCATGACAGCCGCACCGGCTATTCTGTCATTAGTCACAGCACAAGCCGATCAGTGTGTCCCAGCCAATGGATGACATTTGGCACCTGCTGATCAGCGAAGAAGATGACAGGACAGACTGTAAGCAATACAGAGCTCTGTCCTGACAGCAGGGATGTGCAAGTTTTTGTTTCTCTGCAAAGCAGGGAATAAAAACCGGCACATCCTTTAGTAAAAGCATCTCACAGTGAACGTACCAAGCTCTGTTAGGCTAACCCTATGATCGCCCTATATGTTAATCCCTTCCCAGCCAGTGTCATTAGTACAGTGTCGGTGTATATTTTTAGCACTAATCACTGTATTAGTGTTACCTTTTTCCCACAAAGTGGCAGTTAGGGGGTCATTTACTATAGCGCCAGGAAGTACTGGGCACTATGGCAAATAATAGCTCCCATTTTAGCCAAATAAAATTTCAACAGGCAAATGTGTGAATGAAAATTAGCGCTAGTAGTGAGAAACACACGTTAGTAAATTCTAAGTCGATGCTAATTAGCGCTTCCGCGTATATGCAAATGCCAATTCCTACCAAGTTGTTATATAGTACTGCACTATAACCATGATCCATGTATGTGAAAGAAACATTTTTATGTGAGATGTGCTCTACCTTGTGTGCATCTATTGATGTATGTTGCAATTAGTATTCCTAGTTTTTTTCCTTCTTTTGCGAACGAATGCAGTTATGAATGATTATTACATAGTAATGTCTGCTATTTTGTAAAGTTACATGTATTAAACATTTAGGTTACCTATTTGTTGTTTTTTATTTTTTAATTTAGGTGACTATAAAGCGGTTATTATTTATATTCATTCTTTAATCATACTACACTATTATGCAGGTGTCGTACTTAGCACAATGGCTTAGTGGTCTGCTCAGATGTCTCCACAGCACTCACGGTACAAGTTCAAATACCATCCACCAGCTGTGTTTATTTTTTCAGTGCACAAGCGAATTAAAATAAACAAAAAAATGTAATCTGCCCATTAGTTAGTGTATGGTGTTTGAAATACCATAATAGTATTGAATACTTACATATCATTGGAAAGGAGAAGCTGCGCTATATAAAGATGTGGGTCAGCGATGCCTTATGTGATCCAAGATAATGAAATGCAGTTCAAACATACGACACCCGGGTGAGCTATATCCTTATCAGTGCCACCACCTATTAAAAAACTCGCTTACCAGATGGTAAGCAAAGACGAGCGGGTGGCTATAGCCCAGCCAAGGCCTTTGCTTAAACGGAAGGGGCGTCCAGGCAGGGGTAGTCACTGAATTGAGTGCGTGCTCCAATCCCTTTATGCCGTAGATCTCCCATAAACCTCAGTAATAGTAAGGTAATCAGGGTATAGAAGAGAAAACAACCATAGCGTAATATTGCTTAAACAAGGTTTATTTTAAAATAGTATTGCACTTACATTTAATTGCAGATACACTCACGCTAAAAAACAGAGCCGGACGGCTACTATAGAACTTCCCATCCTCCTAGGATAACAGTGTGGTGACGTCAGCACGTATCCTCCTCCAGACGTGTTTTGTCACAGCTTGACGTTGTCAATGGGGAACGGGTGCATGCTTGTCAGAGAACCACCACAAACGCTCGTTCCCGGGTGCCAGCCGGACGTACGGTAAGAACGAGCGAGCCCCGGACTAGGCACGCATGTAATGCGATCGTACGAACGAGGGCACATCAGCACGTGCACGTTCGCACGCCAACGAATCACGGCGCGAGGCACCCTATTTAAACGATCAGCAGACTAGCATCAGTGCTGGATTGTCTCAGCTCGTTCCTGAAACCTTGCTGTTGCCTTGTTTACTTGACCCTGATCTTGAACCTCTGCTTGCCTTGACTACCCTCTCGGATCACCCCTACATCTCTGCCTGCCTTGCTTCCTATATTGAACCCGGCTTGGACTCCTGACTATGGCTCTGTCTCCCGATCCTGTACCTCGCTGCCAGTTTGTTGCCAACCTCCGCCAGTCTCTGACCACGTATCTGCCTGCCGATTGTGTACCTCATTGCCAGCACGTTGCCAACTCCTGCCTGCCTTGACCCTGCAAGTTCCCCTGCTGGACCTCTCCTGCGTCCATCCAGGGATCAGTATCTCAGCTTCCTTCCAAAGACTTCCGGGTTCTTGATCCTGCCAGGAGGCACCTGCACCCTTCCGCCGCCCTAGCAACCCTGTCTCAACCTCCAGGGGAGCTAGGACCGGGACCGTGCAAGAGGCCACCCTCGTCATTTCAGACTCCGCTGTAAGGTACGTGACAGTACAATCCAGCCAGATGGAGTCTGAAAGGGGGGCCTCAGCTATGGACGCTCTGTGCCAACAGATTGCAAATCTCACTCAAGCAGTCCAGGGCCTGCAAGATGGCTACCAGCGACTTGAACAACGAGTGGAATCCCTCTCTCCAAGCACCTCAGCACCTCGGACTGCAGCACCTGCATCATCAGCTCCGGTTTCTACACCCACAGTAGTGGTGCCACCCCCAGAACCATGAGTTCCTGCTCCGGAGAAGTTTATGGGTGTCCGCAGCAAATTCCGTGCTTTCAGGAATGCCTGCCATTTGTACTTCATGCTTCAGTCCCGCACCTTTTCTTTGGAAAGTACCAAGGTGGGGTTCATCATTTCATTACTGCAGGGAGAACCTCAGACCTATGCTCATCAGTTACTGGAACAAGCCAGTCCCTTGCTGGGTACCATGGACTCTTTTTTGGATGAAATGGCCAAACTGTATGATGACCCCTAGCGTACCACCACAGCCGAAGCCAGCCTCCACACCCTCCAGCAGGGTCGTAGGCCCGTGGAGGACTACGTGACAGACTTTAAACGGTGGAGTTCCGACACGCATTGGAATGATGCCGCTCTCCGTTTTCAGTTCCGCTTAGGGCTTTCGGAGGCACTCAAGGATGAACTAGCTCGTTTGGGGATCCCCGATTTCCTCGAAGAACTAATTCAACTGTCCATTCAGATCGATCGCCGGCTGAGGGAGCGAAGATCTGAAAGGACCAGCCAGTACCGGCCCATGTGGATGCTACCCAGGGTACCCAGTCGCCGACCTACCTCCACACCCCCACTACCTGCTCCTACCACTGAACCTCCAGAACCAATGCAGTTGGGTTTGCTTCGTGCACCCTTGACACCGGAAGAAAAACAACTCCGTCGTATGAATAACCTTTGTCTCTACTGTGGGGGAGCCGGTCATTACGCCAATATGTGTCCTAACAAGACCCGTAAGTGTGACTCTCCTCTTCTTGATTGTTATGCATTAACTCTAGCAAGAACGACCCACATTGCTGTTCCTGTCTCTCTACAGCTTCCAGAAGGGGTGCTTCAGATCCAGGCCATAATTGACTCCGGTGCTTGCAGTTGCTTCATTGACCGTGCCTTTGCCCTGCAACACAGCATTCCGCTGCGATCGAAGCAACATAAACTGTTCATCTGATTAGCTGACGTGTCCAACATCAAATCTGGGCCTATCATCCAAGAAACCCAACCTTTGCTTGCCAACATCTCACCCAATCACCAAGAACTGTTGTGCCTAGACGTTATATCTTCACCACTTTTTCCGATCATTTTAGGAATGCCATGGTTGCAAGCACACAACCCACAGATAGACTGGACAACCGGCCAGGTAGTTTTTCAGTCCTCCTACTGTCTCAAAAACTGTCTCCAGATCCTCCACCACACAGCTCCAGTTATTGGGTGTCTAAAATCAGTATCCGAATCCCAAGACCTTGTCCCATCCGTGTACCATGATTTCTTGGATGTCTTTGACAAGCAAAAAGCAGACACTCTTCCCCGCCACCGGGCCTACGATTGCCCGATTGAACTCTTACCAGGGGCAGAAATCCCATTTGGGAGGATCTTTCCATTGTCAGAGCCTGAACTCGCAGTCCTAAAAGACTATGTGAATGAGAACCTCAGGAAGGGGTTCATCCGTCATTCAACGTCACCAGCCGGGGCAGGAAAATTCTTTGTTGAAAAGAAAGACCATTCGCTCCGTCCATGTGTGGATTACAGGGAGTTAAACCGGATTACCGTTAAAAATCGCTACCCCTTGCCCCTGATTCCAGAATTGCTCCAGAGACTCCGCTCTGCAAGAGTATTTACCAAGCTGGATTTACGAGGTGCTTACAATCTGATCAGAATCAGGGAGGGAGACGAGTGGAAAACGGCCTTCCGGACTCGTTTTGGCCACTTTGAATACCTTGTTATGCCCTTCGGATTATGCAATGCTCCAGCAACCTTTCAGCACTTCGTAAACAATATTTTCAGAGACTTTCTAGATCTATTCATGATCGTCTACCTAGACGATATCTTAATTTTCTCAGCCTCCCTAGATCTTCATCGTGTCCAGGTGAAACAAGTCCTTCTGAGGTTAAGACAAAATGGACTCTATGCCAAGGCCGAGAAATGCGAATTTGAACGGCAGACCATCCACTTCCTTGGACTGGTGATTTCTACAGGAGGTATGGCAATGGACCCTCAAAAAGTCGCAGCTATAATGTCCTGGCCACCTCCCACTGATAAGAAAGGGGTACAACAGTTCGTCGGCTTCTCTAATTTCTACAGAAAATTCATTAAAACTTCTCCGGTATCCTCATGCCCATCACCCAGCTCACCAAGAAACAGAACCGTTTTCAATGGACAGAGGCAGCCCAAGCTGCTTTTGATAAGTTAAAGGGACTTTTTACCTCAGCTCCGTTATTAAAGCACCCTGATCCCGCTCTTCCATACATCCTGGAGGTAGACGCCTCAGAGAGCGCCGTAGGGGCCATCCTGTCCCAGCGCCAAGGACTCAGGGCTCTAATGCACCCTGTGGCCTTCTTCTCAAAGAAATTGGGGCCTTCAGAAAGGAACTATGATGTGGGGGACCCAGAGCTATTAGCCATTAAATTGGCTTTAGAAGAGTGGCGGTACCTCTTGGAAGGAGCAACACACCCAATACTGATCTTCACGGATCACAAAAATTTGGAATACCTCAGGACCGCTAAACGCCTCAGACCCAGGCAAGCAAGGTGGGCTCTTTTCTTTTCACGCTTTAACTTCCACATAACCTACTGGCCCGGCTCCAAGAATGTGAAACCTGACGCATTATCACGTATGTTTACAGAAGTTGAAGTTCCATCTCAAACAGATACTATCCTACAGGCTGGAAATTTTCTACTTACTCAAACCGACCTAATGTCACAGATCCGTCAAGCATCCAGGGAATTCCCTCTGTCTCCAGATGCAGACCTTCAGGAGAACGACGGGCTCTATTGGCGGGGTGATAAAATTTTCATTCCACAGAGGTTACGTGCTACCATCCTACAGGTGTGTCATGACTACCCACTGGCCGGCCATTTTGGGGGATACAAAACCATGGATTTGATCCGGAGACATTTCTGGTGGCCTAGTTTAGCAAAGGAATGCAGGAAATATGTTGGCTCATGTTCAATCTGTCTCAGGAACAAGAACAGCAAGAACAAAGCATGGGGACTATTAAGACCTCTACCCATCCCTGAGAGACCCTGGGATAAAATCGCAATGGACTTTATCGTAGAGCTCCCTCCATCAGAGGGGTTCTCATCTATCTTTGTAGTGGTAGACCGCCTCTCCAGGATGTCACATTTCATCCCTATGAAAGGGACCCCATCAGCAACTGAAACTGCCAAAGTCTTCGTTAAAGAGGTTGTTAGACTGCATGGAATCCCTAGTGACATCGTCTCGGATCGAGGAGTACAATTTACTTCAAGATTTTGGAAAGCACTGTGCGAAGCGCTGGGCATCAAACTCCACTTTTCGTCAGCTTATCATCCCCAGTCCAACGGACAGACTGAGTGTACCAACCAAACGCTGGAGCAATATCTGTGTTGCTTCACCTCCTTCTCCCAAGAAGATTGGGCCTCACTTCTGCCGCTGGCAGAATTTGCATTCAATAACTCTGCTCATACTGCCACCAACCAATCACCCTTCTTCTCCAATTACGGGTTTCACCCGTCCTTCTTGCCAACATTGATTCCGGACTCTCCTTTGCCTGCAGTTCAAGACAGATTAAATTTCTTTGCTACCAATAACCAAGTATTAAAGGATACCATTGCCAAAGCACAAGAAGTTCATAAGAGATTCTTTGACAGGAAGAGGAGAGGAGAACTGGATTTGAAGGTTGGTGATCGTGTGTGGCTGTCAACGTTGAATCTAAAACTTACCTGTCCATCCAGGAAACTGGGACCTAAATACCTAGGACCCTTTCCGGTCAAGAGAAAAATTAATCCAGTGGCTTATGAGCTCGAACTTCCCGATTCATTTAAGATTCACCCTGTGTTTCATACCTCCTTGTTGAAGCCTGATGTGGTTAATCCCTTTCCAGGTCGTGAAAGAGGGCCCCCAGAGGCCATAATGGTAGATGGGGAAGAAGAGTTCCCCAAGACTCATACAAGCTTTTTATCGTGCTCATCCGGAAAGGAGGTCTCAGGTGGGCACCCGGAGGCTGCCCTTAAGGAGGGGGCAATGTCAGAGAACTACCACAAACGCTCGTTCCCGGGTGCCAGCCGGACGTACGGTAAGAACGAGCGAGCCCCGGACTAGGCACGCACGTAATGCGATCGTACGAACGAGGGCACGTCAGCACGTGCACGTGCACGTTCGCACGCCAACGAATCACGGCGCAAGGCGCCCTATTTAAACGATCAGCAGACTAGCATCAGTGCTGGATTGTCTCAGCTCGTTCCTGAAACCTTGCTGTTGCCTTGTTTACTTGACCCTGATCTTGAACCTCTGCTTGCCTTGACTACCCTCTCGGATCACCCCTACATCTCTGCCTGCCTTGCTTCCTATATTGAACCCGGCTTGGACTCCTGACTATGGCTCTGTCTCCCGATCCTGTACCTCGCTGCCAGTTTGTTGCCAACCTCCGCCAGTCTCTGACCACGTATCTGCCTGCCGATTGTGTACCTCATTGCCAGCACGTTGCCAACTCCTGCCTGCCTTGACCCCGCAAGTTCCCCTGCTGGACCTCTCCTGCGTCCATCCAGGGATCAGCATCTCAGCTTCCTTCCGAAGACTTCCGGGTTCCTGATCCTGCCAGCAGGCACCTGCACCCTTCTACCGCCCTAGCAACCCTGTCTCAACCTCCAGGGGCGCTAGGACCGGGACCGTGCAAGAGGCCACCCTCGTCATTTCAGACTCCGCTGTAAGGTACGTGACAATGCTGAACCACCACCCTATAAATACACACCAGACCTCATTCTGAGTCCCGCAGATGGAGCCACAAAACGCCATCTTAAGTGTGGGCAACACCTCAGATACCTTAACCAATGTGTTGGAAGGCCATAACGGCTTATAAGATTGTGTCAAAATACTATTTTAAAATAAACCTTGTTTAAGCGATATTACGCTATGGTTGTCTTCTCCTCTATACCCCGATTACCCTACTATTACTGAGGTTTATGGGAGATCTATGGCATAAAGGGATTGGAGCACGCACTCAATTCAGTGACTACCCCTGCCTGGACGCCCCTTCCATTTAAGCAAAGGCCTTGGCTGGGCTATAGCCATCTGCTCGTCTTTGCTTATCATCTGGTAAGCGAGTTTTTTAATAGGTGGTGGCACTGATAAGGATATAGCTCACCCGGGTGTGGTATGTTTGAACTGCATTTCATTATCTTGGATCACATAAGGCATCGCTGACCCGCATCTTTATATAGCGCAGCTTCTCCTTTCCATCTATCTTGTGCAATTTTTGCTATATGCTGCTGCTTTTTGGACTTTGTTATTTTTTAATTTTTGATTATTATCAATAATTTTCATTATCTCAATAAGATTGTTATATATATCTAGCGTGTTTTTTTCCTATATAACTTATATATCATTGCATGCATTTGAAGAGTTAATAAAATAGAATCAGCCATTTAAAGTGCATTGGCTAATTGGCATTCACCTATTTGCAGCATATGCTGCTTTGGCTAATTGGCTAATAGTCATTTGCCTTTTTTCACCAATTCAATCTTATAGTATCTCTCTGTGGGATTTGAACCCATGAGTTCTTCAAGGTAGAAGTGCCAACCACTAGCCTATTGGAGCGTAGCACAGTCATACATAGAAATTACATTCACTAGTGTTTCATGTTTTTTCTCCCCAAGCTGTCTCTCCTGCTGCCGCCGTCTTCTCCCACTGATGTGTTCTTCCACGCAGCCGGTTACCCACTAATAAAAAAAGCCGCTCTTCTTGTGGCGGACTTCTGTGGCCATCCGATAATGTCACCCAGAGAGTCCGCTCCATGGCTATGTGAGAGAGGCCACACAGCGGGTGACAACACAGCGGAGGAAGACCGCCACGTAAGAAGAGCAGCTTTTTTTTTATTAGCGGGTAACCAGCGGTGTGGAAGAACACAGCAGATGGAGAAGATGGCGGCGACAGGAGAGACGACTCTGGGAGAATACAGCTCGGGGAGAAGATGGAGGAGGGAGAGACAGCGTCTGTAGAAGATGGCTCAGGGAAAAAGACAGCTCGGAGCTATTTTACAATAAAGGACTTGTCAAAAACCGGCTATTGATTTTTTTTTACATTTCACTGCTTTTTTTGGTTAATGGGTAGGGGTAAAATGTATGACAAAAAAAAAAAGGAAGAATTCAAAACAAGAGAAAACGAATATGCTATAACGCACATATTTTGAAGTTATATACCATCTAATCTAAAAAAGTTCATTTATAAAAAATTTATTTATAAAAAAATAGTTTATAAAAAACTTGGTTTAAAAAACTAAAAGACCAGGACCTAATAATTATGAACACAGCAGAATTATTGTTTACAAATATTAAATCATAGTCTCACCTCATATATATATGGGGGCCATCTTGGCTATAACTAATTCCTAGGCGGGTTAGACGTACTCACACCACATGTATCCAAAACTTTGGTGGGATAAGATTATCTGAAAAAGGGGGGGGACCTTCTCTGGACCATACATTCAGGACTAATTAATAAATGAATTAATGTCCCACTCCACATTAAGTCCATATGGCGTAAAACATCTTAACTGGTGTATCCAAAAAGTTTCAAGCCTCGATACTCCTCTTACACTTGACTCACCCCTCAAATGAGGGATGAATTTATCTATTATTTGGAACTTAGTGCCAGTAGGGTCTCGGTTGTGACAGGATAAATAATGATTGGGCACGCTATGGTTAGTACGTCCTTTTTTGATTGACTTTATATGTTCATTGACCCTTATAGCAAATGTACGTATGGTCCACCCCACGTACTGTTTCCCACAGGGGCAAGTAATGAGGTTTTGTCAGGGTTCTTACCGTGGCAGGCGGGGCGCCCGCGGTGGTGTGCGTCAGGGTGCGTCGGCGCGCGTTGGCGCGCGCGTTTCCGCGGACCTCGCCGTGCGGGCTCCTCGCGGCGCCGGTGTGTGTGTCCGGGATCGTTCCACTGTGCACGCCGGCGTGCGGGGGCGCGCGCGCGGGCGTTGGCGGCCGTGCGTGCCTGTGTGAGCCGGGGCGCGCGCGTGCACGTCGTTTGGCGCCAAAAGCCCTATTTAAGCCAGTGAGTTCTGGTGACCAGTGCTGCCTAATCAACAGCTAGTAGTTCCAGAGCCTGACCGTGTACCTTGTTGTTCCTGTTATATATACTGACCCGGCCTTGTCCCCCACCCTCTCTCTGAACTCTGCCTGCACCGACCTTTGCTTGTTTGACCATCCGCTTGCCTGTTCCACTGTACCTCTGCCGTCTGCCTGTTACCGAACCCGGCCTGTCTCCTGACCATCCATCTGCCTGCTCCCTGGGATCCAGCCTACCTGTCTGCAGTCTTCCTGCCTGTTGTCCACACCAGCCTGCTCTGCTCAGTGAAGGTGTTCCAGTCTACTCAGTCTTTGCTACAGTTAACCCTGTGACACCCGGACAGCAATACCTGAACAGCCATACAGGCCTTCATACCACTCCGTACTGTTGTACCCCCTGTTTACTCTACCAGGGGGCCGATAGTCGGAGGGTAAGGGAGCCTACCCTCTGCCCGACAGGACTCGCCGGTCTGGTAAGTAGGAGCCTGATAGTATTAGGCAGCCATGACCGAGTCCGGGCAGGGGGCCTCCCCCATGGATAAACTTTGCCGACATTTGGCGGGTCTAACCCAGGCAGTGAAAAGCCTCCAAGAGGGTTATTCCAGCCTGGAAGAACGTGTGCAGGCTCTGTCCGCACCTTCCGGTCCACCAGGGTCCGCAGCAGACACCTCAACACCTTCTGTGGTCATGTTACCTCCTGAGCCCAAAGTACTAGTACCCAAAAGATTCCTCGGAGACAGGAGTAAGTATCGTGCCTTCCGGAATGCTTGCAACCTGTACTTTGCCCTTCAGCCACGCACGTTCTCCCTGGAAGCCACTAAGGTGGGCTTTGTTATTTCCTTGCTGTCTGGTGAACCACAAACATGGGCCCACCGTCTCTTGGAGCAAAAATCTGTCGTCTTGGATAGTCTGGAGGCCTTCTTTGGAGCCATGTCCCAACTATACGAAGACCCCCAGCTCACTGCCACCGCAGAAGCTTCCTTACAGGCCCTTCGTCAAGGCCGCCGAGCAGCTGAAGACTATGCCGTCGAGTTCAGACGCTGGAGTTCTGACACGGCTTGGAATGACACTGCTTTGCGCCATCAGTTCAGGATGGGGTTGTCAGAACCTCTCAAAGATGAGTTGGCACGAGTAGGGGTACCACAGACCCTGGAAGACCTTATCAATCTGTCTATCCAAATAGACCGTAGACTGCGAGAACGACGTACCGAGAGATCCACCAGTACCTTTCGTCCCACCTGGATGATTCCACAAGTACCCTGTCCACCCAGTAGATCTCCTGCTCCACCACCTGCCTCAACCTATGATGCACCTGAACCAATGCAGCTTGGCCTGTTCCGTCCTTCTTTGACCCCAGAAGAGAAGTTACGTAGGCGGGCACACAACCTCTGCCTCTACTGCGGGGAATCGGGGCACTACGCCAGCGGTTGCCCCAACAAGATGCGTAAGTGTCATTCTGATGTTCGTACCTGTGCTACTATTGTACCCTCCTTGGGCACGCATCTAACCATTTCTGTCACTTTACAGCTTCCCGGAAAGGCCATCCTAGTCCCAGCTATCATTGATTCTGGAGCCTGCAGCTGTTTTATTGACCGGACCTTTGCCTCTCAACATGCCATTCCTCTCCAAACCAAAACTCAAAGCCTTGCTGTTCATCTCGCTGATGGTTCTGCTCTCCGCTCCGGCCCAGTCACTCAGGAGACTGTCCCCTTAGAAGCCATCATGGGCCAGCAACACCATGAATATCTCTGTCTGGACGCCATCTCGTCCCCCCTCTTTCCAGTTATTCTTGGAATACCTTGGCCACAAACTTTCAAGAACTCCCATGCTTCCAGGCTGGGCCAGCTGGGCATCCGGAGGCTGCCCTTGAGGAGGGGGCACTGTCAGGGTTCTTACCGTGGCAGGCGGGGCGCCCGCGGTGGTGTGCGTCAGGGTGCGTCGGCGCGTGTTGGCGCGCGCGTTTCCGCGGACCTCGCCGTGCGGGCTCCTCGCGGCGCCGGTGTGTGTGTCCGGGATCGTTCCACTGTGCACGCCGGCGTGCGGGGGCGCGCGCACGGGCGTTGGCGGGCGCGCGTGCCTGTGTGAGCCGGGGCGCGCGCGTGCACGTCGTTTGGCGCCAAAAGCCCTATTTAAGCCAGTGAGTTCTGGTGACCAGTGCTGCCTAATCAACAGCTAGTAGTTCCAGAGCCTGACCGTGTACCTTGTTGTTCCTGTTATACCTACTGACCCGGCCTTGTCCCCCACCCTCTCTCTGAACTCTGCCTGCACCGACCTTTGCTTGTTTGACCATCCGCTTGCCTGTTCCACTGTACCTCTGCCGTCTGCCTGTTACCGAACCCGGCCTGTCTCCTGACCATCCATCTGCCTGCTCCCTGGGATCCAGCCTACCTGTCTGCAGTCTTCCTGCCTGTTGTCCACACCAGCCTGCTCTGCTCAGTGAAGGTGTTCCAGTCTACTCAGTCTTTGCTACAGTTAACCCTGTGACACCCGGACAGCAATACCTGAACAGCCATACAGGCCTTCATACCACTCCGTACTGTTGTACCCCCTGTTTACTCTACCAGGGGGCCGATAGTCGGAGGGTAAGGGAGCCTACCCTCTGCCCGACAGGACTCGCCGGTCTGGTAAGTAGGAGCCTGATAGGTTTACAATATACCTCGTTGAACATGTAACAAAATGTTTGACAGAATATTCTTCTGGTCCCAGGTCCCAGAGCAAGCAGGGGTGATTTATAGAGGTACTATGCCCCTGAGGGGACAGATTGCGCCCAATATAACTGACCCCCCTACTGCCCCCTCATTCTTCCAGAATATGAAGGGCTTCTTTCCATGCCGAAGGTGTAGGGTGTGTAAATTTAACGCACACAGGTCTAGAAAGATTGAGACCTTTGGATCAACTACCACTGGGAAAGAATAGTCTGTCAAACATTTTGTTACATGTTCAACGAGGTATATTGTATATTGAAACCAAGCTGATGTGCATTGGCTAATTATGCTTCTGAGTACAATGCACACTTCCAGAAGGTGATGCTGTCAGTGGGATTTGAACTCAAGGCTTGAACCTTTGGGGGCAGCAGGGTATACCGCTATGCTACAGAGCTGAGCACATACCTACAGATTCTAAGTAATTTTCGAGCAAAAAAAATGACAGTTACTTACCGGTAACTGTTTTTCTGGGATATCTTCCAGGACGGCACACCTGAGAGATGAGAGACTCCTCCCTACAGGAAACAATCAATCGACAGCTGTTTTAAGTCCCAACTCTTTCCCTTGATCCTCAGTTTGTAGAGAAGTAACTCCTGAACCTGGTTCACAAGGGAAATCATTCCTCATAGGCACTCACTTTCTAGTGTTCTACAATTTTCCCTCCTCCAACGGGTGGGAAGTAGGCCTGCCGTCCTGGAAGATATCCTAGAAAAAACAGTTACCGGTAAGTAACTGTCAATTTTCTCTAGTCATCTTCCAGGACGGCACACCTGAGAGGATAATCAAGTACCTCAGGCCTACCTTAGGGTGGGACCACTGCAAGACCCTCTTGGCCAACCTCGGTTCTGCAGTGAGTTTTACCTCCCCTTCATATGCTTGATGAAGGTATCTTAGCTGGATCATGCAGCTGATCTGCAGGTCTACTCCACCGATGTCCCTGCCTTCTCCGCTTCGGATGCAGGATCTAAGTGGAGTGGGCTCTTAAAGATGGAATCAGAAAACATGTTAAACTTGTAGGTTAGCAATGTTGCCTGTCTTAAACATCTAACAACCATGGCCTATTGTGCCTGTAGGTGCTACTTAGAACCCCTAAAGATTAGATTAATCAGAGACCTGTGTTGTAAGACAAGGACACTACATTGATCACTAAGAGGGCCTGTCTTAACACTACCCTGTTCAGGGAATTAAAACTGCAAAAAAAGGTGGGCTCCTAACAGACAACCTCTTTTGTTCACTTTTATCTTTACGTCAGCAAAGACTAAAGGGAAGCCTACTTAAGGGTAATAGATTAACAGAAGCTTAACCCCTGGGTTTAAGGCATGCCCAATCTGTGGCTTTACTTACTCCTGAGTGCCTACTTCAGGAGAATAAAGTCCATAGCAGGAGTAGAACACTCATACTGCTACATCTAGTTCTGCTAGAAGGGCAAAATGAAGGCCATACACCAAGCCGTAACTTATTCGGTCGGGTATACATCTTTATACTTCATCTTCAGGCCATAATACTCCTCTGAACAGAACTTCCCAAGTTCTTAATAAACAGGGTGATTCTTTATAGCCTTCCTCCAGTGTCCTATAATCCTACTGAGCTTCAACCCTAGGAAATGGTGTCGGCATCCCTGAATGTAAGGGGCTGAGGCTTTCTGACATGTGACGTCTGCAGCCAGAACTCCTGGCCCCTCCACGGAAAAGAGGGCTGAAATACAAAAGGTGATACATGCATTATTATTATCACAAATTAAAAAAATCATAGATTGTGGACACAGCGCACTAGATTTAGACAGAAAGGACACAAGCATAGACAATAATGTTGTGTATCCGAGTATGGCTAGCTAAACCAACATATCAAGTATGGGAGAGACCCAAATCTGAACTTCAATGTAAATAAACAGTCCTCACAGTCTGCTTTTCTGATGTGCGGCCAATATGTAAAAACATTAAGATGCACGCAAACCCTAAATGCTGTGTGTTTCTGAAATGCAGCTAGCTAGGTCATAACTAATATAAATACAGAAAGGATGGGAACCCTCTTTACGGTGGAGTTTTACTGATGTACAGCAAAACAAGGCCATAAATACAGAAAGACCCAAACTTCTATGTTGCGCATTTCTGATGAACCACCAAATACAGTTATAAGATCAATATGAACACGGAAAAAAAAACAACTCCCATGTTGTGCATTTCTGCTGTGCCACAGGGTAAAATAATATGGAACACAAGACAATATCTTTTCTGTTATGCAGTACTATAGTGCAGTCAAATAGACAGGGCTTCAATCACGAGGGTACAGGCAGTACTCCTGTAAGGGGCCCTAGTGTCCCAAGGGGCCCGGTCAGCCGGGCCCGCTCCTCCTTCAGCAACACGTCAGCTATAGAGGAGGAGAGAGAAGCCTTGCTATAGGGAAGGAGAAGGGAGCTTAGTAGTCAGAGCCACTGCCGCCTTTCACTAGCAGCAACCCCCTTCCCCCTTCCACCAGTAAAGCAGGCTCTTTTCAGCAACTAAAGTCTCAATGAGCCCAGCCCTAGAGACCAATTTAAGACAGCCTCTAGAAGAGGTGGTCACCAATTTAGCCTGGAGGTAAATAGCCACCTGCAGGCCTTAAACAAGCAATCATGTAGCTATCTAGCTCTTGCATATGTTTGCACAGAAAATCCTTAATCAAAGGATATAGGAAGCGATTTAAAGTAAATCGCCTTTAGATCTGTCACTGAGTGGAATGTAGCCCAAACCAACAAAAAGGTTTTTCTTACCTCCTGTACTATAATATAACCACAATGTAAAGGTGGAGTGGGAGGTTGGAGCGTATGAAAAGTTACCCATAGCAAGCAACCCCCAAAAGGAGGATCTGTCACAAGGGAACCCCTACTGTGCCACACAGAAGCTTGGTCCCTGCCACATCGTTGAAAGTTAGGTCAGCTTTTAAGCATCTTGGAGCAACTTCAGATTCCTAGCAGCTGGGCTAATAGGGCCAGATAACCTAGTGCACCTGCTGACCAGGGGAGCTTACTCCTGAATCCTTCAACCATTGCACTCATTAATAACTTGTTCAGTGGTATACCTGGTCAGTAAGGAACTCTTTGTTCTCCCAGGTCACCCCCTTTGCTATATTCACCTCTACTAAGGTACCACAACCGGCATGTAGGGAGAGGCTGGCAACCTACTGTTGTGATAACCACAGTGTCTCTGCTATAAGAGGGAGCTGTGGCTGGTGGTTTTTGTTATGCAGACCCCTGGTCCTGCACTGCACCAGTCAGTATATACACGAGGGAAGGGGGAGAAATGCCTTACCTACCTCTTTCCCATCTGAGGTGGTTTAGGCACACTCGCTCCCCACTTGTCCACCATACAGCATCTCTGATGTAAGAGGGAGCTGTAGCTGGTGATTTTAGCAGAAGCTTCTGGGCTATTTGAATCCAGACCCCAGGGGAGATTATCTCATATGCCCAGAAACCATCTGGCTGGGATTGGGGATTTTGCAGCTAAATTCCCAAGGTAAAGGAAAGTACTCACCGTTGTCGTCTTCCCCTTTTGCCACAGCCACCGGGCTTGCTTTTCCATCCTTATGGTCCACATGCAAGGAGGATAGCTGCCAAAGTGCCCCCCCAACTGCTGTCCCCATAGGGAGCTGCAAGGTTAGGCTGTTCTGCACTGTACCAGTCAGTATATACACTGGGGGGGGGGGCAATGCCATATGTTCCTCATTCCCATCTGAGGTGGTTTAGGCAGACATCCACCGTAGTGAACTGGTGCCTCCTCGAAAGGAGGATGTGGGCGCCTGCTCCTGCTGACTCTCAGCCTTCCCTCCTGGGTAAGAACGCAGGTCGTTCAGGCGGCGCCCTCCCCAGCAGCCCATGCGAGCTACCAGGGGCCCAGGAGTCAGGGGAATGCTCCCCCTTGAAAGAACCGAAGGCCAGCACCCCGTCTGAACGGACGCCCGGACAGGTAAGGGGGGGAGGCAGGATAATGGCCCCTGAAGTTCTGGGTACACCACTGTAACCAGGGTGCTTCAGCTCTCAAGTTGGTGCGACTTAAAGTAGCACAGATATGAATGGTTATCATTGAGAATTATGGGGTACAACTTGTCATGCAACTCAGAGGTCCAAATTTGCTGGAGAATTCACCCAACTGTGAAACAAGTTATAAATATTTTAATAAAAGGAGCTCTCATTTATACTTGCATAGTCCTTACTGATTTACATGAGAAGAACAAATGCAGGAAGTGATGTGTGCACATGGAACGGAAGCAAATGTGTGGTGATGCCAAACAAATCAATGAACCCCACCCACACCAAATCCAACTACCTCATCCACCCCCACATTGATTAAGCACAAGTACATATCCTACACTTACCCGGCCAATGAGCAGCATCTCCTCTTTGCTAAAGAGACCTCGCCATGTCCACCTAGATGGAGATCCTGACCAGCACAGGAACTTCTGGGTGCATACAATGACTAATTTCCGAGTCAGAAGGTGAAACCACGCTTTTGATTGCAGCTGCGAATATTTGATCTCAACCATGAGTAGTATTTTTTATTTTCAGATATGCAAATCTGTATTTCTACATATATTTGAAGGTAAACTTAAGGGAGTTTGTTAAGAAATGGTGTCCCTGGGTTAGCAGCAGGTGAATTACAAAGACAAAAGGCCCAGTTTGAGCCCTGGTTCACACTGACAGAGGGAGGAAAGCGTTCAGCTGAACTCACACAATTTCATTCCTGCATGTCAGTCCCGATTGTGGGGGCAACATCAGAGACATCGGTGCAGGTTTCTGCACCAATATCAATACAAATCGCACCAATTAGAACAGTGCAATTGCCACCGATTTGACATGTCAAAACACACCAATGTGAACCAGAGCTGACACATACAACACTGCCTATCCACCAGCTGAATTCATTACCTGCAATTCTCCACAGCTGTTATATATAAAGATTCTTTATTTTATATTCTTTATACTTGCAGGTGTGCTGCAGCCTAGGTTTACATTGGAGCGATTTGAGAGATCAAATTGCATGACAAGACACAGCCCATTAGCGGTAATGGCACTGTTCCAATCGATGCACACCGATTTTGCGTCGCCGCACCGATTTCCAAAAGTAGTTCCTGCACTACTTTTGCTGATTTCAGGTGTGACTTCAATAGAAATCTATATGAAGCCACACGGATGTCTATCAAGTAGAACCTGAAATAATGCTGACCTTGCCACTTTGAAATCGGGCTACTTCAAGTGAAGTAGCCCAATTTCAAAGTAGCATCAATGTGAACCAAGGCGAAGAGACTAGCTTTTTTGCTGCATAAATACATATAGAAATTATAAGATATAAAAAGATTGCACTACCCCAAAACCACCACCCCAAAACAAATTAAAAGAAAGAAAAGAGATAAAAAAAAATTCTACAGGATATATGGTGCTACATTTAGCAAAACATTTAGCAATTGGATTTTAAGGGCCCTGCTCATAGGAGCTTACAATCTAAAATTTGTCTAAACTTTAGCGTGGACACAGCTTTACTTTCAGTGTATAACGGGCAACACATCATTTTTATCTGCAAGATTATAGAAACATACTTAACAGTCATTCTTAAAAACATTCCAACACAATATTAAAAAAGCCACGTATTCAATACATAACACCCACCACCAGCCCACAATCCACACACATACATTGGTGACCATGTTCTGCTGGAAGCTGCATTTCTGTGTACATGATTAAGCAATAAGCTCAAAGAGTAGAACGTCAGCACATACTCCCAAACCATGTTTGCATGGTCAGACAGGAACAATACACACATAACAGTGACAACATGGCCACAAAAAGCCACTTTTGATGGAAAAAAGCACAAGAATTTCAGCAAACAACCCTAGTTGGTCGTTTGTCAATCTGCACAATATCATTCCTTCTCCCCCACAATTTTTTTTTCTTTTTGTCAATTCAGTAAATGGACAACACACATATAGTGTCAGTACTTAGTGACTGCGTCCTTCACATCATATGACCAAACAAATTAATAATACAAAGCACATCTTAATAATCATGCAAATATATCAAAATACATTCCACTTATCCCTCTTCCAATATCTCCCAGCTTCTTCCTCCCCCATCCCTTTCACATCAAAAAGATAAACAATATACATCCTAGCCAAAAATATCCTCACCGCATCTTCTACAGAAATGAACCTCTTCCTTCCTACCTATATATTCCTAACATTTCACATTACTTCTTTGTAGACAACAGAAAAGCACCATGCCTTCCTAGCTGAATTTTTCTCAAATCTCCACAAACCCAGAACCACCATTTCCTCCCTTACAAAAACCACCCCCACTACCTCCCTCAGGAAGCTCTTCAGCTTTCCCAGCACTTCTTTAGCGAAGACACCGTTCCAAAACACGCGGAACACGTCCTCTACTCCCCCACAGCCCTCCCTTGGACACAACTCCGATCTTACCAAATCCCTACTTTTCAGAAAACTCATGGTCGTCAGACACCCCATAAAGGTCATCCTGGATATGTCCCTTTGGCGGTTAGTCACTCCTCTTGTGCTCATACTCTTCCAGATTTCCACACTTTCCTTCTCTCTTAAGTACTGTATCCCATTAGGAAAAATCTCCCCAGCAATCCAAGCTTTAAGTTTCTTCTCATCACCAACCTCCCTCCCCAGACCCCCCAACCTCCATCCTTCCCAGATCTTGTTTAGGACCAAAAAATACTGAGGAACGACCCATGCCTGTGGCTTCTCCAGGGCCCACCTGTAGAGTCTCCATCTTGTAAACAATCTTCCTCCAAGGCACTGCATCATCTCCTTCCCGATTCTGTTACCTCTTAGGGTCCTTATCAATGGTAATGCAGCATCAAAAAGTCCCCGATCTTTGGAAGTCCAAAGCCACCTTTGGCCCTTGGTTTAGTAATCTTCTCCCGTGCACACTTCTCCATCCTCCCTCCCCAAAAGAACAAGAACAGTAGCCTCGTCATCTTCCTCACCCAACCATCAGGAGGCGGAAATATAACAGAGACATACAACATAATCGGAAGGATCACTGACTTGATGATCAGAACTTTCCCGGTGCAGGACAATTCATGCATCTGTCACATAGACAACTTTTCCTCCACTCGCTCAGTCACCTTCTGAAAACTGCGACTTCCCCTCAACTCACTGTCAAAACACACACCCAGCACCTGCATCCTCTCCACCTGCTGACTTCATCCCTCATTCACCTCCACCTCACGGCCCACACTACACACCTGACACTTATTCCAATTCACACTCATCCCAGACAAACTGCAGAACAGACTCACCTGCAATCTTCCACGCCGCACATCAGCCATTCCACCAGCCACCAACACAACATCATCCATGTACACCAAAACTCCTTCCACCACTGCCAGGCACAAACACACCCTTGAATGCCTTGTCCTTCTTCACTGCACTCAGTAATGGCTCCATCACGCATATGAACATCAAAGGCGATAGAGGGCACCCCTGCCTAACACCAGACATCACAGGGATACTCCCCCCTAGGGTACATAAACCTGACTTGAGACACCTTTGTATAGTCCTCTGATAACCTTCATCAGCTGGTCCGGAAATCCTAAGACCTCCAGAATCTGAAACAGAAACTGATGGGAGACTTTATCATAGGCCTTTTCAAGGTCAATCGACTCTAGAAGGCATGGCAAGTTGTTAGATTGCGCATAGTATACGACATCCCTCAGTAACGATAGATTGTCGGAAATCCGCCGACCAGGAACAGCACACACCTGCTGCTCCCCAATCACTTCGCCAATCACAAGCTTGACTCGATCGGCAATCAACCTTGCCACAATCTTGTAGTCAACGTTCAACAGTGTAATTCGCCGCCAATTCTGAATATCTCTCTTGTCGCCCTTTTTATAGATGAGGGTAATCACCCCCTCCCTTAAGGACTTTGGCATCTCCCTCACTTCAAACACCAGCCTCCCCAACTCACACACCACATTCTTCATCACCTCCCACACTTTACAAAAGAACTCAACAGTCAACCCATCCTTCCCAGGTGTCTTATTCCGGTTCATCCCATCTATCACTCACCTCACTTTCTCCTCAGACACAACCACACACATACCAAACCTATCCTCCTCAGACAATCTTGCATCCACTTTCTCTCAATACTCTCTCATCTCCTCAGCACTTACTCCACGTCAACAAATCCATATAAAACTCACTCACCGCCTCCATCACCTTCTCACCATTCACCTCCTGTCCCTGCCCCATCACCGATTTCATCACATTGCGTCCCCTCAAGAGCTTCTTGAAGAAGAACCGCGAATATGTCTCCCCTTCCTCCATGTCCTTCACTTTAGCTTGGAAGATTAGCTTTTTCTCTCTCATCACCCAAGCTTTCTTTATCTCCTCCCGAAGCTTTCCAATCTCCTCTTCTAACTCCCAGCCTCCCTGCCTTAATTTAAGCAGGAGTCTCAACCTATGCTGGAGAGCCCTCCCTTCTTGTATCTCTTTCCTTGCCTTCTTTATACCTGCTTGAAGAAATAAGAGCTTGATTCGCTCCTTCAGCCAGTCCCACCACTCGAAAAAGGATTCAAAATCCCCCTTCCTTCCCAACCACACTTTATATTGCAGAGCAAACTTATCAAAAATCCCTTGGTCTTCCAATAACAGATAACTTAATTTCCAGATTCCTCTTCCAGTCTTGACATCTTGATCAAATCAAATAAACTTTCCCACCAAAACCTGGTGGTCAGAGAAAGACACCTCCCATTGCTTCCACTCTGCAACCTTCAGTGCCCTGGAACCTAAAATAAAGTCAATTTGGGATTTCACGCTTCCCTTATCTGAAAAAAAGGTTGCTGGGGCTTTACCATTTCCATAGTAGCACACCGTTCCATCCTGCAAACAAAAATCCTGCAAAATTGCATTAAAAGTTGTACTGGTGACATTGGTATGGCTTTCACCTTGGCCTACTCTATCTTCAGCAGTCCTAATAAGATTAAAGTCTCCAGCAACAATGGTCTTTCCTCTCCCCACAAGGTGGAGCCTCAAAATTTCCAACAAATCCATCCTGGCATTTTTTTGCACTGGTGCATAAACACATACCAACTTAAAGGATTCTTCCAGGTAGGTAAACATTACACTCAGAACTCTTCCTATCACAACTTCCTCCCATGATTCAACTTTAATTTCTGAGTTTTTAAAGAGCACCCCCACCCCTTTAATTCTATTTTCCGCAGCACAAGATCAAACCACTGGTCCTGCAGACCAATCCCCATGGCCTGGAGCATACCACAAACCACACTCTTGCAAACACAAGACATCACACTCAATCTTAGCCAACTCAGACAAAACAGCTTCATGACGATAGACAGATCAAATTGAATGCACATTCACACTACATATAGACAAAGCCATGAGAAGGATCAAAAAAATCCTGCAGAACACACTAAACCCCTCCATCAGAAAGCTCTTTTCCACTTCTGTTCCCTGTACCTTTTACAAGAGGATCAACAAATTCACTCTCCAAATATTGCATGGCAGGAGAACCTACCAAGCCCAATGGTGATGTTGCTCCACTTGAATCATCTGACGCTTGTGAATCCATACTTAAACTCAGCAGTACACACCCACCACCACATGGGCTCGAACCCAGAGAAAAGTCCCATTTAGGCTTCTTGCTCCGTGCCTCACTCTCCTGCTCCACCTCAGGCCCTGGTCTTTGAGTAGCAATTAAAAGGTCTTTTGATCCTGATTCCTCCTCACCTCCAGCACCTCCATATCCTCAGCCCACTCACCAAGCTCCTCATCTACATATTAATTCTCCTGTTCTGCCGCCACCTGTTTTATCAAAGTGATCAACTCTTCACACACTCCACGCACCTCCCTCCCTCCCTCCATGCCTTCATCCGCCACAGCTTCTTTCGCCTCAACAACCTGCATCTCATTATCCCCCTCCTCTGTCAGATTAATATTCACTCCACTTTTACCCATACTCCCTTGCAGTTCCTGTCCGACACCTTCTTTGGAGCTACTACTGGGGTTTTGAACGCCTGGGGGAGTCGGCGCCTTTCCACCTTCCGTGCCGGCCACCTGCTCACCCCCATCTTCTGCCCGCTCAGTCTCCTGCTCCTCCGGTTCTCGGCTCACATTCTGCCCTGTAAACCGCCATCTCTGCACAGCCTCTGCATACGAGAACACCTTCCTCCCCACTATTTTTGGACAGTTTCTGACCATATGTTCCCCTGAACCACACAGGTCACTTTTTTTTTCCTTGCACTCCGCTGCATTGTGTCGCGGCTTCAAGCACACTCTACACTACAGCATTGCTTAGAAGGGCAGTCCTTATGAATATGTCCATACTGAAAGCACCCCCTGCAGTAACGGGGTTGCCCAGAATAGAAAACAGTACACAGCTCCCCAGCAATGGTAAATGCCGGGGGAGGGTGACACAAACCACAAAAACCTGATGCGTCCCTCTTCATGCGTACTTTAAAATGCAGTTTACCTCTATACATGCCATACTGGTCATAAATCTTGTCTCCTCAGTCAGCCCCCCACACAATACCGCAACAAAAATTGTCTCACCAATTCCGGCTCCAAAAAAGGATTATAACAATCAGTGGCAGAACTACCGCCATAGCGACCCACGCATGCGCTATGGGGCCCGCAGCAGTGTAGGGCCCGGCAGAGGCGGCTCTCTAATTCGGCAATTAGGCTAGTTGAAGAGCCGCCTCTGCTAAAAAACGTCACCACGGGCACGGCGCAACCAGCAGCGGGTTGCCTATGAGCTCCAAGCACGACCAAGCAGTGGAGAGAGGGGTCGGAGCATAGCCGTCTTTAGGAGGAGGCGAGGCCAGTGCTGTGTTGTCTTCAGGAGGAGAGGGGGGAGGAGATTCCAGCAGCCTGAGCAGTGAGCACAATTCCCTCTGCTCGGGAGACACAGATCGCGCCCCCCCCCCTCAGCCGTCACCCCCCCCGCACCACCACTGGAGTGCTCAGCGGTGCGGCGGTTTCCGCACACCCCGAAGGAGGCAGAGGAAGAGGAAGGCACCCCGGAGGAGGCTTCTGGCTGACCAGGAGAGGAAGGCACCGCGGAGGAGGCCTCACGAGCGCTGTATGGAGCCGATCCGACAGAAGGGAAGGTAGGAGAGAAGTGTCTGGGCTGCCCCTCTCTGGGGCTGTCAATCAGTGTGGGGGGGGATCAGGGGCTGCAGGGAGAGGCAAAGCTACCACCATGCCACAACGTTTTCTGCAGCCAGCGACCAACAACATTTTTTTTTTATGAGAGAGAGCCACCCCACCCCCCATCCATGTTCCTGCAGCATCCCTCAGCCACAGCCAGAGACTCATCTTTATATCCACCCCTGCCCAATCCCCCCCACTCCATTCTTCCTGATCATGTGTCACTAACATTAAGGACAGCTCAGTCCTGTGCCAGTGTCCCAGTGTATCCACCTGTGATTGGCAGCCCCTGACCCCTCCCTCCACCCTGCCCTTACCCCTGCCTATGCAGGGCTCCACTGAGGGGGAAGTTGGGAGGTCCCAGTCTGGGGCTTATCCTCTGCCATAGTGGGCCGGGTGCTCCGCATCCTGAGCTGGCACTGCCTGCTGATTGGCTTCTCCACTGCTACCTCCCTCACCGACACCAGCACTGAGATAGAGAACACTGACACCAGCACCGAGATAGAGAGCACTGACACCAGCACCGAGATAGAGAGCACTGACACCAGCACTGAGATAGAGAGCACTGACACCAGCACCAGGATAGAGAGCACTGACACCAGCACCGAGATAGAGAGCACTGACACCAGCACCGAGATAGAGAGCACTGACACCAGCACCAGGATAGAGAGCACTGACACCAGCACCGAGATAGAGAGCACTGACACCAGCACAGAGATAGAGAACACTGACACCAGCACCGAGATAGAGAACACTGACACCAGCACCGAGATAAGGAGCACTGACACATGCACCGAGATAGAGAGCACTGACACCAACACCGAGATAGAGAGCACCGACACCAGCACCGAGATAGAGAGCACTGACACCAACACCGAGATAGAGAGCACTGACACCAGCACCAGGATAGAGAGCACTGACACCAGCACCGAGATAGAGAGCACTGACACCAACACCGAGATAGAGAGCACTGACACCAGCACCAGGATAGAGAGCACTGACACCAGCACCAGGATAGAGAGCACTGACACCAGCACCAGGAAAGAGAGCGCTGACACCAACACCGAGATAGAGAGCACTGACACCAACACCGAGATAGAGAGCACTGACACCAACAACGAGATAGAGAGCACTGACACCAGCACCGAGATAGAGAGCACTGACACCAGCACCAGGATAGAGAGCACTGACACCAGCACCAGGATAGAGAGCACTGACACCAGCACCGAGATAGAGAGCACTGACACCAACACCGAGATAGAGAGCACTGACACCAACACCGAGATAGAGAGCACTGACACCAACACTGAGATAGAGAGCACTGACACCAGCACTGAGATAGAGAGCACTGACACCAGCACCAGGATAGAGAGCACTGACACCAGCACCAGGATAGAGAGCACTGACACCAGCACCGAGATAGAGAGCACTGACACCAGCACCAGGATAGAGAGCACTGACACCAGCACCAGGATAGTAAGCACTGACACCAGCACTGAGATAGAGAGCACTGACACCAGCACCAGGATAGAGAGCACTGACACCAGCACTGAGATAGAGAGCACTGAGATAGAGAGCACTGACACCAGTACTGAGATAGAGAGCACTGACACCAGCACCAGGATAGAGAGCACTGACACCAGCACTGAGATAGAGAGCACTGACACCAGCACCGAGATAGAGAGCACTGACACCAGCACCAGGATAGAGAGCACTGACACCAGCACTGAGATAAGAGCACTGACACCAGCACCAGGATAGAGAGCACTGACACCAGCACTTTAAAGCTCTTATTATATGTGAGTGTGGTAATCTGTTTTTCAATGGCATTAGTTCATTTTTTTTTTGAGGGGGGGGCCCATACAACATTTTGCTATGGGGCCCTGTGATTTCTAGTTACGCCCCTGATAACAATGTACAGTCATGGTCTTCAATCCAGGATTAAACAATAAACTGACGTCCATCTTCTTAGTTAGCAAATTTCCTCCCAGATCCGCCTTCACCCAATTCTCATATGCAGCTTGGCAGGTATCCTCAGTATGAAAAGAAACATCATATTGACCACTGACCACAAAATCTCGGAGCGCAAATATATCACTGACCTGTAAATTCAGCAACTTCTGTAAAACATCCACAGCGATTGTCTTCAGACCCACTTCACCACGATATTCAGGCTTTACCTGGACTCTCATAGAATTTCTCAAACGCATCGGACCTCGCGACATGGCAACGTCCTTTTTTGGTTCCGCCTTTATTTGGCTTCTCATTTATCCGGGGGTCCCCCCAGAAGAGGGGCCCCCAGAACACCCCCAACTCAAAACCTAGGTGAATATGACACCTGGTCGTAAGTAAGGAGGCCGAGCAGCAGGGCCGCCATCAGGGGGGGTACAGGCAGTACTCCTGTAAGGGGCTCCAGTGTCCCAAGGGGCCCGGTCGGGTGGGCCCGCTCCTCCTTCAGCAACACATGAAATGAAACTGTCATGCGCCGGCCGGGCCCGTGCGGCGTCCACTATAGAGGAGGAGAGAGAAGCCTTGTTATAGGGAAGGAGAAGGGAGCTTAGTAGTCAGAGCCACTGCCGCCTTTCACTAGCAGCAACCCCCTACCACCAGTAAAGCAGGCTCTGTTCCTTAGCTCAGTCTGCCCAGTGAATACAAGCAGTGCTGTGACAAGGGAGAGAGGCGAGCTGCGGGATGTCAGTGTATCTTCCCCGCTCGCCCCTCCTTTCTCCTGTCAGCAGTGGAGAAGAGAGCATGGCTCTCACCTGGTTCGCCGCTTAGCTGGTTGCCTGGTCTGTTTCTCTCCCCATTGGCCACAGCAGAGCCAATCAGAAGAGACTAGGGTCTAGGGGAGCATCATGGGACATGAAGTCCCAGAAGATTGATTGCCCCATTGTTGTACACAGGCAGCAGACTTCAGCACTCTGCTGGGGAGAGAGAGAGAGTCTGGAACCCAGGAAGAAGCTGAGGGAGTGATTGCTACAGGACACAGGAAAAAGAGAGGACTGTGCTGGAGAAAGCCAGAGAGGGAGCCACGCTATATCATTGCCATCAGAGAGGGAGCTATGCTGTGCCCATGCCATCAGAGAGGAAGCCAAGCTGTGCCCGTGCCATCAGAAAGGGAGCCACGCTGTGCCCGTGCCATCAGAGAGAGAGCCACGCTGTGCCCGTGTCATCAGAGAGGGAGCCACGCTGTGCCCGTGCCATCAGAGAGGAACCCACGCTGTGCCCGTGCCATCAGAGAGGAACCCACGCTGTGCCCGTGCCATCAGAGAGGAACCCACGCTGTGCCCGTGCCATCAGAGAGGAACCCACGCTGTGCCCGTGCCATCAGAGAGGGAGCCACGCTGTCCCCGTGCCATCAGAGAGGGAGCCACGCTGTGCCCATACCATCAGAAAGGAAGCCATGCTGTGCCCGTGCCATCAGAGAGGGAGCCACACTGTGCCCGTGCCAACAGAGAGAGAGCCACGCTGTGCCCGTGCCATCAGATAGGGAGCCACGCTGTGCCCGTGCCATCAAAGAGAGAGCCACGCTGTGCCCGTGTCATCAGAGAGGGAGCCACGCTGTGCCCGTGCCATCAGAGATGGAGCCACGCTGTGCCCGTGCCATCAGAGAGGGAGCCACGCTGTGCCAACAGAGAGGGAGCCACGCTGTGCCCGTGCCAACAGAGAGGGAGCCACGCTGTGCCCTTACCATCAGAGAGGGAGCCACGCTGTGCCCATACCATCAGAAAGGAAGCCAAGCTGTGCCCGTGCCATCAGAGAGGGAGCCACGCTGTGCCCGTGCCATCAGAGAGAGAGCTGTGCCTGTGCCATCAGAGAGGGAGCCACGCTGTGCCCGTGCCATCAGAGAGGGAGCCACGCTGTGCCCGTGCCATCAGAGAGGGAGCCACGATGTGCCCGTGCCATCAGAGAGGGAGCCACGCTGTGCCCATGTCATCAGAGCGGGAGCCACGCTGTGCCTATACCATCAGAGCGGGAGCCACACTGTGCCCGTACCATCAGAGAGGGAGCCACACTGTGCCTGTGTCATCAGAGATGGAAGCCACGCTGTACCATTGCCATCAGAGAGGGAGCCACACTGCCAAGCACCACCAGAGAGGGAGAAAGACTGAGCCACTGCCATGGTACAGACATGCTACACTACTGACCAGAGTCGGCCTGGGAAACCCTGAGTGAGCGAACGTTCAGCCAGAGGAATCTATGCTGCAGTTTCGCTGGGTCTGGTAAGAGGGCCTGTTGGCCATTATCCACCATTATCCTTCTGTTTGGATGGGACACCTGAGGCTGCCAAGCTGGCATGATGGAGTTGCATTGCGAAAATGGATGAGGATGACTCTAGGTGGAGATGAGTTTCATTGTGGAGAGCCTCTTCACCATGTAACTCTCATCCCCACCCAGAATCCTCATCCATTTTCACAATGCAACTCCAGCATCTTTATCCCCACCCAGCATCACCCATCCCTCTCTCCACAATGTATCTCCATCCACGACCAGCATCACCCATCTTTCTCCAGGATGCTGGCCGTGGATGGGGAGAAAGGTATAGTGCTTTAGTCCGTCAAGAGTTGTTATATTGATTTATTGATTTATTCATGTATCACACCACACCGAAGGACTCAGTGGGATGGCCAGTGAGTGGATTCGGTGGGACGGCCAGTGGACGGGCCATGGTGAATGTTAGTAGTCAGGCAACGGGGGGCCCAGGCCTAAAGCTGTGTAAGGGGGCTCAAAATTTCTGATGGCTGCCCTGCCGAGCAGCACTCCGTGAGGAAGATTCTGGCCTGTTCTTAGGTCCTCCATCTACCCCACAATTCACAGGCAAAAAACCTGACCTTCTCAGGCCAAACAAACCCCCCTACTTCAGCCCTTTATATAAGAGAGGTTGTATTGTTAGCACACTGACACACCCAATAGAAGTACGCGCCCAATAGAAGTACTCGCCCACCAGTATCTTTCAATCTATCTCTTCATGTATATCTAAAGTGATTGCACCTGATTAGCAGGAACACATAATACTATAATACTGTTAGCCCTTGGCTATGTGCATCAAATCTCTACAGGCCAAAGATCAAAGTCTATTTACATCCACAAAGCAACAGTTTTCTAAGCATATGTACCTGTGCAGTGTAAACCCTAAAATTTTAAATGTCCAAGTCCCTGGGCATGATTAGTGCTAACAAACATTGGGGGTTATTAACGAAAGGCAAATCCACTTTGCACTACAAGTGCAAACTACAACTGCAAAGTGCACTTGAAAATACATTTGGAAGTGCAGTCGCTGTAGATCCCAGGGGGATATGCAAGGAAAATAAAAAACAGCATTTTAGCTTGCACATGATTGGATGATAAAATCAGCAGAGCTTCCCCTCAATTCAGATCTTCCCCTCAGATCTATAGTGATTGCACTTCCAAGTGCACTTTCAGTGCAATTTGAAGTGCACTTTGCACTTTTAGTTTGCACTTGTAGTGCAAAGTGGATTTGCCTTTTGTAAATAACCCCCATTAACATCAGTCCCTGGCTGCAATGAGCTTCCAATATAAAGTCCAAAATTAACTTTCTTACATTAGAACCTATTTCAACAGAAGACAAATATAATGCCAGCATGTCTTTGGATTGTGGTGAGAAACCCACACAGGGAGAACATATAAACTTCAACACAAGGATTAGCATGTTGGGGAATTGAACCGGCAACCCCAGTGCTGATAGACAGAAGTGCTACCCACTTAGCCAGCAGGCTGCCCCACACATGTTGGCTGCTTCTCTGTGGTGTGAACCAGCCCTAAGTCCATAGCCAAGCTCAGTGTCACAAGCAGGGGCGTAACTAAAACCTTCAGGGCCCCGATGCAAGAAATCATGAAGGGCCCCCCTGCCCCCTGGACAGCGCTTTTCCTAGGGGGATGTCTGATAAGAGGAGGAGCCACGAGAGCCGCCGAGGGACCCCAGAAGTCGGTGTTCGGGGCCACTCTGTGCAAAACTAACTGCACAATGAAGGTATGACATGTTTGTTATTTAAAAAAAAAAACCTTTACAATCATTTTAAAGGGTTAAAACAGGTGGTCAGGAGGCAACATATTGCCTCTTTACCGGCTGTCAAATGCCTCTGAAAAGTGATCTGAGCATGGATCGCTTTTCAGAGGAACAGCATTTTGTTGCTGGTACTTTGAACGAGCAAGAAAAAAAAATCAGTCCTGATTGTACACATATAGGGTGTCAGGATTAAACGTGCATACATAAAATGTGCATACATACATCTAAACAGTGGCGGCTGGTGCTCAAAATTTTTTTGGGGGCGCAAACATTTTTTGAAAAAAAATCATCAAATGCAGCCACTGTGCCCATCAATTGCAGCCACTGTGCCACTTAAATGCTGCCAGTGTGCCATCAAACACAGCCACTGTGCCAAACACTGCCACTGTGCCCATCAAACGCAGCCACTGTGCCCATCAAACGATGCCACTGTGCCACTTAAATGCTGCCAGTGTGCTATCAAACGCAGCCATTGTGCCATCATTTGCAGCCACTGTGCCACTTAAATGCTGCCAGTGTGCCATCAAACACAGCCACTGTGCCAAACGCTGCCACTGTGCCCATCAAACGCAGCCACTGTGCCCATCAAACGCTGCCACTGTGCCACTTAAATGCTGCCAGTGTGCTATCAAACGCAGCCACTGTGCCATCATTTGCAGCCACTGTGCCAAACGCTGCCACTATGCCCATCAAACGCAGCCACTGTGCCCAAACGCTGCCAGTGTGCCCAAATGCTGCCAGTGTGCCCATTAAATGCTGCCACTGTGCCATCAAACACTGCCACTGTGCCCATTAAATGCTGCCAGTGTTCCATCAAACGCAGCCACTGTGCCCAAACGCTGCCACTGTGCCCATCAAATGCTGCCCGTGTGCCCATCAAATGCTGCCAGTGTGCCCTTGAATGCCCCCAGTGTGACCCCCGACTGCCTGTCTTGGTGGGGCAGCAGGTGACTGCGACGAGTGGGGTCCTCCATGCGTCTCCTGCTGTCCTCATCTCCCGTCCTCTCCTCCTGATAGGCGGCCAATAGCGGCCCCTGTCGTTTCAGCCAATCAGGTGATGGGTAACAGATCCGAGCACCTGATTGGCGGAGAGGCAGTTTAGTGTTAGTAGAGCGAATAGTCATTCGCTTTTCTAACACAGCTGAGTGACCTATGTAGTCACCTTTTTTGATGCCTATTAGAGCCTATGGCTCTAATCCGGTGCTTCAAAAACACCCCCCGCCGCTGTAATTCAGGTTCCCTGCGCCCAAAAAGGGTCTGGGCGCCTGAATAGGGGGTGGCAGCGGCGGCCATAGATAGATTCTTGCAATGCATGAATCTATCTATTGGTGATAGAGGGGTGGCTGGAGAGAGGGGGCGGCGCCCGTGCGCCTTTAATGCATGGACCACCACTGCATCTAAACACACACACATAGATAAACACACATAATATAAACACACATATACTGTATATACACACACACAAACACATATATAAATACACACATGAACACATGCAAACACATACATGAACACACATACATGAACACACATACATGAACACACATATAAGAACACACATACATGAACACACAAACATGAACACACATACATGAACACACATACATGAACACACATATAAACACACATATAAGAACACACATACATGAACACACATACATGAACACACATATAAACACACATATAAGAACACACATACATGAACACACATATAAACACACATATAAGAACACACATACATGAACACACATACATGAACACACATATAAGAACACACATACATGAACACACATATAAACACACATATAAGAACACACATACATGAACACACATACATGAACACACATATAAACACACATATAAGAACACACATACATGAACACACATACATGAACACACATACATGAACACACATATAAACACACATATAAGAACACACATACATGAACACACATACATGAACACACATATAAGAACACACATACATGAACACACATACATGAACACACATACATGAACACACATATAAGAACACACATACATGAACACACATACATGAACACACATACATGAACACACATATAAACACACATATAAACACACATATAAGAACACACATACATGAACACACATACATGAACACACATATAAGAACACACATACATGAACACACATACATGAACACACATACATGAACACACATATAAGAACACACATACATGAACACACATATAAGAACACACATACATGAACACACATACATGAACACACATATAAACACACACAAACACACATATACAGAAAGCCTTTTCAAAAACGGCAGTGCTTTACCTCACCTCTTCCTGCTTGGTACTGCACTGTAGGGGAAAGAGCACAGCACACACACTGCTTTCACTGATCAGTGTGACAAGCTCCCCGCACAGTGCCGATTACAGTTCGGCTGAGGATGGGGAAAACGATCTCAGCCGCTCATCCTTACAAGATAAACAGGGGGCCCTCAAGGGCCCCCTGCAGCATGGGGCCTAGTCGCCATGGCGACCTTAGCGACCCCAATACTTCCGCCACTGGTCACAAGCAATATACAATATATTGGCCTAAGTATTGGAACGCCTGCCTTTAAATGTACATGAACTGTAATGGCATCCCAGTCTTAGTCCTTAGGGTTCAATATTGAGTTGGCCCACCCTTTGCAGCTACAACAGCTTCAACTCTTCTGGGAAGATGGGACTCTTATGGGAATGTTTGACCATTCTTCCAAGTTCATTTGTGAGGTCAGGCACTGATGTTGGATGAGAAGGCCTGGCTTAAAGTCTCCACTCTAATTCATCCCCAAGGTGTTCTGTTGTGTTGAGGTCAGGACTCTGTCCAGGCCAGTCAAGTTCCTCCACCCCAAACTCACTCATCCATGTCTTTATGGACCTTGCTTTGTGCACTGGTCCAAATCATTTGGTGGAGGGAGATTATGGTGTGGGGTTGTTTTTCAAGCATTGGGCTTGGCCCCCTTAGTTCCAGCGAAGGGAACTCTTAAGGCGTCAGCATACCAAGACATTGTGGACAATTTCATTCTCCCAACTTTGTGGGAACAGTTTGGGGAAAGCCCCTTCCTGTTCCAACATGACTGCGCACCAGTGCACAAAGCAAGGTCCATAAAGACATGGATCAGTGAGTTTGGGGTGGAGGAACTTGACTGGCCTGCACCCCGATAAAACACCTTTTGGCTGAATAAGAGTAGAGACTGCGAGCCAGGCCTTCTCATCCAACATCAGTGCCTGACCTCACAAATGCACTTCTGGAAGAATGGTCAAACATTCCCATAGACACACTAAACCTTGTGGACAGGCTTCCCAGCCTTCCAGAAGCTGTTATAGCTGCAAAAGGTGGGCCAAATCAAAAGGCAGGTGTCCCAATACTTTTGGCTAGATAGTTTATCTGGCAAGATTTACAAAGATGGTGGAACCCTCCTACACATAAATACTACATTTAGACATAGTTTTAGGATCTGGGAGATGAGACAACTCTACATGAAGCAGAATGTTTGGGATTTTTTTCTTCTTCTTTTTTTTTTTTTGCCACATCAGCGAGGTATTTTTCTGGAAGTCAAATATCATTCATTTAAAATTCGAACTCGTCCCTTCATTTCATCACATCATAGTGGCAGTTTTTATCTACATTTTTACAAAACATGTATGTCACTGAGATACATTTATTACACTATAATACCCTCTTTTAGCCCAACCTGGAGCACTCCCCCTCCCCCCTCCAGCCACCTCCCAACCCCCAAACCACCCCTCACATATTTCACCCCCCCTCTCCCACTCCCACTCCGTTCTCCTCTTGTCTTCCCCGGTATCCACTCATCACCCCCTAACCTATTGTTCACTGTCAGTCGATGTCCAAATCCCTGAGCTAGATAACCCATACCTCAGCGGCTCTTAGTGAGTCCTTAAACTCCACCCATGCCCTCCACTTCGTCTCACTAGGCGCCGTAGGTCGGGAGTATAGTGCTTTAATCCATTTAAGGGTTCTATCCTGGAGTCCGATCCTCCAATGTGCACATCATGAAGCCCTAGTCTACTCTGTCAAATGCTTTTTCAGCATCGACTGACAGAAGTAGACCTGGGGCTCCACTCTCTTTCATTTTCTGTACCACTAGGAGAGTTTTAATACTATTATCCCATCCCTCTCTTCCCGGGATAAATCCCACTTGGTCTGGATGTATGATCTTATTTATTATTTGTTTCAGTCTTTCCGCAAGCACTTTGGCAAATAATTTAGTATCAACATTTAAAAGCGAGATGGGTCTGTAACTGGAGCATAATGTACTGTCTTTGTCCTCTTTAAGGATTATGGCTATGTTGGCTTCCAAAGCTTCTCCCCTCATTTCCCCTTTTTCCCCGATTTCCTTCATATAAGAGCACATTTTGGGGATTAGGTAATCCTGGTATTTTTTATAATATAGGACTGTCAGCCCGTCAGGGCCAGGACTTTTGCCAACTGGCGTATCCTGGAGAGCCCTTCTTATTTCTTCTTCTGTTATGGGGGCCTCGAAGTTACTTTGGTCGATTTCCATAATTTTAACCAACCCACTATCTTTTAAGTAGCTTTTGATCTTCTCTCGTTTTTGTTCCCCCCCCTCTTGGGTGTCATTTTTATTGACAGCATACAACTCCCCATAATATTCTTGAAAAATTGTCGCAATATCTTTGTCTTTATATCTAATATCTCTTGTCCTTGTTTTTATTTTTCAATGTTGTTGGTGTTTTTCTTTTTTCTCAGAACCTTTGCCAAAAATATGCCTGGTCTATTACCCCTATATATATCTTTCTTTTTTTACAAGGTTATAAAGTTTTCGGGTTTCTTGTTTGATTAAAATCCACATAGCCTCTCTCCTTCTTAGTAGACTCACCAATAACTTCTTGTCCCCCGTTTTCTTGTGTAATTGTTCAAGGTCATGGATTTCTTTCGCCAGGACAAGTTTGTCTTTCTCCTTTCTTCTCTTTACCTCAGAGCCTACCATTACAAAGATACCTCTAATGTATGCTTTGTGAGCCTCCCAGACTGTAGCCTCTGATATCTCACCCGGCACATTCACTTTAAAATAGAGCTCCAGCTCATCTTTGATTCGCTTGTCAATGACACTGTCGTGGAGGAGATCCTCATCTAATCTCCAATTATTACACCAATTTTTGCGCTTATCTATTTTCAGCTGTAGACTAATAAGCGCATGGTCAGAGAAAGTCATTGTACCGATATCTGAACTCACGACCTCCTCGAGGAGGCAATGGTCCACAAGGAAGAAGTCCAATCTAGAATACGTCACATGCACGGGGGAGTAGAATGTGTAGTCTCTTAGGTCATAGTGTTGCGTCCTCCACACATCCACAAGTTGGCATTGGCGCAACTTCTTTTTTATTTTATTCAACCACGCCCCGCCTGTCCCTCGTGCATGTGACGTACTATCTTTGCCTGGTTCCATACACAGGTTGAAATCACCTGCTATTATGGTGCATCCTTTCCTAAATTCCTCGAACTTTGCGAGGGTACCCAGAAAGTATCTGCTAGAATTTTTATTCGGGCCATATACATTTGCGACAGAGCACTCTAACCCATTTACTTTACCTCTAAGAAACAAAAAACGCCCCTCAGGGTCAGTCATTCTCTCCTCTACCTTAAACGATACATGCTTGGCGAACCCAATCGCCACACCTTTTGCACCCCTAGTCGGGGAATCTCCGTAGAACCAAGTCGGGAAATCCCTGGAAAAAATACTCTGGCTCTTACCCAAGAAGAGGTGCGTCTCCTGTAGGAAAGCAACATCTGCTTTCAGGAATTTCAATTCACCCATTATGTTTGCACATTTAATGAGGGAGTTTAGACCTCTTACGTTGTATGAAATTATATTTACCCTAGACATCTCTTTTTACGCACCAAAGGGGGAGATTTACATTTCTTTATGGATCTAAGGAGTGGGAGATGATGGGGTGAATGCATACCTCCAGCCCCTCACCCTTCCCTGCCACACCCACCCACCTCCCTCTCACAACCCCACCTTACCCTCCCACCAAACCCCCCACCTCCCCCTGTCAGACTATCACGTACCTGACTGATGAACCAGATACAGCAGGGGAAGGCCTCCCTTACATATCTGGTTCCCGGCCCCTGGTAGTATAAACAGAGGGCACGGGAGCACAGAATGGTATGAGAGCCTGGCGGGTGACTTGCGGAGTTAAGGCCCAGGATCCTGGTGCGAGTGGACTGGAGGTGCTTGGTGGGCTGGAGCACAGTCAGCTGGTGCAGAGCAGGAGCAGAGTAGGCAGGTCCGGTCACAGGCAGAGTTGGCAACAGGCGGTTGGCACAGTACAGAGGAGCAGGCAGGTTCAAAGTCCAGGTCACAGGCAGGGTCGACAGCAGGCGGTCAGCGTGGCACAAGGGAGCAGGCAGATTCAAGGTCAAAGGCAAGCCAGGGTCAGGTGCAGGCAGATAGCAGAGAGGAATCCAAAGACAAGCCGGGTAACAAGGAGATCACTTTAGACAGGTAACAGGAAACACAGGACTGGGAGCTGCAGGTTGGACAGCACCGAGCAAAGGGCACCAGCACACTAAATAGTGCGTTTGGCGCCAAATGCCGTGCGCGCGCGCCGACGCGCAGGTGCCCGCACAACAGCGCGCACGGGCGCACACCAGAGTGCTTGAAAGTAATTCTGTTCCGGGATCTTCTCTGACAGTGCCCCCCCCTTAAGGGCAACCTCCGGATGCCCCTCCGGGCCAGTCTATCAGCATATGCACTCCAAAAATTCCTTAGAAGTTCTTCGGCATGCAGGTTGCTTTCCGGTTCCCAGGAATTATCTTCTGGTCCATACCCCCTCCACTTGATGAAGTATTGAACTTGGTTGTGTCTCTTCCTGCAGTCTAGGATTGCTTCCACCTCAAATTCTTCCTCATTGTTGATGATTACAGGTTCAGGTGGACCGGTATTACGGCCCGAAAAGGAAGTGGGGGTAACAGGTTTAAGCAAAGACATGTGGAAGACTGGGTGGACCTTCAATGTGTTGGGTAAGTCAAGCTCATAGGTCACATCATTGATTTTCCTCTTGCTAGAGAAAGGACCCATGAATTTTGGACCTAGCTTCCTTGAAGGGCAGACCATTTTTAAATTAACGGTAGACAACCAAACCTGATTGCCAGGTTCTAATATGAGTTCTCCTCGTTTCTTTCTGTCAAACATTTTTTTATTGTATTCTTAAGTTGTAGCCATGGTTTCCCGTAGTAGCTTATTGTTGGTAATGAAAAAATTCATTGTTTCGGAGACTGCAGGAATCGCACATTCGGATAATGAACCGGTCAAAAAGGATGGGTGAAAGCCATAGTTGGCAAAGAATGGTGTTTGTTTAATGGCAGAGTGCACAGAGTTATTGTAGGCAAACTCGGCTATAGGCAGAAGAGAGACCCAATCGTCCTGTGAGAAAGCAGAGACGCAGAAGAGGTACTGTTCCAGCGTCTGATTAGTTCTCTCCGTCTGCTCATTCGTCTGGGGATGGTAGGCTGACGAGAACGCCAATTCAATCTCAAGCGAATCACATAGGGCCTTCCAAAACCTGGAGGTGAACTGAACACCTCGATCAGAAACTATACTTGAAGGCACTCCATGCAGTCTCACTATCTCCTTGATGAAGATCTTCGCTGTTTCCAAAGCTAAAGGTGTGCCTTTCATGGGAAGAAAGTGAGCCATTTTAGACAGTCTATCCACAATGACAAAGATGGTGGAAAAACCCTCTGCCAGAGGGAGCTCAACGATGAAATCCATCAAAATCATTTTCCAGGGCCTTTCTGGAACAGGTAAAGGTTTTAGTAGGCCCCAGGCCTTCGTTCGACTATTCTTGTTTCAAGCACAGGTGGTGCATGATTCCACATAACTCTTGCAATCGTTAGTCAATTGAGGCCACCAAAGAGTATGTTGTACCAGCTCTGTTGTTTTCAGAACACCGAAATGCCCGGCCAACTTATGATCGTGGCAGAGTTCCAGTACTGCCACCCTCAGATTTTCTGGGACCAAGATTTTGTCCTTGTGCCGGAACAAGCCATCTTGCATGCTTACATTGACTTCCACAGATGGAGACCAACTCCTGGAGGCTAGTCTTATTTGTGATATGAGATCCCCTTGAAGTAGCAGAAAATTTCCGGCAGGGAGAATGGTGTCTGGAGGCAAAGATTCCCTGGAGTCATGGAACATACGGGATAATGCATCCGGTTTGATGTTCTTGGAGCCAGGCCTGTATGTAATGTGGAACTGGAATCTAGAGAAAAACAGGGCCCACTTTGCCTGTCGTGGTCTCAATCTCTTGGCTGTTCTCAGGTACTCTTGATTTTTGTGGATCGTGTAGACCAGAATGGAATGTGCAGCACCCTCCAATAGGTAGCGCCACTCTTCTAGGGCGGCTTTAATGGCCAAAAGCTCACGATCTCCCACATTGTAATTTTTCTCTGCAGTGGAAAGCTTTCGTGATAAAAAGGCTACTGGATGGAGGAGTACTTTGGCACCTTGCTGCTGAGAAAGCACTGCCCCTACTGCGAATTCTGATGCATCCACTTCAAGGACAAACGGTAAGGCAGGATCTTGATGTTTCAGAATGGAGGCGGAGGTAAAGAGTTCCTTGAGTTTTTCAAAGGCGGATTGCACCTGAGGAGACCAACTGAATCGGTTCCCTTGCCTGGTCAGTTCAGTGATGGGGGGCGATTATTGTAGAGAAGCCCCTTATGAATTTCCGGTAAAAGTTGGCTAATCCAATGAATCGTTGGACTCCTTTTTTATCGGAGGGAGTGGGCCAATCCAAGATAGCTGCCACCTTTTGAGGATCCATCTTAATGCCATTGACAGAAATGATTAGGCCTAGGAACTGGATGCACTGGAGTTCAAACTGCCATTTTTGCAACTTGGCATAAAGTCCATGCTGCCTGAGCCGAGTTAATACATTTCGGACATGCCTGCGATGCTCAATGACTGAGGAGGAGAAGATCAAAATGTCGTCTAGGTACACTATAACATATAAGTCCAGCAGGTCATGGAAGATATCGTTGACAAAATGTTGAAATGTCGCTGTAGCGTTGCACAGACCAAAGGGCATGACGAAATATTCAAAGTGCCCGAACCGGGTATGGAAGGCAGTTTTCCATTCATCCCCCTCTCTAATACGAATTAAATTGTAGGCACCATGGAGATCAAGTTTGGTAAAGATTATTGCAGAACCCAGTCTTTGGGTGTAGGGACTCTAGGCTCAGGGGGTAGCATAACCACAGAGGGTGCAGATGAGAGTCCAGCAGCGGAAGCAGCTTGAGGGTTAGCAGGTGAAGACAGCAGCTGGACTCGTTCTTCCAGCCTAGTCTTGTAGGCTCTTCACAGCTTGTGTGAGACCCGCCAGGTGTCTGCACAGTTCCTCCATGGGAGAGGTCCCCTGCTCAGGCTCGGACATGGCTGTCCGATACTGTCAGACTATCACGTACCTGACTGACAAACCCAATACAGCAGGGGAAGGCCTCCCTTACGTATCTGGTTCCCGGCCCCTGATAGTATAAACAGAAGTCACGGGAGCACAGAATGGTATGAGAGCCTGGCGGGTGACTTGTGGAGTTAAGGCCCAGAATCCTGGTGCAAGTGGACTGGAGGTGTTTGGTGGGCTGGAGCACAGTCAGCTGGTGCAGAGCAGGAGCAGAGTAGGCAGGTCCGGTCACAGGCAGAGTTGGCAACAGGCGGAGAAGAATCCAAAGACAAGCCGGGTAACAAGGAGATCACTTTAGACAGGTAACAGGAAACACAGGACTGGGAGCTGCAGGTTGGACAGCACCAAGCAAAGGGCACCAGCACACTAAATAGTGCGATTGGTGCCAAGCGCCGCGCGCGCACGGGAGCGTGCCCGCGCACACCCGCGCGCGCCCGCACAACGGACCAGCGCGACCCGGCGCACACCAGAGTACCTGAAAGTAATTCTGTTCCGGGATCTTCTCTGATACTCCCCCTTGATTGGAGGTAACGGGTCTCTTAGTAGCCCCAATAACTGTGGCCCCCCTAACACCTCCCGGCCTCTTGGCTGTCCCCCTGGAGGTTGAGCTCGAATGGGCATATTTGGAAACCGTTGCCCCCCTGGGATTGGAAGATTTCCTTGCGCATCGGTCCCCCACCACCCATCCCCCTGCTCCCACCTCCCCCCCCATTCCCCCATCCAGTATATATTTGAACAGATGCTAGTTTCTTTTGATTCTGATTTTTCTACATGACTAATCACTTTTTTTAAAAGACTGGTTTCCAGGCTAGTAGTTCCTCTGTGGACTCTTGATTTTCTATTCTTTCCCACCAGCCAGGGATTTCCACAAGTGGAACATCTAAGCGTTGGCAGAATTTCTTCCAGAAATCTCAGTGTTGCAGAACGACCTTCTTTACCTCCGATTAGGCAGGCTGGGAAACCCCAAGCGTATTGGACATCGTGGGTTTTAAGAAGGGCCAGTAATGGTTTCAGGGTTCTTCTTCTAGATAGCGTCTCTGCTGCCAAGTCTGGGAAAATCTGCAAATTTGTGTCACCAAATTTCACTGATTGATTTTTTCTCATGTTGGTTTTAATCTGCTCCTTATCCTGATAGTTATGAAATCTTACGATAACGTCTTGTGGGACGTCCCCACTTATTTCTGCGGGCTTTCTAATCCTGTGCACTCTTTCGAGTTTTATTTTACGATTGGAGTCTCGCGGATTTATTAGGCCACCGAAGATAGCGTCCATTTTTTCTTGTAGGTTCTCTTTTTCACCCGGTAACTCTGGAAGAACTCTAATCTGAAAGTTTTTCCTTCAATTTCGGTTCTCTTGGTCTTCCAATCTGTACGTTATGTTTCTCTGGTCTTTCTGCATTTCCTCAAGCTGATGCTTGAGTTCTTTTATCTCGGCCCCTTGCCTGTCAGTCGTTATTTCTGCATCTTCAACTCTTTTTAAAGTGTGCTCCATATTCTCACGCAATATCTCAATTTCTCCTTTTATCGATGTTTTGAGCTTCGCAAACATTTCTGCCATTTCTCCCTTTGTAGGAAGCTGTTTTTCTTGTTGGAGATCCGTTGTTGTTTCTTCCGTTAACTCGCTGCCAGTGGTGCGGGTATATGTCTCGGCCAGCTGTCTTCTTGTCCCAGTTTTGGAGAGGCATTCTGGTGTTTCACTTTTTGCTCTTGTTGGTTTTCCCAGGCTTTCTTTACTGCTGTCAAGGACCATATATTTTCTAATGATTCCCAGGCTTACCCTAGTTCTGGGCGGGTTAGCGCTTGCCCCTTTCACTGATTTACCCCTCATTCTCCACCCTCCCCTTTCCATCACTACTACCCACTCTCCTTCAGTAATCGTCTGAAGGAAAAAAAAAACAAAAAAAAAATACCATTCCACAAGGGGGACCCAGGTCTATTTGTGTGGAAGTTACACCTATGCAGGTGATCGGACACCAATCAAACAGTCTTCACAATTTACCCTTAAAACGATACCACAGGCGCCTATAATTACACTCTGCTAGGATGTTCTAAAAGTTGTAAATTTTTATGTGATTGGATTTTATCTACACCTGAAAAACATATATCTCCCGTGGTTTTCTTATTTTTCCTATTTTGGTATAAGGTAGCCTTGATTCCGTGTAAGTTTGCAATGTCAGAAGGGTTTTTTCTTTTTATTATCTTAGGGTTGGTGTACTGATATTTTGTTGACTCCTGACAAGGAAGATGTATAAGGAGTCTCAGGCTTTTACAGCAAAAAACTATTAATAATAATAAAAAAAAAAAGAAAGAAAGAAAGAAAGGAGTGAGATAGGGTTCTGCCTCAGATCATGCCAGCCACTAGTCTCTTGTTGCATTCGTTGGTCTGAAATCGACACCTGGTTAACTTGTAGTTAGTGGTGCCTCCTCATAGCTTTAATATTGTACATAGTACCCTGCTGGTCTAGTCCCCATGAGATATGCGTACAGAAAGTTATTATGGACCAGGTGGAATCCACTGAAATGGAGCTACTTACCAGTCTTCGAAAGTCCTCTTAACAGGGTAACTGTGATATTAAACTTTTTGAAAGTTCTTATGGATCACTTACACCATCAGATGTGTCTGGGCCTTTTGCAGACTTACCAGACTCTCTCCCACTGAGACTCTACCTACACCTTAGCATCGATCCAAACCTCCCCAGAACTTAAACAGACATTTGGCAGCTAGCAGCAATGAACAGCTTGGAAATGGTTTGTGGAAGTATTTTCCAGACGCTCCCACACAACGCCCACATCCGGCTCCTCCCTCAGAATGTTTGGGATTTGAACCCAGACCCCCAGAGATGCTAAGCAGAAGTTCTAACCTCTGAGCCACAGAGCTGACGCAGATGAGAACCTCCTACAGATAAATACTCATAAATACGGCATTTCTTTGGAGAGGTGATGGAATTACATTATTCAAGAGTTATTATTTTTGATTTATTCTGTGATATTTGGTGGTTCTTTGTGGGTGAAAGTATAGTGATATTATCCTCAAATTTTTGGGAATTACGTTTTGATTTCTGATGTTGGTACACATATCACATTTTTTGGGCTCACATTATGAATATTTGGAAATAATAAAAAGCACAAAAAATTGTGACACATTTTAAATTTGCATCAGCAATGGTATTGTTTGTGCTTTGTAAAGACACCTGTGTGAGTTTGGCTAAAGATTGTTGTGAGATGGAGAGTAATGCTGCGTACACACAGTCGGACTTTTCAGCTACAAAAGTCAGACAGCCCGTCTGAAAGACTTTCAACAGACTTTCTAATGACCGAACTTGCCTACACACGATCACACAAAAGTCCGACAGAATCGTACGTGATGACGTACACCGGACTAAAATAGGGAAGTTGACAGCCAGTAGCCAATAGCTGCCCTAGCGTTGGTTTTTGTCCGTCGGACTACCATACAGGCGAGCGGATTTCTGGGTCCGGCGGAGTTACAACGTAAAGATTTTAAGCATGTTCCAAATCTAAAGTCCGTCAGATTTGCGACTGGAAAAGTCCGCTGAAGGTCCGGTGAAGCCCACACACGATCGAATTGTCCGCCGGATTTGGTCCATCGGCATCCGTCGGACAAGTCCGGTCGAAAAGTCCAACCGTGTGTACGCGGCATAACAAGTGGAAGTGACAGAGAAAAATATATTTTACATCAAAACATTCCACATTCTAGCATTCTTAAAAACAAAATAGATGAGAAAAAACAAAATAGAAGCAGCGACATTGTTGCAAGAAATATTTATTTCAGAGAAAGATACATTTCATTTCAACATTAAAAGTATTTATTTATTGTACCATTAGAATCAATGGCTGAAACTTGCATTGGACTATAATAGCGCCAATTTTCATTCTCAAAAATGCATTTTAGCTAAGTGCTAATTTTGGTATTTACTATAGCGCCTGGTAAAAAAGACACTTGAGCTAAAATGAGAGCTATTTGCAGGTCTGAGCATGCTCAGTTGTGTTGGCACCTAGTTGTACAAAAACGGGGAATTTATCTCTTCTCAGACTTTTAAAGATATTTCAGTGTATAAATCACTTTTTCACACAGTTTAAAAGCAGATTATCTTTAAATAATATACCGCATATTTCAGTACCATTTAGGCAATTATATCATGCTCTAAACATTATTTCCATGTGCAATTCTCCAGCTTTTAGCAGAGTAAGGATTTGGGTGCTATTTAGTTTCAGGGAACTATAGTACCATATATACTCGAGTATAAGTTGTTCCGAGTATAAGTCGAGGCCCTAATTTACCACAAAAAAATGGGGAAACGTATTAACCCAAGTATAAGATGAGGGTGAGAAATGCACAGCTACTGTAAGTGGAAAAGAGGGCCCTGTGCCCATTTGCAAGCCTCACTGTGCAAATTTGCAGCCATAGGTCCCCCGAACTTCAAACTCGGTAGTTAGGTGTTCCTAGATGCCCCCTAGCTGCAGCCAAAACTTGGGGTCTCTGGACCCAAAGTGTCCCAAAATGACATTGCTGCAGATGGACACAGTTGACCGACTTTGGGGCCCCGTATCTCGGGGCCACTTAGTGCTAGGAACCCCAAATTTGGTGTGCCAACCCAGTGGAACTAGCACCATATCCAAAGCTGGAATTTCTAGCACCAAGTGGCCCCGAGATACAGGGCCCCAAAAATTGGTTCAGAAAATGTCAAGCACTTTTCTGCAGCAGAAAATGACATTTTCTGAACCGATTTTGGGGCCCCGTATCTCAGGGCCACTTGATACTAGGAACTCCAGCTTTGCATATGTTATGGTACCAGTTCCACTGGATTTGGTGTTCCTAGCGCCAAGTGACCCTGAGATATGGGGCCCCAAATTCAGTTTGGAAAATGAAATTTTTTGCTGCAGAAAAGTGCTTGACACGAGTATAAGTCGAGGGGGGCAATTTCAGCACAAAAAATGTGCTGAAAAACTCGACTTATACTCGAGCATATATGGTAAATTCGATTTTGGGAGTATTTTCTCACCAGCGCTATAGTGAGTACTGTTTTAACGCTAATTAGCGCTAATTCACACAAATTTGCACGAATTAGCGCCGCGGCGCTATAGTAAATGACCCCCTTAATGTCTGACTGTCCGCCATACTATCACAGTCCTGCTATAAGTTGCTGATCACCACCATTACTAGTATTACAAGTTTAAAAAAAAATTGCAGTATATATACTATCGTTTTAGATGCTATAATGTACGCGCAAAACCAATTAATTTGTGCTTACTGGGATTTTTTATCAGAAATATGTAGCAGAATACATATTGGTCTAAATTTAAGAAGACATTTATTTTTTTTATTTTTTTATTGGACATGTTTTATAGCAGAATGTTAAAAATTATATATATATATATATATATATATATATATATATATATATATATATACAGTCAGGTCCATAAATATTGGGACATTGTCACAACTCTAATCCTTTTGGCTCTATACACCACGACAATGGATTTGAAATGAAACAAACAAGATGTGCTTTAATTGCAGACTTTCAGCTTTAATTTGAGGGTATTTACATCCAAATTAGGTGAATGTTGTAGGAATTACAACAGTTTGTATATGTGACTCACACTTTTTAAGGGCCCAAAATTAATGGGACAGATTAACAATCATCCATCAAACTTTCACTTTTTAATACTTGGTAGCAAATCCTTTGCAGTCAATTACAGGCTGAAGTCTGGAACGCATAGACATCACCAGACACTGGGTTCCATCCCTGGTGATGCTCTGCCAGGCCTCTACTGCAACTGTCTTCAGTTCCTGCTTGTTCTTGGGGCATTTTCCCTTCAGTTTTGTCTTCAGCAAGTGAAATCCATACTCAATCGGATTCAGGTTAGGGGATTGACTTGGCCATTGCATAACATTCCACTTCTTTCCCTTAAAAAACTCTTTGGTTGCTTTAGCAGTATATTTCGGGTCATTGTCCATCTGCACTGTGAAGCGCCGTCCAATGAGTTCTGAAGCATTTTGCTGAATATGAGCAGATAATATTGCCTGAAACACTTCAGAATTCATCCTGCTGCTTTTGTTAGCAGTCACATCATCAATAAATACAAGAGAACCAGTTCCATTGGCAGCCATACATGCCCACGCAATGACACTACCACCACCATGCTTCACTGATGAAGTGGTATGCTTTGGATCATGAGCAGTTCCTTTCCTTCTCCATACTCTTCTCTTCCCATCACTCTGGTACAAGTTGATCTTGGTCTCATCTGTCCATAGGATGTTGTTCCAGAACTGTGAAGGCTTTTTTAGATGTTGTTTGGCAAACTCTAATCTGGCCTGCCTGTTTTTGAGGCTCATCAATGGTTTACACCTTGTGGTGAACCCTCTGTATTCACTCTGGTGAAGTCTTCTCTTGATTATTGACTTTGACACACATACACCTACCCCCTGTAGAATGTTCTTGATCTGGTCAACTGTTGTGAAGGGTGTTTTCTTCACCAGGGTAAGAATTCTTCGGTCATCCACCACAGTTGTTTTCTTTGGTCTTCTGGGTCTTTTGGTGTTGCTGAGCTCACCGGTGCATTCTTTTATTTTAAGGATGTTCCAAACAGTTGATTTGGCCACACCTAATGTTTTTCCTATCTTTCCGATGGGTTTGTTTTTTTTTTTTTCAGCCTAATGATGGCTTGCTTCACTGATAGTGACAACTCTTTGGATCTCATATTGAGAGTTGACAGCAACAGATTCCAAATGCAAATAGCACACTTGAAATGAACTCTGGACCTTTTATCTGCTCCTTGTAAATGGGATAATGAGGGAATAACACACACCTGACCATGGAACAGCTGAGCAACCAATTGTCCCATTACTTTTGGTCCCTTAAAAAGTGGGAGGCACATATACAAACTGTTGTAATTCCTACACCGTTCACCTGATTTGGATGTAAATACCCTCAAACTAAATCTGAAAGTCTACAGTTAAAGAACATTTTGTTTGTTTCATTTCAAATCCATTGTGGTGGTGTATAGAGCCAAAAAGATTAGAATTGTGTTGATGTCCCAATATTTATGGACCTGACTATATATATATATATATATATATATATATATATATATATATATATATATATATATATATAATATTATAATATATTTGTATATATAAAGAGGAAATTACAGCAAAGTGCATGGAGGAGACACCCTCTTGGACTTTAAAAGACAAAAAAGAGAGTAGTAGAGAGTAAATATATATAAAATGCACGGGAGTGCCAACTTTATTGATATACTGTTTTTTTTTTTTTTTAAAGTAAACACAATTCAATCTTAAAAAACAATGTGTCAATGAGTTTGGTGTAAAGTTTGAAACATACAGTACATATCACCCAAAGCTAGCAATCCCAAATTGTGGCCTTGATAGAAATTGGATTCAGTTTGGGATTGGTAGCTGATATTTACATCCCGACATGTTTCAGAAAATAGCATTAAAACATATCTTTCCTTCTTCAGGGAAGTTTATATAGATGGGTAAATGACCGTATTTATAGGCGTAGAACACGCATCCCAAGTTTAGGAGGGAATTTTAAGGAAAAAAACTTTTAGGAGGGAAGTTTAAGGAAAAAACTTACATTTAAATGCCCATCAATGCAGCCTTATCAGTGTCCATCTGCAGCCTTGCCCAGTGTCCATCTGCAGTCTTGCCCAGTGCCTTTACAGCCTTGCCCAGTGCCTCTGCAGCATTGCCCAGTGCCCCTGCAGCCTTGCCCAGTGCCTTTGATGCATTGCCCAGTGCCTCTGCAGCCTTGCCCAGTGCCTTTACAGCCTTGCCCAGTGCCTCTGCAGCATTGCCCAGTGCCTCTGCAGCATTGCCCAGTGCCTCTGCAGCCTTGCCCAGTGCCTCTGCAGCCTTTCCCAGTGCCTTTACAGCATTGCCCAGTGCCTCTGCAGCCTTGCTAAGTGCCTTTGCAGCATTGCCCAGTGCCTTTGCAGCATTGCCTAGTGCCTCTGCAGCCTTGCCCAGTGCCTTTGCAGCATTGCCCAGCCGTTGATTATTTAAAATTGGCGCCGACCACCGCTGACTGTGAGCTGAGAGGAGCGAGCGCCGGTTAGTTTTGGCTCCTCTCACAGTCCCGCCCCTGACTGTGATTGAACCAATCCGCCAGAGCACATTCACAAAAGACACCTGATACTACCAACAGCGATCAATTTAATGCCACTGTGGGAGCAAAAACAGCAAAAGAGTATTTAAGTATACCTTCCTCATATCTGAATAAGGGGTAAAAGGGTTGTAACAGACATGAAGGCGTAGCCATGTTTGCACATGGCCTGTCAGGGCCAAAGTATTTACCTTAAGTTGGAGAACTGAAGTGTGCTGCTGACATCCCAGTGACGGCCAGTGAACTGACACTAAATAATTTTACCAACTATATAAACTCCCCTGAAGAAAGAAAGATACGTGTTAATTCAATTTTCCGAAACATGTCGGGATGTAAATATCAGCTACCAATCCCAAACTGAACCCAATTTCTATTGAGGCCACAATTGGGATTGCTAGCTTTGGGTGATATGTACTGTATGTTTCAAACTTTACACCAAATTCATTGACACATTGTTTTTTAAGATTGAATTGTGTTTACTTTTAAAAAAAAAACTGTTTTGTATGTCAATAAAGTTGGCACTCCCGTGCATTTTCTATATATTTACTCTCTACTACTCTCTTTTTTGCATTTTAAAGTCCAAGGGGGCATCCCCTCCATGCACTTTGCTGCAATTTCCTCTTTATAAATATGTTATAGGATGTTGGCAGACCAGCACACTTACCATTCTCATATCCCTATTTTTTCGCTCTTATTTTTGTATATATATGACAGATTCCTGGAGAATGAGGGAGAAAGAATTTTGTCTTTGACAGCTTGGTTGGAGCCCTTTCGGTGGTGCACAATTGGTAGAGCTCAATGATTTACCTGTTTAAAGTCAGTAATTGTAGAAGAGGTAACTGGAGGGGTTTAACTCATAGAAGAACTCAAATCAGTCATTGAGTTACAATATGTTTGGGGCGGGAGGGGAAAATAGCAAATTAGTAGTATCATAGGAAGAAGTGCAGCCTTGGGTTGTTAAGACAATAGCTTTGAGAATGGTCTGGATGGGATGGATGACACCCAAAGGGTGGTAGGTAAGGCAATAATGAACTGGAGTGTCAGTGTCTGCTATACAGTACAAGGATGGGGGTAAACAACCCTCTTACCAAACTCAGATGTAGGTACAGACAGTGGAGGGGCCCCTCATACACTAATGTGATGACTCCGGAGAACCCAATTGGCCCTTCTGGAACAGCTGGGGCAGACTGGTGATCTAGTTCTGTGTCTATGGGACACCGAGGATGGGCTGGCGATCCTACTCTGTGTTCCTTGAATGCTGGGGATAGACTGGTCATTCCTGTGTCTCTGGAACAGCTTAGGATAGACTGGCGATTCCACTCTGTGTCTAGGGAATAAGTTGTGCTGGCAGACAGCTGTTAACAGACTCAGAACTCTGTCCCAACATTCCTTCCCTGGTCTGGTGCCAAGTGCCCTGCATCTTCCTAGGCAGTTTTGTAAAAGTCTTCTCTTCCACTCCTCCACAGTTTGTGGGGAGTTGTCGTTTTTTTCCTCAACAGAGAGCAGTTCCACCTTACGGTGATGGAACTGCACATCCCATAATCTACCTGTTCAGCATGGACATTCTGGGACTTTCTGCTTGAGGGCTTTGATGTGAAGAGGGGACTGTGTGATTAGGAGGAACTGTGTGCTGGGGAAATGTGTGACGGGGAGCTCTGTGATTTGGGGGTCTTTGTGATGGGTGGACTTTGATGTGATGAGAAGACTCATTGATGGGGGAAATCTGGTATATAATGGGGGTTTTGACACATAGGGAAGACTCTGATGTATAGGGGCGCCTCTGACGTTATGGGGAAGATCTGATGTGAAGAGGGGCTTTTGATGTGAAATTAATTAATCAAGGTGAGTGACTGCAACATCACAGGCTCAGGTTCCCCATTGATAAGCAACATATGCATTTTTTACATATTAGATTGGGGTGCCTTGGGATTTTGCATACTTTTAAACAAGGGTGCCGTGTCTGCAAAATGTTGAGAAACACTGGGCCAAATGTATTCTCCTGAGGCTGCCCAGTTGTCCACCAACAAGAGGAGAGTCTGCATAGGACCCATAAATGTTAACTGCATATATCTCCCCTTTCTTTATTTTTAATTTTTTTTAAAGATATTTTTATTGATTATAAAGGCAAACTTTTACATACAGACATAAAGAAAATGTAATAAGGTGGTTATTACAACCAACGAGTAATAAAGCTAACAGGTTGACACTTGAGTAAGAGTCAGAGGGCTGGCTATCCATCTGCTCCAAATTGTTTGGAATGTTTTAGCTCTCTTGCGGGTCTCAAATGTAAGTTTATATAGAGAGGTAATTAGTTACAACGATGTTGATGTTGTTGGTGATTGTGATCCCTTCCATGATAATAATATGGACTTCTTTGCATAAAAGTATAAGATGCAGAGTAGGTTCTAAGCATGAGTGGGAATAGACAGGTCACCAAAAATGCCTAGAAGGCAGTTCTTGGGATTCAGGATATAAGGCAGGCCCAGTGCGGAGGAAATAAAGGATCCAATATCTGTCCAAAAATGGGGCAGGTCTAGAAGCAGTGTATGAAGTCAGCAGTTTGGCCACATCCTCTAAAATATTCTGCGCAGGGGGAAAACCCCATTTTATACAACTTGGCAGGAGTAAGGTGAGAGTGATGAAAAATGTTAAGCTGAATAATGTGATCTCTAGGGGATATATTGTCACTGGGGATTTACCCCTTTCTTTAATTTAGGTAGACATCTTTGGGAAGTTCGCTATAACTTTAAGTTACTAGATTGTCTTGTTATTAACAGATTCAATTTATCATTATTATAATACCCACAGATTTAATGTGGAGTGGAGTGGACTAACTCATCTATTTCCCGTAGCCCCCGTCCAGACAGTTGGAATTCTGCATATAGGAGTGGTGTTAATGATTTTATTATATTGGCTGTGGCTTATTACAAGGTTATACATGTAAACTTTTCCATCATATTAAATGAATGTTTTTCGTCTTCATGTTTTTTTTCTATTAATGTGTTGTATGATTGTACAAATACTGTGTTCTCATGAAGAAGTAGATTCTTGGTTCAGAAAACATGTTGAGAATTTATTGTATTCCCTTCTTTGATCCATGCAGTGATATTATATATTGAGGTAAAAAATTATAGTACAGATTATAGCAATGGTCATTGTTTTTGAATAATAAGGTATACATGGAGGTATCATAGAATATAGAACGTTAACATACGTCAGTCAGTGACCCGCGATCGCCTAGTACAGAGGCAAAATGGGGATCTGCCTTTGTAAACAAGATGGATCCCCGTTCTGACAGAGGACATGTCAGAGATCTTCTGTTCCCAGTGATCGGAGAAAGTGATCTCTGTCATGTCCCAATGAGCCCACCCCCCCTACAGTTAGAGCACGCTGAGGGAACACAGTTAAACAGTTTATGCCTTGATCGTTCCTTAGTGTTAACCCCTTCTCTGCCAGTGTCATTTATACATTGATCAGTGCACTGATTTTTCAAGATAAACCCACTGCATCTCTTCCTCTTCAGGTGGTTGTAAACCCTCTGGGACCACTTTTCCCTACAGGTAAGCATAGATTAAGGCTTACCTGTAGGTGCAACAAAAATCTCCTAAACCTAAATGGCTTAGGAGATATTTGCAAAAGATTGGCACCCATGTCTATGGCACATGCACCGTAGACAGCGGCGCGCAGGCGCACTAAGCATGCTGCTGCTAACGACGTTCGTGCCATTAGTGGCGGCTCCCTCGCGCATTCACGGGAGTGACATCATTGCGGCTCCGGCCAGGCACAGAGCTGGAGCCACGATACCCGGAAGTCACTCTGGGATAGATGGCGGCGATGAAGGAGAAGAACAAGGGTTGCTTCGGGACATGACGGGACTTCCCTGTGGCATTCCCCGTGACGTCACAGGGAAGTCCCGTCAAGTCACCGCGCGTCAGAGGGGGCGGGGTCACCGGGTGGCCCCGCCCCCCCGTTATTTAAGAACCGTCAGATGAGGAGACGCCGTCACACAGCGGGAGCCTCCCTCCATGCATGGATGCGGAGCGGCCCGCAGAAGAAAATTAAGAAGAGAAGAAGAGAAGAAGAGAAGAAGGAAGAAGAGAAGAGGATGAAGAAGAAGATGAAGAGAAGAGCGGGAGCCTCCCCCCAATGCCATGGGTGCGGAGCGGCCCGAGGAGAAGAAGATAGAAGACACCGCGGAGGAGATGCTGGACGAGAACGCCGGAGGAAGAACCAGAAGAGCCAGAAGAACCAGAAGAAGAAGAAGATGAAGGAAGATAGAAGAAGCATTTAAATAAAGGAATTGTCAAAAACTGTCTCTTGTCATTTTTAACTATTTTGACACTTTTTTAGTGAAATGGTAGGGGTAAGTACCCCCTTACCATTTCACACAGGGGGGGGGGCGGGATCTGGGGGTCCCCTTGTTAAAGGGGGCTTCCAGATTCCGATAAGCCCCCCGCCCGCAGACCCCCACAACCAACGGCCAGGGTTGTGGGGATGAGGCCCTTGTCCTCATCAACATGGGGACAAGGTGTTTTGGGGGGCTACCCCAAAGCACCCTCCCAATGTTGAGGGCATGTGGCCTCGTACGATTCAGGAGAGGGGGGCGCACTCTCGTCCCCCCCTCTTTTCCTGCGGTCTGCCAGGTTGCGTGCTCGGATAAGGGTCTGGTATGGATTTTTTGCCGCGGGGTTCCCCTTAAAATCCATACTAGACCTGAAGGGTCTGGTATGGAATTTAGGGGGAACCCCACGTCATTTTTTTTTTAAATTTTGGCCGGGGTTCCCCTTAATATCCATACCAGACCTGAAGGGCCTGGTATGGAATTTAGGGGGACTCCCACGTCATTTTTTTTTTTTTTTTTATCTTGGTTCGGGGTTTCCCTGTGGGGAACTCCCATGCCGTTTTTATCAATGAACTTCTATGTGTATTGTCGGCAATGCAATAGCCGCGGGTAGTTTTAAATGTGTTTTTTCCTTCAAAATGTCATTTTGCTGTCAGGCTGTTCTAAACACAGGAAACATGCGCCCCTATACAGGCATACTATAGACACCCCCCAGGTACGAAATTTAAAGGGATATTACACTTTTATTGTTTGACTTTAAGCATTATTAAAATCACTGCTCCTGAAAAAACGGCCGTTTTTAAAACTTTTTTTGCATTGATCCATGTCCCCTGGGGCAGGACCCAGGTCCCCAAACACTTTTTATGACAATAACTTGCATATAAGCCTTTAAAATTAGCACTTTTGATTATTCATGTTCGTGTCCCATAGACTTTAACGGTGTTCGCGTGTTCCAGCGAACTTTTTTCCTGTTTGCATGTTCTGGTGCGAACCAAACAGGGGGGTGTTCGGCTCATCCCTACAAGAGATGGTCAGAGACTGAAGACATACTACAGAAGATGGTCATAGACTGCAGACATGATACAAGAGATGGTCAGAGACTGCAGACATACTACAGAAGATGGTCAGAGGCTACATATATGATACAAGAAATGGTCAGAGACAGCAAACATACTACATAAGATGGTTAGAGACTGCAGATATGATACAATAAATGGTCAGAGACTGTGGACATAGTACAAGAGATGGTCAGAGACTGCAGACATAGTACAAGAGATGGTCAGAGACTGCAGACATAGTACAAGAGATGGTCAGAGACTGCAGACATAGTACAAGAGATGATCAGAGACTGCAGACATGATACAAGAGATGGTCAGAGACTGCAGACATGATACATAAGATGGTCAGAGACTGTGGACATGATACAAGAAATGGTCAGAGACTGCAAACATGATACAAGAAATAGTCAGGGACTGCAAACATGCTACAGAAGATGGTCAGAGGCTGCAGTTATGATACAAGAGATGGTCAGAGACTGCAGACATGGTACAAGAGATGATGAGAGACTGCAGACATAATACAAAAGATGGTCAAAGACTGCAGACATAATGCAAGAGATGGTCATAGACTGCAGACATAGTACAAGAGATGGTCAGAGACTGCATGAATAGTACAAGAGATGGTCAGAGACTGCATGAATAGTACAAGAGATGGTCAGAGACTGCAGACATACTACAGAAGATGATCAGAGGCTGCAGATATGATACAAGAAATGGTCAGAGACTGCAGCCATACTACAAAAGATGGTCAGAGACTGCAGACATACTACAAGAGATGGTCAGAGACTGCAGACATAGTACAAGAGATGGTCAGAGACTGCAGACATAGTACAGGAGATGGTCATCGACTGCAAACATGATACAAGAGATGGTCAGAGACTGCAGACATACTACAGTACATGGTCAGAGACTGCAGCCTTACTAAAAAGATGTCCAGAGACTGCAGACATACTACAGAAGATGGAACAAACTATAAAAGGCAAAAAAGGAATCCTACATAATTGGTGGTATATCTTCCAGAAAGCATTCAGCCTAGGATATAAAGGGGGGGGGGTTAAAAGGTGAAGTAACTTCACCAATAAAGCTTCTATTAATTAATTCATATACCGTGGCTGATCTCCCTTGATTGTTTCTTAGGGTTACCTTTTAACCCTCCCCCCCTTTATGTCCTATACTACAGAAGATGGTCATCGACTACAGACATGATACAAGAAATGGTCAGAGGATGCAATTATGATACATGGGATGGTCAGAGACTGCAAACATGGTACAAGAGATGGTCAGAGACTGCAGACATAGTACAAGAGATGGTCAGAGACTGCATACATAGTACAAGAGATGGTCAGAGACTGCATACATAGTACAAGAGATGGTCAAAGACTCCATACATAGTACAAAAGATGGTCAGAGACTGCATACATAGTACAAGAGATGGTCAGAGCCTGCATACATTGTACAAGAGATGGTCAGAGACTGCAGAAATACTACAAGAGATGGTCAGAGACTGGCTGCGTTTGATGGGCACATTGGCTGCGTTTGATGGGCACAGTGCCTGCGTTTGATAGCACAGTGACTGCGTTTGATGGGAACAGTGGCTGTGTTTGATGGGCACAGTAGCTGCTTTTAATGGGCACAGTGGCCGCGTTTGATGGGCACAGTGGCTGCGTTTGATGGGCACAGTAGCTGCTTTTAATGGGCACAGTGGCTGCGTTTGATGGGCACAGTGGCTGCGTTTGATGGGCACAGTAGCTGCTTTTAATGGGCACAGTGGCTGCGTTTGATGGGCACAGTGGTTGCTTTTAGGCGGGGCACAGTAGCTGCGTTTGATGGGCACAGTAGCTACGTTTGATGGGTACAGTAGCTGCTTTTAATGGGCACAGTAGCTGCTTTTAATGGGCACAGTGGCTACGTTTGATGGGCACAGTAGCTGCTTTTAATAGGCACAGTGGCTGCGTTTGATGGGCACAGTGGCAGCGTTTGATGGCACAGTAGCAGCGTTTGATGGCACAGTGGCTGCATTTTATGGCACAGTGGCAGCGTTTTATGGGCACAATGGCTGCTTTTAATGGGCACAGTGGCTGCTTTTAGGTGGGGCACAGTGGCCACATTTGGTGGGCACAGTGGCTATGTTTGATGGGCACAGTAGCTGCTTTTAATGGGCACAGTGGCTACGTTTGATGGGCACAGTAGCTGCTTTTAATAGGCACAGTGGCTGCGTTTGATGGGCACAGTGGCAGCGTTTGATGGCACAGTGGCAGCATTTGATGGCACAGTGGCTGCATTTTATGGCACAGTGGCAGCGTTTTATGGGCACAATGGCTGCTTTTAATGGGCACAGTGGCTGCTTTTAGGTGGGGCACAGTGGCCACATTTGGTGGGCACAGTGGCTACGTTTGATGGGCACAGTAGCTGCTTTTATTGGGCACAGTGGCTGCATTTGATGGGCACAGTGGCTATTTTTGATGGGCACAGTAGCTGCTTTTAATGGGCACAGTGGCTGCGTTTGATGGGCACAGTGGCTGCGTTTGATGGCACAGTGGCGGCGTTTGTTGGGCACAGTTGCTCCGTTTGATGGGCACAGGGGCAGCGTTTGATGGGCACAGTGACAGCGTTTCATGGGCACAGTGGCTGCATTTGATGGGCACAGTGGCAGTGTTTGATGGGCACAGTGGTTGCTTTTAGGCGGGGCACAGTAGCTGCGTTTGATGGGCACAGTAGCTACGTTTGATGGGTAGAGTAGCTGCTTTTAATGGGCACAGTAGCTGCTTTTAATGGGCACAGTGGCTACGTTTGATGGGCACAGTAGCTGCCTTTAATAGGCACAGTGGCTGCGTTTGATGGGCACAGTGGCAGCATTTGATGGCACAGTGGCAGCGTTTGATGGCACAGTGGCTGCATTTTATGGCACAGTGGCAGCGTTTTATGGGCACAATGGCTGCTTTTAATGGGCACAGTGGCTGCTTTTAGGTGGGGCACAGTGGCCGCATTTGGTGGGCACAGTGGCTACGTTTGATGGGCACAGTAGCTGCTTTTAATGGGCACAGTGGCTGCATTTGATGGGCACAGTGGCTATTTTTGATGGGCACAGTAGCTGCTTTTAATGGACACAGTGGCTGCGTTTGATGGGCACAGTGGCTGCGTTTGATGGCACAGTGGCTGCGTTTGTTGGGCACAGTGACTGCGTTTGATGGGCACAGGGGCAGCATTTGATGGGCACAGTGGCAGCGTTTGATGGCACAATGACTGTTTTTGATGGGAACAGTGGCTGTGTTTTATGGCACAGTGGCTGTGTTTTATGGCACAGTGGCTGTGTTTGATGGGCACAGTGGCTGTGGTTGATGGGCACAGTGGCAGCTTTTGGTGGGCACAGTGGGTATTTGATGGGCACAGTGGGCATTTGATGGGCAGTGGCAGCTTTTGATGGGCACAGTGGGCGTTTGATGGGCACAGTGGGCGTTTGATGGGCACAGTGGGCATTTGATGGGCAGTGGCAGCTTTTGATGGGCACAGTGACAGCTTTTGATGGGCACAGTTGCAGCTTTTGATGGGCACAGTGGGCATTTGATGGACACAGTGGGCGTTTGATGGACACAGTGGCTGCTTTTGATGGGCACAGTGGGCGTTTGATGGGCACAGTGGCAGCGTTTGATGGGCACAGTGGGCATTTGATGGGCACAGTGGCTGCTTTTAATGGGCACAACTTTGTCACCTACCTCCTTGACCGGCCTGGTGCAGTGCAGGGACTGGAGACACTCACAGCAAGGCACAGCAGCAGCAGCGCTCTCTCTTCAGACACGCTCCGGCTCCATCCGCTCCGCTCCCTCTCTTAGCCATGCTGTCTGAAGAACATGGCAGAGGTGGGCAGAGCTTGCTCAGTAGCCGCGGAGGGGGCGTGCAATGAATGCTGGGTGGCTGCGGTCTCTCACGGACATCACTGGTTGCTAGCTAGATGCTGTGGGCGGTGATTCTCGCAAGCCAAGTGAGCAACCAGTGCAGTCAGCTTCGATGGCGGCGGCGCCCCTCTTCTGCAGGCATATTACAGCGCTGGGCGCGGTGCACCCTGTGCACCCCGGCCAGTATCGGCCCTGATGTATTAGATCGACTTCAGTGAGGAGAGCGCCATGGATGAATGGATAAGTGCATTCCACTTACCTGGGTCTATGAACATAGGCTCCGGTGGGGATTCATCTCATTAGCTAGCTGATACACTCGCTGGTGGATATACAGATGGATAAAAAGATAATTGTCCACAAACAGATATCCGTTTGAAAGTAGCAGCTGGATATAACAGAGCAATGTCAGCATAAAAAAAACTTACTGATCCATGTAGAGGTATTCGATGGCTTCACCGTGTTCAGGCTGCTGACATTCCTCAGCACACAGACAGGGATACACACACTGCCTGTGCAGCGCTGGAGTCTAAGCCTGTGTGAAAGGGCTCAGGGCGGAAGCTTGATCCACATCAGCGGTGCGCTGATCTCCTGGTGTGTGAAAGTAGTGCCACTCAGTTCTTCTGTCAGGATCTCTGAGTCAAGGGCCAGTTCATTCACAGCAGTTAGAAATTAGCTCATCTGTAGAGAATACTGGCTGTTTGGACTGCAGTCATTCATAGAAATTAGGGCATCTAGCTGACGCTCTGATGAAATTCGCTTGCCGAATGAAACACGTCAGCTAGATGCCCCTGTGCTCACCACGGACCGGTCACCCCCTCATCTCCCACTATTCCTGCCCTGGGAACAATGGATTTAAAGATTGATTTAATATGAACACGGATGGTTACACTAATTTCTATGAATGACTGCAGTCCAAACAGCCAGTACTATTGTCAGGAGAACTTTCTCATTAATTAAGACTGCTCCAGCAACCCTCAGTGTGCTTTTTCATTTGTTCCCCTTTTAGTTACTGCATTAGGGCAAGCACCAAACTGGTGTACCCCCCCCCCCCCGACTGCTTTCAATTACTGAAAACATTGTATCTACTATATTAATTGGTCCTATAAAGTTACTTGTCACCTTTTTAGGATATTGTCAGCCGGCAATTAGTAGGTGAATGCTCGTATGACTGAGGGGTGCTGTTCGTGATGATCACCTGGTATATGATAACGTTATCATTATTTTAACCTTGTGGTGGAGGTATTTAATATTTTTATTGTGGGTGGAATTTTTGTTTTTTCTAAATAAAGATTTCTGTATGAACTTTCTGCATTATTGTGTGTTCCTCTCTGAAGAATCCTTGTCCGGGCCCCTTTGGGGTCTTTTCTCTACCTTGTCCCCACTTTCCCTGGTGTTTTTTACAGAATGTAGTATCAAGAATGACCCCCCTAGACTTCAGTGAGATCAAATACTAAGTTCAAATGTATGGAATTCACAGATTCACCCCTATAAATCAAATGCTCCAAATGAAAGCCCTGAATGGCTGAACTATAACTATAAAAGGTTCCTTCCCAGAGCATCCATTTGCAGTGTGATATTGAAGTGGAGAGAGATAGAACAGGCCTCTGTTCATTTCTACTAGTGAGTTAGTGTGCTATAGTGTGCTATTGTGATTATATTATGAGTGTAAAGTATCAGTGTAGTGTGAATATAGTGATAGTGCAGTGTGAGTGTAGTGCAACCATTCATTTTTACTGTAGTGTCAGTTTAGTGTGTTTGTGCTGTTTTACTGCAGTATATTAAATTGTGTTAGTGCACTTTTACTGCAGAATATTGAAGTGTGTTAGTGCAGTTTTACTGCAGAATATTGAAGTGCGTTAGTACACTTTTACTACAATGTATTGCAGTGCGTCAGTGCGGTTTTACTGCAGTATATTGTAGTGTGTCAGTGGAGTGTGTCTGTGTAGTGAGTACTCAAGTTAAAGTGCACCAAACACCACTTTCAATTGACTAAAGTGCATTCAAGTACACATTTCCCCGTCTCTATTACATATCGGTAATAAGTCCCCCCCATCATGTCTGGGAGGCCAACAAGGAGAGGCAGATGTTCCCATGGCACTGTGAGGGGGCCAGCAGCATCTGTGTCCACAGGCAAAGGGGTCCATCCTCAGGCAGTTTCGTTTAGTTGCCCATGTTATCCAGCTACAACGTGCAAAGGAGGTGGTGGACTGGCCTACTAAACAATCCTCATCTTCCTCATCCTATATCACCCAAGTAGAGACTAATGTGCAGTCCTCCGAAGCTGCCAGAGTGGCTTATTCGGCCTCCCTGTCAACAGCTACTCCTGCTATAGCCCCAGCATCATGCATAGGGATGAGCCCAATGTTCGAGTTGAACATTGGATGTTCGCCTGTTCGCCTAACAGCAAACAATTTGCAGTGTTCACAGCAAATTTGAAAGCCGCTGGATCACCATTAAAGTCTATGGGACACGAACATGAAAAATCAAAAGTGCTCATTTTAAAGCAAGTATGCAAGTCATTGCAAGTTATTATATGCAAGTTATTGTCAGAAAAAGTGTTAGGGGACCTGGGTCCTGCACCAGGGGACATGTATCAATGCAATTTTTTTTTTTTTTTTTTTTTTTAATGAAGTTTTTTCGGGAGCAGTGATTTTTTTAATGCTTAAAGTGAAACAATACAAATAAAATATTACTTTAAATTTCATGCCTGGGGGTGTCTATAGTATGCCTGTAAAGTGGCGCAATTTTCCTGTGTTTGGAACAATGCCACAGCAAAATGACATTTGTAAATGAAAAATTGTCATTTAAAACTGATCACGGCTGTAATGTATTGTTGGGTCTCGGCAATATAGATAAAACTCATTGAAAAAGAGCATAGTATCTTTGGATCTGGTATGAATATTAAGGGGAACCCTGATCAAAAAAAAAAAAAAAGAAAAATTGTATAGGGGTCCCCCTAAAATCCATACTAGGCCCTTCAGGTCGCATATGGAAATTATTTTTGAGGGCATGTAGCCTGGTACAGTTCAGGATGGGAGGCGCTTTCTCGCCCCCCCTCTTTTCTTGTAGCCTGCCAGGTTGCGTGCTCAGTTAAGGGTCTGGTATGGATTTTGGGGGGGACCCCTTCGCCATTTTTTTTTTATTTGGCGCAGGGTTCCCCTTAATTTCCATATCAGACCTGAAGGGCCTGGTATAGATTTTAGGGAGACCCCCATGCAATTTTTTTTATTTTGATTGGGGTTCCCCTTAATATTCATATCAGACCCAAAGGGCCTGGTAATGGACTGGGGGGAACCCATGCTCTTTTTTTAATGAGTTTTATCTATATTGCCAAGACCCGACAATACATTACAGCCGTAATCAGTTTTAAATGACTTTTTTTTCCTTTAGAAATGTAATTTTGCTGCAGTATTGTTCTAAACACGGGAAAAATGCGCCACTTTGCAGGCATACTATAGACACCCCCCAGGTACGAAATTTAAAGGAATATTTCATCTTTATTGTTTCAATTTAAGCGTATTGCCAAGTTAGCTCGAGTAATTGTGGGGATGGAGGGGATGATGATGATGAAGTCACTGAAGTGACTTAGGTGCTGGATAGAGGAGAGAAGGAAAGTGAGGGTGAGGCACAACCCCAAAGAGGCTGGTTGTCCTCAAGAGCAGCCACCATGGAAGAGTAGAGAGCAGCCACCCTATTTCATCACATTGTGGAGCTGTTATCTCCTGGCCCACTTGCCACAGCTCAGCTGTCTGGGCATTTTTTAGCACATGTGCAGCCGATCGCACTGCTGCAATTTGCAAACTTTGCCTCAAGCAGATCAAGCATGCCAAAAACATCAGCCATTTGGGTACCACATGCTTGACAAGGCATTTACACTGCCACCACTCAGCCGGTTGGCAAGAGCACTTGAAAGTAGACATGTGCATTTCGTTTCGTTCCAAATCGAAATTCAGACAAATTTTTCATTATTCGTAAATTTGGATGCATCCGAAATATTGAATTACAATAGTAACAATTTAACCGAATACGAAATAATGATTGGAATAAAAAAAGAAGACCAAATTCGAATCTAATCAAATTTGAAGACAAATTTGAATCTAATTTGAAAACAAATTTGAATCGAATTCGAAAAGAATTTGAAAACAAATTTGAATCAAATTTGAAAAGAATTCGAAAAAAAATTCAAATGGAATTAGAAAAAAATAGAAATCGATTTTCTAAAAAGAATACTATAGAATACTATAGAATATAGAATAATAAAGCAATATAATAAAAATAAAAGAAAACAAAAGAATAGTAAAGACTAGAATAGAATTTAAAATAATGTAATAAAATAGAATATGACCGTCTTTCGAAATTCGAATTTCGATTAGTATAAATTTTAATTTGAGAATAGATAGGAAAAGAATGCAAAACAATGGAAACAAAGATAATAGAAAAGAATAGAATAGAAAAACAATAGAACAGAATAGAATAAAACATAAAATATTGTTATATTTTTTTTCTATTATTGTTTTTCAATTCTATTCTTTTATACTATTTTCTATTCTATTCTAATCATTTCTATTCGAATTTGAATTCATTCTATACAAAATTTGAATTTCGTAAGATGATTATATTTATAAATATTATATACAGTGGGGCAAAAAAGTATTTAGTCAACCACCAATTGTGCAAGTTCTCCCACTTAAAAAGATGAGAGAGGCCTGTAATTGTCATCATAGGTATACCTCAACTATGAGTGACAAAATGTGGAAACAAATTCAGAGAATCACATTGTCTGATTTTTGAAGGAATTTATTTGCAAATTATGGTGGAAAATAAGTATTTGGTCAATATCAAAAGTTAATCTAAATAGTTTGTTATATATCCTTTGTTGGCAATGACAGAGATGAAAGGTTTTGTGTAAGTCTGCACAAGGTTGTCATACACCGTTGCTGGTATGTTGGCCCATTCCTCCATGCAGATCTCCTCTAGAGCAGTGATGTTTTGGGGCTGTCGCTGGGCAACACGGACTTTCAACTCCCTCCAAAGGTTTTCTATGGGGTTGAGATCTGGAGACTGGCTAAGCCACTCCAGGACCTTGGAATGCTTCTTACGAAGCCACTCCTTCCTTGCCCAGGCGGTGTGTTTGGGATCATTGTCATGCTGAAAGACCCAGCCACATTTCTTCTTCAATGCCCTTGCTGATGGGAGGAGGTTTGCACTCAAAATCTCATGATACATGGCCCCATTCATTCTGTACACGAATCAGTCGTCCTGTTCCCTTTGCAGAGAAACAGCCCCAAAGCATGATGTTGCCACCCCCATGCTTCACAGTAGGTATGATGTTCTTTGGTTGCAACTCAGCATTCTCTCTCCTCCAAACACGACGAATTGTGTTTCTACCAAACAGTTCTACTTTGGTTTTATCTGACCATATGACATTCCCCCAATCCTCTTCTGGATCATCCAAAAACTCTCTAGCAAACCTCAGACGGTCCCGGACATGTACTGGCTTAAGCAGGGGGACACGTCTGGCACTGCAGGATCTGAGTCCCTGGCGGCGTAGTGTGTTACTGATAGTAGCCTTTGTTACGTTGGTCCCAGCTCTCTGCAGGTCATTCATTAGGTCCCCTCGTGTGGTTCTGGGATATTTGCTCACTGTTCTAGTGATCATTTTGACCCCACGGGGTGAGATCTTGTGAGGAGCCCCAGATCGAGGGAGATTATCAGTGGTCTTGTATGTCTCCCATTTTCTAATTATTGCTCCCACAGTTGATTTCTTCACACCAAGCTGCTTGCCTATTGCAGATTCAGTCTTCCCAGCCTGGTGCAGGTCTAAAATTTTGTTTCTGGTATCCTTCAACAGCTCCTTGGTCTTCACCATAGTGGAGTTTGGAGTGTGACTGTTTTAGGTTGTGGACAGGTGTCTTTTATACTGATAGCAAGTTCAAACAGGTGCCATTAATACAGGTAATGACTGGAGGACAGAGGAGCCTCTTAAAGAAGAAGATACAGGTCTGTGAGAGCCAGAAATCTTGCTTGTTTGTAGGTGACCAAATACTTATTTTCCACCATAATTTGCAAATAAATTCTTTCAAAAATCAGACAATGTGATTGTCTGGATTTGTTTCCACATTTTGTCTCTCATAGTTGAGCTATACCTAGGATGACAATTACAGGCCTCTCTCATCTTTTTAAGTGGGAGAACTTGCACAATTGGTGGCTGACTAAATACTTTTTTGCCCCACTGTGTGTATATATATATATATATATATATATATATATATACACAGTTTCGGATAGAATGAAATAGAATTTGAATAGAAAAGATTAAAATAGATATGTTTCCTATTGGAATTCGAAACAAAATTTGACAGAATTTGAAAAATTTTACCGCATTAGAAAAAGTAAACTATATATAACCATTTTCTGAAATTCGAATTTTGGATAGAATAAAATCAAATTTGAATAGAAGGATTAGAATATAACAGATAGTAATGGAGAACAATAGCATAGAAAAACAATAGAACAGAATAGAATGAAGTATAATATATATATAATATATATATAAAATATTTTTTCTGTTCTGTTCTATTGTTTTTCTATTCTGTTCTTTTCTATTATTTTCTATTCTATTCTATTCTAATCTTTTCTATTCTGATTCATTGTATATAAAATTCGAAAGATGGTTTTATATATATATATATATATATATATAATATTATATTTTTTCAGAGGGTATGTGGGGGAACGCAGTTCCGGCACCTCCAGCACTGAATGTATGTAATAGCATGGGGTGTGCTGGAGGGTCTATTGATGTTGGCTGCTGGTGATCTATTGTCACTGGTGGGGATCTGATTTTGTGTGAGGGTCTATTGTTGCTGATGGAGAATCTATTGTTGCTGAGGGGGGTCTTATGTTGCTGGAAGGGATCTACTGTTGTGGGAGAGGTCTATTTTTACTGGCTGCTGGAGGATCTATTGATGCTGGGAGATCTGCTGTTGCTGCTGGGGGGGGGGGGGTCTAATGTTGCTTAGGTGGATATTTATTCCTAGAATTCTATTGTTCCTGGCTGCAGGGGATATATTTTACTGCTTTTCTTTTTATCATTAACATGTTGAATACAAATGATTTAGCACCACAAAATGATACTTGGTTCTGTATTCTCTAAAAGGGGCAGTACTGGTAGGTAGGAATGAGCTTCGAGTTTGAGTCGAACTCATGTTCGACTCGAACATCGGCTGTTCGCCAGTTCACCGAACAGCAAACAATTTGGGGTGTTCGCGGCAAATTCAAATGCCATGGAACACCCTTTAAAAGTCTATGGGAGAAATAAAAAGTGCTAATTTTAAAGGCTTATATTCATGGTATTGTCATAAAAAGTGTTTGGGGACCTGGGTCCTGCCACAGGGGACATGGATCAATGCAAAAAAAAGTTTTAAAAACGGACGTTTTTTCGGGAGCAGTGATTTTAATAATGCTTAAAGTGAAACAATAAAAGTGTAATATCCCTTTAAATTTCGTACCTGGGGGGTGTCTATAGTATGCCTGTAAAGGGGCGCATGTTTCCCATGTTTAGAACAGTCTGACAGCAAAATGAAATTTCAAAGGAAAAAAAGTCATTTAAACTACTCGCGGCTATTAATGAATTGCTGGTCCGACAATACACATAAAAGTTCATTGATAAAAACAGCATGGGAATTCCCCACAGGGGAACCCCGAACCAAAATTTAAATAAAAATGACGTGGGGGTACCCCTAAATTCCATACCAGGCCCTTCAGGTCTGGTATGGATATTAAGGGGAACCCCGGCCAAAATTTAAAAAAAAATGGTGTGGGGTTCCCCTCAAAATCTATACCAGACCCTTCAGGTCTGGTATGGATTTTAAGGGGAACCCCGTGCCAAAATTAAAAAAAAAAAAAAACGGCGTGGGGTCCCCCCAAAAATCTATACCAGACCCTTATCCGAGCACGCAACCTGGCAGGCCGCAGGAAAAGAGGGGGGGATGAGAGAGCGCCCCCCCTCCTGAACCGTACCAGGCCACATGCCCTCAACATTGGGAGGGTGCTTTGGGGTAGCCCCCCAAAGCACCTTGTCCCCATGTTGATGGGGACAAGGGCCTCATCCCCACAACCCTTGGCCGGTAGTTGTGGGGGTCTGTGGGCGGGGGGCTTATCAGAATCTGGAAGCCCCCTTTAACAAGGGGACCCACAGATCCCGGCCCTCCCCCCTTTGTGAAATGGTACCCCTACCATTTCACTAAAAAGTGTCAAAAATTTTAAAAATGACAAGAGACAGTTTTTCACAATTCCTTTATTTAAATGCTTCTTCTTTCTTCTATCTTCTTTCTTCTATCTTCTATCTTCCTTCGGTTTCTTCCTCCATCTTCTTCTTCTGGTTCTTCTTGTTCTTCTGGTTCTTCCTCCGGTGTTCTCGTCTGGCGTCTTCCTCCGCGGTGTCGGTGTCTTCATCCCTTCTTCTCCTCGGGCCGCTCCGCATCCATGATGGCATGGAGGGAGGCTCCCGCTGTGTGACGCTTCTCTCTTCATCTTCTCTTCATCTTCTTGTCTTCATCTTCTTGACGTCACGGGGAATGCCACAGGGAAGTCCCCATCAAGTCCCCGTGCATCAGAGGGGGGCGGGGTCACCGGGTGGCCACCCCCCGTTATTTAAGAACCGGCAGAAGAGGAGAAGCATCACACAGCGGTAGCCTCCCTCCATGCGGCCTGAAACGAAGATGAAGACAAGAAGAGATGAAGATGAAGAGAAGAAGATGAAGAGAGAAGCGTCACACAGCGGGAGCCTCCCTCCATGCCATCATGGATGCGGAGTGGCCCGAGGAGAAGAAAGGAAGAAGACGCCGACGCCGCAGAGGAAGATGCCGGACGAGAACACTGGAGGAAGGACCAGAAGAACCAGAAGAAGAAGAAGATGGAGGAAGAAACCGAAGGAAGATAGAAGAAAGAAGAAAGAAGCATTTAAATAAAGGAATTGTCAAAAAATGTTTCTTGTCATTTTTAACATTTTTGACAGTTTTTTAGTGAAATGGTAGGGGTACTTTTGTACCCCCTTACCGTTTCACACAGGGGGGAGGGCCAGGACCTGGGGGTCCCCTTGTTAAAGGGGGCTTCCAGATTCCGATAAGCCCCCCCGCCCGCAGACCCCCACAACCACCGGCCAAGGGTTGTGGGGATGAGGCCCTTGTCCTCATCAACATTGGGACAAGGTGTTTTGGGGGTCTACCCCAAAGCACCCTCCCAATATTGAGGGCATGTAGCCTGGTACGGTTCAGGAGGGGGGGCGCTCTCTCGTACCCCCCTCTTTTCCTGTGGCCTGCCAGCTTGCAAACTCGGATAAGGGTCTGGTATGGATTTTTAGGGGGACCCCATGCCATTTTTTTTTAATTCTGGAGCAAGGTTCCCCTTAAAATCCATACCAGACCTGATGGGTCTGGTATAGATTTTGAGGGGGACCCCACGCCATTTTTTAAAAAATTTTTGGCCGGGGTTCCCCTTAATATCCATACCAGACCTGAAGGGCCTGGTATGGAATTTAGGGGGACCCCCCACGTCATTTTTTTTTTTGGTTCGGGGTTCCCCTGTGGGGAATTCCCATGCTGTTTTTATCAATGAACTTTTATGTGTATTGTCGGACCGGCAATTCATTAATAGCAGTTAGTAGTTTTAAATTACTTTTTTTCCTTTGAAATGTCAATTTGCCGTCAGACTGTTGTAAAAACGGTAAACATGCGCCCCTTTACACGCATACTATAGACACCCCCCAGGTACGAAATTTAAAGCGATATTACACTTTTATTGTTTCACTTTAAGCATTATTAAAATCACTGCTAGCGAAAAAACAGCCGTTTTTAAAACTTTTTTTTGCATTGATCCATGTCCCCTGTGGCAGGACCCAGGTCCCCAAACATTTTTATGACAAAAACTTGCATATAAGCCTTTAAAATTAGCACTTTTGATTATTCATGTTCGTGTCCCATAGACTTTAACGGTGTTCGCGTGTTCGAACAAAATTTTTTGCCTGTTCGCAAGTTCTGGTGCGAACCGAACATGGGGGTGTTCGGCTCATCCCTACTGGTAGGTGGGTAGGGAAGGGATGGTGGTCACAGGTGGGTAGGGGGCAGAGACAAGGGGTGACTCAGATGGGGGGAGTTCCTGCACCTATTCTCCGAGAAAAAAAGCTATATATATATATATATATATATATATATATATATATATATATATATATATATATTTTCTATTCTGTTCTATTGTTTTCCTATGCTATTCTTTTCTATTGTTTTCTATTCTATTTGAATCTTTTCTATTTTAATTCGATTCCATTCTATATGAAATTAGAAAATATATATATATATATATATATATATATATATATATATATATATATATATAACCATATTATATAAAGTGGGGATGGAAATTATTCAGACTCCCTTAAATTTTTCACTCTTTGTTATATTTCAGCCATTTGCTAAAGTCATTTAAGTTCATTTTTTTTCCTCATTACTTGTACACACAGCACCCCATATTGACAGAAAAACACAGAATTGTTGACATTTTTGCAGATTTATTAAAAAAGAAAAACTGAAATATCACATGGTCCTAAGTATTCAGACCCTTTGCTGTGACACTCATATATTTAACTCAGGTGCTGTCCATTTCTTCTGATCATCCTTGAGATGGTTCTACACCTTCATTTGAGTCCAGCTGTGTTTGATTATATTAACTGGACTTGATTAGGAAAGCCACACACCTGTCTATATAAGACCTTACAGCTCACAGTGCATGTCAGAGCAATCATGAGGTCAAAGGAACTGCCTGAAAAGCTCAGAGACAGAAGGCACAGATCTGGCCAAGGTTACAAAAAAATTCTGCGGCACTTAAGGTTCCTAAGAGCACAGTGGCCACTTAAATGGAAGACGTTTGGGATGACCAGAACCCTTCCTAGAGCTGGCTGTCTGGCCAAACTGAGCTATCGGGGGAGAAGAGCCTTGGTGAGAGAGGTAAAGAAGAACCCAAAGATCACTGTGGCTGAGCTCCAAAGATGCAGACGGGAGATGGGAGAAAGTTGTAGAAAGTCAACCATCACTGCAGCCCTCCACCAGTTGGGGCTTTATGGCAGAGTGGCCCTACGGAAGCCTCTCCTCAGTGCAAGACACATGAAAACCCACATGGAGTTTGTTAAAAAACACCTGAAGGATTTCAGGATGGTTAGAAATAAGATTCTTTGGTCTGATGAGACCAAGATAGAACTTTTTGGCCTTAATTCTAAGCGGTATGTATGGAGAAAACCAGGCACTGCTCATCACCTGTCCAATACAGTCCCAACACTGAAGCATGGTGGTGGAAGCATCATGCTGTGGGGGTATTTTTCAGCTGCAGGGACAAGGACGACTGGTTGCAATCGAGGTAAAGATGAATGCAGCCAAGTACAGGAATATCCTGGATGAAAACCTTTTTCAGAGTGCTCAGGACCTCAGACTGGGCCGAAGACAATGACCCTAAGCACACAGCTAAAATAACAAAGGAGTGGCTTCACAACAACTCAGCAACTGTTCTTGAATGGCCCAGCCAGAGCCCTGACTTAAACCAAATTGAGCATCTCTGGTGAGACCTAAAAATGGCTGTCCACCAACGTTTACCATCCAACCTGACAGAACTGGAGAGGATCTGCAAGGAGGAATGGCAGAGGATCCCCAAATCCAGGTGTGAAAAACTTGTTGCATCTTTCCCAAAAAGACTCATGGCTGTATTAGATCAAAAGGGTGCCTCTACTAAGTACTGAACAAAGGGTCTGAATACTTAGGACCATGTGATATTTCAGTTTTTCTTTTTTAATAAATCTGCAAAAATGTCAACAATTCTGTGTTTTTCTGTCAATATGGGTTGCTGTGTGTACAAGTAATGAGGAAAAAAAATGAACTTAAATGACTTTAGCAAATAGGATGATTTTGAATTTGAATAGAAAAGATTAAAATAGAATAGAAAATAATTGAAAAGAATAGCATAGAAAAACAATAGAACAGATAGATATAGATATATAAATATAGATTGATAGACAGATAGACACATGAAAGTCACACAAAAGGGACAAAATTCAGTTTCTCCTCACTCCTCACTTTTCAGGTCTACCCACGCTATATCTCATGACCTCTCAGCAGCCTCCACTGACAAGGATGATGGTATAGCAAAGGGTGTCACAGGTCCTTGCAGCACGTCTGCCAGCAGCACACCACCAGCTGTAGAGTATAGCAGGCAAATTTCTCTGCCCCAGTTACTGCAGTGGAAAAAAAAAAAACACAGTCACTGCCACCCATATGCCCAGCGTCTAAATTCCAGCTTGTCCAAGCTGATGGCTTTACAACTCCTGCTTTTCGGTCTTATGGATTCTGCCCCTTCCATGAATTTCCATGAATTTGCACAATGGTAGGTTCCCGGTCACTATTTACTTGCAAGGCCATTCCAGCTCTCTACCATTAAGTGGAAGACAATTCTGTGGCATCGATGGGAAAGGTAGTCAGCCGCAATGTCCATGTTACTGCTGACACGTGGTCCAGCAAGCATGGTCAGGGATGATCAGGGCAGCCATCAGAAATTTTTGGGCCCCTTAGACAACTTTAGACCTGGGCCCCCCCCCGAGCCTGACCACCAACATTCCCCAGGGATTGCCTATGGGCCATGCGACAGATTCCGCACTACGGCCACCTCTCCTGTACACACTCAGCCCCCACCTCAATCCTGTATATATGTCAGCCCCCCAAACCTGTATATTTGTCAGCCCCCCTCACACCTGTATATATGTCAGCCCCTCCCACACACACCTGTATATATGGCAACCCTCCCACACAAACCTGTATATATGGCAGCCCCCCTCACACACACCTGTATATTTGTCCACCCCCCCAAACCTGTATATATGTCAGCCCCCCTCACACCTGTATATATGTCAGCCCCCCCCCACACACCTGTATATATGGCAGCAACCCTCACACACACTATATATGTCAGCCCCCCATACACACACACCTGTATATATGGCAGCCCCCCTCACACACACACACACACCTGTATGTATGGCAGCCTCCCTCACACACACCTGTATATATGTCAGCCCCCTCACACATCTGTATATATTGCAGCCCCCCCACACACACACACCTGTATATATATCAGTGCCCCCACACCTGTATATGTCAGCCCCCCCACACACCTGTATATATGTCAGCCCCCCTCAAACACCTGTATATATGCCAGCCCCCCATACACACACACACACCTGTATATTTGGTAGCCCCCCTCACACACACCTGTATATATGTCAGCCCCCTCCCCACTCACCTGTATATATGTCAGCCCCCTCACACACCTGTATATATTTCAGCCCCACACACACACACCTGTATATATGTCAGCACCCCCCCACACACACAAACCTGTATATATGTCAGCCCCCCCACACACACCTGTATATATGTCAGCACCCCCACACACATACCTGTATATATGTCAGCCACCCCCACACACACCTGTAAAATGCCATGCAGTGCTTCAGCTGGTCTGTCTAGGGGACAGAAGCCACACCGGAGTAGAGATTATTTTAGCTTTAGCCAGGAATGTGGTGCAAACTTGCAGTGCATGGCCTTCCTCATTCGTTAAAGCCAGCAAAAGGATTTTGCTGATGCCCAAGAATTTGTGGCATCAGGGAGAAGAATCACTATTGTACAAGAGGAAAGTCTCGGAACTCATCCCGTCCCCACAGAGGGAGCAGAGCATGACATATCTTGAGGACACCTTAAAGAGGAGTTTATGTAACACCTTTCCAGACTCTGGTAGGTTACAATCTCATGGAAAAGCTATTTTTAAGGCTTGTGTTGATCAAGAGAGGAGTGATGGAGAAGGGTTGTTGGTGTCCACATCCAATCCGCAGTGTCTGCATTATATGGTGAGAGATTATCTATGGGCAAAAACAGACATGGAAAGCTTTCCAGTTAATGATTTACTGGTTCGCTGGGTCATGAGAATAGACCACTGGCCCGAACTTGCCCAGTATGCAATTGAGCTGCTGGACTGCCTTGCATCCAGTGTGCTTTCCAAACAGTCATTCAGTGCTGACGGAGGTTTTGTGACTGATAAAAGAGCGTGTCTGTCCACTAACTCTGTTAACCGGCTGACATTTATCAAAATCAATTATTCCTGGATTAGCAGGAGCTATTAGGCCCCTGATGGGGATGATTAAGTGTTTTCTGGATCTGGAATCTCTGAAAGATTATATCTGCAAAAAACGTTTTAGTGTAGGTTTCATGGACACAATAAACACCCAAGGACCGAATTTTTCCTCACCTATTGGACAGGTGCATATAATTTAAATTTTTGACAGCAAGGCCAATTCTTACTTTCATCAAGAGTACCTCTAACGGTTTACGGTGTGAGGGCACCACAACACCCAAAGCCCAATTTTTCTGCATCTGTTACTTCTATCCAAAGTCTGCGAAACAGACACCAGAATTTATCCAAAAAAAATCTAATCTTGTTCCTAATACACTAAATTATGGCTTCATCATACAGACAGGCTCCCCAAGCAGTTGTTTATTAAATAAAGAAAATTTGCAGGGAATATGTCATTTTTTGTCTTTATAAATGTCATTTTTGCTGCAGCAGGTTCTATAAATGGTACAGATGCCCAACTTTACATGCGGACTTAGGGGACCCCCCTAGGCACTATATTTAAAGGAATTTTTCCTTTTTATTGTTTTACTTTAAGCATCAGTAAATCACTGCTCATTTAAAAATCTCTTTTACAAACTTTTTTTCATTGATACATTTCCCCAGGGCAGTACCCAGACCCTCATACCCTTTGTATGCCCAATAACTTGCATATAATCCCTCAAAATGGGCACTTTTGATTTTTTCCAGTTCGGGTCCCATAGACTTCAAAAGGGTTCGGCTCTGAACTTTTGCGATGTTTAAAAGTTCTGGCACGAACTGCCATCTCTAGTTACCTGTGGGATGGTCTGATTGCACAGCACAGAGAGACTGCTGAGGTGCTGTTCACCTCACTTGTTTTGGATATGTATAGTATCTCACAAAAGTGAGTACATCCCTCACGTTTGTAAATATTTTATGATATCTTTGCATGTGACAACACTGAAGAAATGACACTTTGCTGCAATAGTGAGTGTACAGCTTGTATAACAGTGTACATTTGCTGCCCCCTTAAAATAACTCAACACACAGCCATTAATGTATAAACCACTGGAAACAAAAGTGAGTACATCCCTAAGTGAAAATGTCCAAATTGGGCCCAATTAGCCTTTTTCCCTTCCTGGTGTCATGTGACTCATTAGTGTTACAAGGTCTCAGGTTTGAATGGGGAGCAGGTGTGGTAAATTTGGTGTTATCGCTCTCACTCTCTCATACTGATCACTAGAAGTTCAACTTGGTACCCCATGGCAAAGAACTCTATGAGGATCCAAAAAAAAGAATTTTTGCTCTACATAAAGATGGTCTAGGCTATAAGAAGATTACCAAGACCCTGAAACTGAGTTGCAGCATGATGGCCAAGACCATACAGCGGTTTAACAGGACAGGTTACACTCAGAATAGGCCTCGCCATGGTTGACCAAAGAAGTTTATTGTACACGCTCAGCGTCATATCCAGAGGTTGTCTTCGGGAAATAGACGTATGAGTGCTGCCAGCATTGCTGCAGAGGTTGAAGGAGGGGGGGTCAGCCTGTCAGTGCTCAGACCATACGCCGCACACTGCATCAAATTGGTCTACATGGCTGTCATCCCAGAAAGAAGCCTCTTCTAAAGAACAGTTTGCAGAAGACAAGCAGACTAAGGACATGGATTACTGGAACCATGTCCTATGGTCTGATGAGATCAAGATAAATGTATTTGGTTCAGATGGTATCAAGCGTGTGGGGTGGCAACCAGGTGAGGAGTACAAAGACAAGTGTGTCTTGCCTACAGTCAAGCATGGTGGTGGGAGTGTCATGGTCTGGGACTGCATGAGTGCGACCGGCACCGGAGAGATTCAGTTTATTGAGGGAACCATGAATGCCAACATGTACTGTGACATACTGAAGCCGAGCATGATCCCCCCCTTTGGAGACTGGGCTGCAGGGTAGTATTCTAACATGATAATGACCCCAAACACACCTCCAAGATGAGCACTGCCTTGCTAAAAAAGCTGAGGGTAAAGGTAATGGACTGGCCAAGCATGTCTCCAGACCTAAACCCTATTGAGCATCTGTGGGGTACCCTCAAACGGAAGGTGGAGGAGCGCAAAGTCTCTAACATCCACCAGCTCCATGATGTCATCACGTAGATGTGGAAGAGGACTCCAGTGGCAACCTGTGAAGCTCTGGTGAACTCCATGCCCAAGAGGGTTAAGGCCGTGCTGGAAAATAATGGTGGCCACACAAAATATTGACACTTTGGGTCCAATTTGGACATTTTCACTTAGGGGTGTACTCACTTTTGTTGCAAGCAGTTTAGACAATAATGGCTGTGTGTTGAGTTATTTTGAGGGGACAGCAAATTTACACTGTTATACAAGCTGTACACTCACTACTTTACATTGTAGCAAAGTGTAATGTTACAGCTTTTGCACATCTGTGAATTTCACGTTAAAGTTAAAAACAATTAATACAAAAAACATAGTATATGCGTATATATACTGTATATTAGGGGTGTTGAAATTAATCGTAACATCAATGCATTGGGATTCGGCCATCCACGATGTGGCATTGCATGTGTGGGGCAGTGATGAGCAAAACCATAAATCATACAAAAAATAAAAAGGTATCAATGAAGTTGTGATGTGAATAAATCACTAAGACAATAAGACATGCATAAACCATAGTTAATGAAATGGCATACATTGTCGTTTGGGGGGACGTTATGGAGACATTGTGCACAGTCTCTGTCCATCTCTTGTATCAAGTCTGCAGTCTCGGACCATCTTCTGTAGTATGTCTTCAGTCTCTAACAATCTCCTGTAGTATGTCTGCAGTCTCTGACCATCTCCTGTATCATGTCTGCAGTCTCTGACCATCTCCTGTGTCATCTCTGCAGTCTCTGACCATCTCCTGTATCATGTCTGCAGTCTCTGACCATCTCCTGTATCATATCTGCAGTCTCTGACCATCTCCTGTGTCATCTCTGCAGTCTCTGTCCATCTCCTGTATCTTATCTGCAGTCTCTGACCATCTCCTGTATGATCTCTGCAGTCTGTGACCATGTCCCGTGTCATGTCTCCAGTCTCTGACCATCTCCTGTAATCATTTGGGGGCAGTCTGGAGCTCCTCTTTAAGTTTTCTGCTGTGTTTACACTTTGCTACATGCAGGGAGTGTTGTCTTTTTTTAAGAACAGATAAAATGGAGTATTTCTGAATGGTTGAATTTTTTGGATGAAAACCGTGCGCAGTATTCGTGATGCATCGTGATGCATTGCGGAATTGAATCAAATAGAATCATGAACAGGAAAATCGTAATCTAATCGAATCATGAGGCCAGTGAAGGTTTATACGGTATGTATATAAATATATAAGGTATACCAGGCATATTGGATATCTGCCCTTCTGAACATGGGACACAGTCATAGCAGCAAGAGTGGAGTGAAGATCCTGGCTTTTTTCTGTGTCCGGGCAAACAAGCTTCCACACACCGAGACTCCAGCATCTAAAAGGAAGTGAAAAAAAGAGTTTACTTGTAAATTTCAGGTTTACTTGCACTTTAAAGTGTAATATTTTTTTTTTTTTTGTAGACTGGTGTCAACCTTGCCCTATTTTTTTTTTTGCATTTAGAACAGGTATAACAAAATGCTTGCAATTGTATATTTAATAGAGCAAACAGGAGGAAAAAAGAGAATTTCACTCTTATGGTTTACAAACATTTTTACCTGGAGGGACAGAAGTCATTCCCCATGGAGAACCCCATAGTCTATGAGGAAGAGTAAGAAATAATCTCTAAAAATATTTTACTTTCTTTTTTTAACCACGTCCTGCCCGCACTATAGATGGCTACAGCGCAGGCTTACTTTGCTGGGAGGGCATCCATGGACATCCTCCTGGGATCGTCCTCTGTGATCACTGAGTCCATGGGACTGAGATGATCATAGATCGGGGTAAAGGGCCAATCACAGTGGCCCTTTTCCACGTGATCAGCTGTGTCCAATGACAGCTGATCACAGGATGTAAACACAAGCTGGTTATGGGCTTTTCTTTCATCATGCTGACATTGTGAAGAGAGAAGAAGAGAGCCAATAACTGGCTTGTGTTAAAGGGGCATCAGCACTGATAATCAGGGCTGTCAATCAGTGCCCACCAGTGCTGCCAATCAATGCTCATCAGTGCTGTCAGTCAGTGCCCATCAGTGTCTCCTCATCAGTGTCACTTATCAATGCTGCCTATCAGTGTCCATCAGTGCTGGCTACCAGTGCCTATCAATGCCCATCAGTGCCACCTATCAGTGCCCATCAAAGCCACCTCATCAGTGCTTATCAGTGCCACCTATAAGTGCCTCTCAGTGCCGCCTCATCGGTGCCCATCAGTGCCACCTATCAGTGCCGCTTCCAGAGTCACCTATCAGTGCAGCCTCATCAGCGCACATCAGTGAAGAAGAAAAATTACCTGTTTTCAAAATGTAGTATTAAACTATGAAAAATGTTTTTTTTTGTTGTTTTGTTTTTATTTTTTCAATTTCTTTTTTTGTTTATTTAGCAAGAAATAAAAAAAAAACAGTGGTGATTAAATACCACCAAAAGAAAGCTCTATTTGTATGAAATTTATGATAACATCTTCATATGGGTACAGTGTAGCATGACCGCGCAATTGTCATTCAAAATGCCACAGCGCTGAAAGCTGAAAAATGGTCTGGGCAGGAGGGGGTAAAAGTGTCTAGTGGGCAAGTGGTTAATTTCTGTGTTATTTATATTTATATGTGAAGGGCAGATAAGGCTAATATAATATTTGAAGCAATAAAGTTCATGGGTAACATTATGAAATGTCATTGAATGACTATAATTGTTACACATCTGGTGAGAAAACTGTACAATGGGCGGCCAATGTCATGAAAAGTGAGAGCCACATGTTCTCCTCCTCACCGTATTATTGCCTTCATCCCATGTTATTTTGTTGGGGTCAATGTGAAGTTGGTCTTCTTCTTTACCCCATGGTGTGTAGGAACCAACATCAGTAGACTTTATTCTAATTTGGCGGTTAGACTTCTTCCAATTTACTATTTTGTAGTGGAAAGGAAATTCACCGTTTTCATCAAATAAGGTCATTCTGTCTGTCGTCTTATATGGATTTTTTATTTGTTTCACATATTTATGCAGCTGGAGGACAGAAAAACTTCAAACAAGTTAAAACTGAAGTTTAAACAATTTATATGTTGCTTTTCCTTGTTTCTCTATCTACCTTTATCAACGCAATATACAGTATACATACTTATATATATATATATATTTTATATAAAACTTTTCTGTTTCTATTACATACTAGACATGTGCAATTCGTTTAGTACCAAATTAGTTTTCTAACAAATTTATACAACTTCGTTATTTCAGAAATATCCAAATTGTCGAATTTACAAATTTTTCCGAATATTTATAAATTTGAAAATTCGTAAATTCAAAATTTAGTAAATTCGCAAATTTCGTAAATTCAAAAAAAATGTGAAAATTCGGAAATGTGAAATTTAGAAAATTCGTAAATTCGCAAATCTAAAAATAAGATTGAAAATCCAAAGATTCAAAAGTACAAAAATCCTAAAAAAGAAAAAAAATCCGACAATTCAAAAACCAGAAAACTAGAAAATCTGAAATAGTAACTAACTAATAATAACTTAACTATTAATAACTATTAAATTATAGGTATTGGAATTTCCTTTAAAATTTATCCAAAGTTACGAATTATCCGTCATAATGAATGCCATATCTAAACGAATGCAACGTAACTAATTAATACTAATAAATAACAATAATAAAAAAAGTATTATTAATTATTTATTTTTATTTAGTTCCATTCCATTTGTTTAGATGTGGCATTCTTTATTTCGGATAATTCGTAACTTTGGATAACTTTGTATTTGTTACGTTCACTAACAACCAAATTTGAAAGGAAATTCCAATACCTATAATTTAATAGTTAGTTATTATTAGTTAGTTAGTTATCATTTTGATTTTTTGGATTTTCATTCTTTCTAACTTTCAGATTTTCCTTTCTTATTTTTGGATTTTCGAATTTTCTGATTTTTTTCGAATTGTCAAATTTTCAGATTTTCGAATTCCGAGTTTCTGAATTTTCGAATTTATGAATTTCCAAATTCCGAATTTTAACATTTCCGAATCTTCGAAATTACGAATTCCAAATCTTCGAATTTACGAATTCCGAATATTCAAATTTACGAATTACGAATTTTCGAATTTACGAATTACGAATTTAAGAATTTTTTGAATTTCCGAATTTCCAAATTTCAGAAAAACAAGAAACGAAAGTGAAAACAAACACATTTTTTGGCAGTGCACATGTCTATTGCGTACCTTATTTTCGATTAATTGATGTCATCACTGGGTCTCTGTGGCTTTCTATGCAATAAAGGCATATCATGGCTGGTGGAAGGGACTGGCAGACTGGTACATATCTTCCTAAAAACATAACAGCACCCTGCCTCAGGTCTCTTCTCAAGAGCCCTCGGTCCTGATGAAAGCAGTGGTCTGGATCTTGGGAGGAGATATGCAAATATCAGAATGCCCTGATGAGTGGATATCAGTCTGGAGGAGTGGGCATTCCTAGGCAGGCTGTATTTGTAGGTAGGTAACATCCATATGTGATACTGAGACTCCATTGTTTAAATATGTTTTATGTTTATATTACAGCTTACCAAATCTTAGGTGTGATGATCTGGTGATCCTGCCAGTAAGACTTAACCGCTTGCCGACCGGCGCACGCCGATGTACGTCGGCAGAGCGGCACAGCTGGGCAAATGGGCGTACCTGTACGTCCATTTGAATTTCCCGCCGTGCCCGTGCGTGCGCGCCGCCGGCGGCGCGCACGCGCGCCGGCCGGGAGCTCCGTGAGTCGGGTCGCGGGTCCCGCGGACTCGATCGCCGCGGGGAGACCCGCGATCGCCTCACGGAGCGGATGAACGGGGAGATGCCGTTGTAAACAGCATCTCCCCGTTCTGCCTAGTGACAAGTGTCACTCGATCTCTGCTCCCTGTCATCGGAGCAGAGATCAGTGACGTCACCCACACAGCCCATCCCCCTACAGTTAGTAATCACTCCCTAGGATACACTTAACCCCTCCCCGCCCCCTAGTGGTTAACCCCTTCACTGCCAGGGTCATTTACACAGTAATCAGTGCATTTTTAATCGCACTGATCGCTGTATAAATGACAATGGTCCCAAAAATGTGTCAAAAATGTCCGACATGTCCGCCATAACGTCGCAGTCACAATAAAAATCGCTGATCGCCGCCATTACTAGTAAAAAAAAAATATTAATAAAAATGCCATAAAACTATCCCCTATTTAGTAAACGCTATAACGTTTGCACAAACCAATTAATAAACGCTTATTGCGATTTTTTTTACCAAAAATATGTAGAAGAATACGATCGGCCTAAACTGAAGAAAAAAAATGTTTTTTTTATATATTTTTAGGGGATATTTATTATAGCAAAATGTAAAAAATAATGCGTTTTTTTCAAAATTGTCGCTCTTATTTTGTTTATAGCGCAAAAAATAAAAATCGCAGAGGCGATCAAATACCACCAAAAGAAAGCTCTATTAGTGGGAAAAAAAGGACGTCAATTTTGTTTGGGAGCCACGTCGCATGACCGCGCAATTGTCAGTTAAAGCGACGTAGTGCCGAATCGCAAAAAACGCTCTGGTCAGGAAGGGGGTAAATCCTTCCGGGGCTGAAGTGGTTAATGTACACGGGAGGCTGAGGCAACCTCCTCTGAACACATTTTTTGACAGCTTCAAACCGGTGATTACAAATGCCCGTTTTGCCGCGTTTGCATGCTGCCATTTGCCGCGATGGCGTCTCAGAGCGTTTATTTGAGATAACATCATAGGACCCTCCCAAAGCCCAAAAAACAGTATTATTTAACTATTTCAGCCATTCTGTGAGACCAGAGTGAGTAGCAGCAGCTGAGAGAGCAGCAGTGTACTTGTATCTACCTCAATGTTGGTGCTTTTACTATGGATCCCATAATGAGCATATGTGGGGAAAAAATGAAATTTTTTAAATATATTTAATTTTTAAATTGCAATTGATAGTATATTTTTTTGTTTATTTTTTTTATAAGCTGTATATGTAATTTCATTTTGTATTTATTTATTTTGTCTTTTTTATGCAAAATTGAATTGCAATTTTTTAAATATATTTAATTAACCTTAACCCTAGCTTGTTCTTCAAGGGGAAAACCCTAACCATAACCCCCTAACCCTAATGCCTGCGTACACACGAGCGGACTTTACGGCAGACTTTGTCTGGCGTACTTTTCGACAGACTTTACGACGGACTTTCCGAATGAACGGACTTGCCTACACACAATCAACCAAAGTCCGACAGATTCGTACGTGATGACGTACGACCGGACTAAAACAAGGAAGTTCATAGCCAGTAGCCAATAGCTGCCCTAGTGCCGGTTTTTGTCCATCGGACTAGCATACAGATGAGCGGACTTTTCAACCGGACTCGAGTCCGTCGGACAGATTTGAAACATGTTTCAAATCTAAGTCCGTCAAACTTTTGAGAAAACAAAGTCCGCTGGAGCCCACACACGATCGAATTGTCCGACGAAATCCAGTACGCCGGACCAAGTATGCCGTAAAGTCCGATCGTGTGTACGCGGCATAACCCTAACCCCTAACCCTGACCGGAAACATTAACCCTAACGAGAAACCATAACCCTAACGGGAAACCATAACACTTAACATAACCCTAAACTTGTTCTTCAAGGGGAAAACCCTAACCATAACCCCCTAACCCCAATGGGAAACCCTAACCGGAAACCCTAACCTTAACCCTAATCGGAAACCCTAGCCCTAACTTGTTCTGCAAGGGGAAAACCCTAACCATAACCCCTAACCCTAATGGGAAAACCTAACCGGAAACCCTAACCCTAATGGCAAACCATAACATTTACCATAACCCTAAACTTGTTCTTCAAGGGGCAAACACTAACCATAACCCCCTAACCCTAATGGGAAACCCTAACCGGAAACACTAACCCTAACTTGTTCTTCAAGGGGAAAACCCTAACCCAAAACATAACCCCCTAAACCTAATGGGAAACCCTAAACCTAACCAGAAATCTCTCCTGCGCTCGGGTATTAAGTTCCTCAATGTGTGGTATGACCGAATGCCTCAGTGGTAATTGCCGTCTTGCAGCTCTCCTCAGAATAATGGGTATTCATAGACTACAGAAAGAGAAAGAAAGGAGGGCGCACCGACCTAGTGCATTACCACTGGTAACATTTATTAAAAAAATTAAAACAGCAAATGAATACTCACAAACGAGCATGAAATATCAGGCATAGACAATAGCTGCAGGTGAGCAGAATCAAACATCAAAAAACCTGAACCGGACATCGGGTAGATGAGACAATGCCTGACGCGTTTCAGGGGAGAACCCCTTTCTTCAGAGCCTAGATGGGTAATGGCTCCATTACCCGTCTAGGCTCTGAAGAAAGGGGTTCTCCCCTGAAACGCGTCAGCCATTGCCTCATCTACCCGATGTCCGGTCCAGGTTTTTTGACGTTTGATTCTGCTCCCCTGCAGCTATTGTCTATGCCTGATATTTCATGCTCTTTTGTGGGTATTCATTTGCTGTTTTAACTTTTTTAATAAACCCTAACCAGAAGCCCTAATCCTAACCCTAATGGGAAACCATAACACTTACCATAACCCTAAACTTGTTCTTCAAGGGAAAAATCCTAACCATAATCCCCTAACCCTAATAGGAAACCCTAACCCCTAACCCTAAATTTCATGCAAATATGTTTGATCAAGTCGAGGTTCAAGCTCAATGGTGGGGTCATCTGGCTGAAATCTAACAACATATGGGTCAAATTCCAATTCTACTTTGGCTAACAGCAATGCTAGTGGTGTATTGGATCATGCTCATTAGGGGTATATAAACGGTCTATGAAGCATTGCAAGCCATTACACATTTTTTTAAAAAATGTTAGTACTTTTTCATCATTTGCTATAATTTTTAAGTTTTGTAATGTTAAAAAATAGGGCACCCGTAAAAACGCTTATAAACGAAATTGCAGCAAAACGCCGGTACCGCGTTTTGGCGTGTTTAGCGTCTGAAACATCAGAAACGTCGGTGTCTGAACTCATTTTTTTGCCTTCAAAGAAAAGCCTATAAATGCAACTGCCTAAAAACGACATTAAACGAGCCTGTGTACATGTACACATAAGATAACATTGGATGAGTTCAGGGGCAGCAGAAAAAAGCAGCCAACTGCTTCTAAACATCTGTTTACCAGCAGCAGTGTACATGAGGCCTAAGCCTATTGTTTTTTTAATAGAACAGGCTCTCCTGCGGAATGTATCAATTTACAGAGACAAGGCAAACCATTTAACACTGGTAGGGGATGCTTACAATGACCAGCTTTTTATATTTATGTATCTATATTTATCCCAAAAGGAAAAAAAAAAGTTTGCTGTAACTGATTATAATGCTTTAGCTGGAGATTGGTTTTAATTTGTTAGTGTATGTAAGTCATCTAACACTCCCATCCCCCTAGACTGACAATCGTGCTTTCCAAAGGTGCCCCCTATGATCCTTCAACCAAAGTGGGAGGCGCTCTAATACAGGAGACGTGTTAATGGCCAGATCACCAGGTGAGATCAGAGGAGAGGGAAAGCCAAAAGAAAAGAAGGCGAATGCAGAAACCAGATCTAATGATTTTAAGCTGCAATATATTATGTTTTTGCTTTTAGGTTTAACCACTTCAGCCCCAGAAGGATTTGCCCCCTTAATAACCAGGCCATTTTTTGCTATATGGCACTGCGTCGCTTCAACTGACAATTGTGCAGTCGTGCGACGCTATACCAAAACAAAATTGACGTCCTTTTTTTTCATACAAATAGAGCTTTCTTTTGGTGGTATTTGATCACCTGTGTGCTTTTTATTTTTTGCGCTATGAACAAAAAAAGAGCGACAATTTTGAAAAAATTTTTTTTTTTTACTTTTTGCTATAATAAATATCTCCCAATTAAAAAAAAAAAAATAATTTCTTCATCAGTGTAGGCAAATATGTATTCTACTACATATTTTTGGTAAAAAAAATCACAATAAGCATATATTGATTGGTTTGCGCAAAAGTTATAGCGTCTACAAATTAGGGAATAGATTTATGGCATTTTTATTATTTATTTATTTTTTACTAGTAATGGCAATTTTTAGCGGGACTGCAACATTGCGGGGTACAGATTGGACACTTTTGACACATTTTTGGGACCATTGACAATTACACAGTGATCAGAGCTATAATAATGCACTGATTACTGTATAAATATCACTGGCAGGGAAAGGGTTAACACTAGGGCACGATCAAGGGGTTAAATGTGTTCCCTGGGAGGCGTTTTTAACTGTGAGGGGATGGGACTGATCGTTGCTCCTACTTAGTAGGAACACATGATCTGTTTCTCATCCCCTGTCAAAGGGATCTGTGTGTTTGCATACACTAATCCCCGTTCTTTCTCTCGCGCCCGCCGGCCACGCGCATCGGGTCCCCCGCTGTGCAGGAGGCATGCATGCATGCTTGCTATGTCTCTTAAGAGAGCCACCGTACATATACATATATTGGCAGGAGAGCCAACCTGGGAAGGGAAGGGGTTAAAACCGCTTTAACTGCTTCCAGAGTGCCCACCACATATTTACAGCGGCAGGGCGTCCCAGGCGACGCAAGCAACGTACCTGTATGTTGTCCCTTCTTCCCAGGTCTGGGGATGCGACCGCCTGCGACCCGCTCCCGCTGTGATTGGCAGTCTGCACAATGTACACAAGGCAAACGGCCATTCTGTCAGAGAGCAAGATGGAGATCTTGTGTTTCTGCTAAGCAGAAACCCGGATCTCTGTTTTCCTCCAGTTAAGCCATCCCCCCACACAGTTAGTAATCTCTCCCCCTAGGAGCACACTTAACCCTTTGATCGCCCCTGATGTTAACCCCTTCCCAGCCAGTGTCATTAGTACAGTGAGAGTGCAATTTTTTTAGCACTAATCACTGTACTGGTGTCACTAGTTCCCAAAAGGTGTCACTTATTGTCCGATCTGTCCGCTGCAATATCTCAGTCCCACTAAAAATCGCTGATCACCGCTAGGGATGAGCTTCGTGTTCGAGTCGAACCCATGTTCGACTCGAACATCGTCTGTTTGATCGTTCGCAGAATTGCGAACGATACGAGCCATTCGCGCCAGATTCATGTGGCGCGTCACGGCCCATAATTTACTGCAGCATTGCAGTGCATTGCTGGCTGATGATTGGCCAAGCATACACTATGACCCGCATGCTTGGCCAATCACAGCGCCATCTGTAGAGAGAACTGTAATTGGCCAAAGCCAGGGTGGCTTTGGCCAATTATGGCTCAGGGGGTTTAGTACACGCCCCACACTATAAAAGGCCGCCTGAAAGGCGGCCCTGTGTAGTGTCTTCCAACATTGAGAGACAGAGACAGAGAGACAGTGTCATTTGATTTAAGTTAGATAGATTAGGCAAGACAGTCAGGCAGTTAGCTGCACTTACAGTGTATTGTGTATATATATGCATCCCAGGTTTTGTGTATATATATATATATATATATATATACTGTATTCAGTTTAGCTAGTTCCGTTCCTGTTATTATCTTCCTACTGACAGGCAGGCTTATGTTGTTACAGTATTTACAGCTACCTGAAGAAAATTGCTGGTGTTCTTCTGATCCTATTAGTACCACAGTCAGGCAGCTAGACTATTTACAGTTAGTGTAGTGCGTCCTCCTCACAGTGTTCAGCTAAAGCTACAAGTTAGTTTAGTGTGACCTCTGCACAGTGTTCAGCTAAAGCTACAAGTTAGTGTAGTGCGTCCTCCTCACAGTGTTCAGCTAAAGCTACAAGTTAGTGTAGTGCGTACTCCTCACAGTGTTCAGCTAAAGCTACAAGTTAGTGTAGTGCGACCTCTGCATAGTGTTCAGCTAAAGCTACAAGTTAGTGTAGCGCATCCTCTGAACAGTGTTCAGCTAAAGCTACAAGTTAGTGTAGTGCTCAGTGTTCAGCTAAAGTTACAAGTTAGTGTAGTGCGTTCTCCTCACAGTGTTCAGCTAAAGCTACAAGTTAGTGTAGTGCTTCCTCTGAACAGTGTTCAGCTAAAGCTACAAGTTAGTGTAGTGCGACCTCTGCACAGTGTTCAGCTAAAGCTACAAGTTAGTGTAGTGCATCCTCTGAACAGTGTTCAGCTAAAACTACAAGTTAGTGTAGTGCGACCTCTGCACAGTGTTCAGCTAAAGCTACCTGTAGAAGGTTGGTGCTGTTTTCCTGATCCTATCACTACCGCAGGCAGCTACATTATTTTAACGTTGGTGTAGTGCGTCCTCTGCACAGTGTTCAGCTAAAGCTACAAGTTAGTGTAGTGCGACCTCTGCACAGTGTTCATCTAAAGCTACCTGTAGAAGATTGGTGGTGTTGTCATACTACAGGCAGGCAGTTGATTTTGCTAGCTGCAGTATCAGAGTATATTTATATTTATATTTATATATATATATATATATATATATATATATATATATATATATATATATATATATATATATATATATATATATATATATATATCCCAGCTTAGTGCAGCTACATCTCACTGCAGGCCATTAGTATGTCTGGAAGGCCAACAAGGAGAGGCAGACAGTCACAAGCCAATAAAAGAGGGCAAGCAGGCTCTGTGTCTAGAGGCAACAGTGCTGTTCGTGGAGACAGTGCATCCACATCAGCACGTGGCCTTTTTTTCGGCAGCTGGACGTGTTGAGCCACAACATGCGGAAGACTTGGATGACCAAGCCGTCCTCATTCTCCTCATCCTCTCTCACCCATGCTCAGGGTACTTTGTCTGGCAAAGCAGCTGCCAATGCGGCCTCTTCCCTCGGCTCAATGGCATCAGTGACTCCTTCCCTATCCCCACCATGTCCTCCTGAGGAGTCCCTCAAACTGTTTGACCACAGTGTTGGGTACATGCTCCAGGAGGATGCCCAGCGTTTAGAAGGCTCTGATGATGATACTGAGCTAGATGAAGACAGTAACGTGAGCACGGACAGAGGGGGGGCACAAGAAGGACAGCAATCTGGCAGTCATGTTCCCCCAGCTGCAGCATACTGCCAGCTTTGCTCCAGTGATGAGGAGGGAGGGGATGATGAGGTCAATGACTCCACATGGGTGCCTGATAGGAGAGAGGAGGAGGAGGAGGAGGAGGAGGAGGCACATCACCAACGAGGCAGGATGCCTTCCAGGGGCCAGCCTAAGGGCAGCACGCTGACTGCATCACACCACAAAGCTCCGCATGTGCAGGGCAGTGCTGTCTCTGCACGTTATTCCAAAAGTTCTTTGGTGTGGGCCTTTTTTGAGATGAGTGCATCAGATTGCACTGCTGCTATTTGCAACATATGTCACAAGCATACCTCGCGTGGCCAAAACATCTCCCGCTTGGGCTCCACATGCTTGACCAGACATATGTTGACCTGCCATGCAGTTCGTTGGCAAGCGTATCTAAAAGACCCACACCAAAGAACAAAGAAGACTTCTCCTTGCTCCTCTTCAGCTGAGATCTCCAACCCCACTATACCTTCAGTCCTCTCTGAGACCTGCACTGAGAGGAATGAAGGTGTAGAATTAGGTGTGTCACAGCCAAGTACTTGTGGGCAATCTGCTATCGGTACACCGACGCAGATTGTACCAGGCAAATTTTCCTTCCCCCAGCTGCTGCACCGCCGAAAGAAGTTTGCTCCCAGCCATCTACATGCCCAGTGGTTGAATGCTAGCTTGGCAAAATTGCTAGCACTTCAACTTCTACCTTTTCAGCTGGTAGACTCTGCCCCCTTCCGTGAGTTTGTGGAATGTGCGGTTCCTCAGTGGCAGGTACCCAAACACCACTTTTTCTCATGGAAGGTGATTCCTGCTCTCTACTGGCATGTGGAAGGCAATGTCCATGCCTAACTGGACAGGGCGGTCAGGGGTAAGGTGCATATTACCGCTGACTCATGGTCCAGCAGGCATGGACAGGGACATTACCTAAGTTTTACGGCGCATTGGGTGACTCTGCTGGCAGCTGGGAAGGATGCAGGACAAGGTGCAGTAGTGTTGGAGGTTGTTCCGCCACCACGCCTCCAAAATGCCACTACTAATGATTCTGACACACCTCTCTCCTCCACCCCCTCCTCTTCTTCTTCCTCCATGGCCTCCTCCTGTGCTTTGTGCTCGGAACCAGTGGTGCTCGTAGGCTTTCAAGGGGCTACTCAAGTATGCAGGCCAAAAGATGCCATGCGGTGCTTGAGCTGGTGTGCTTGGGGGACAGGAGCCACACTGGGGAAGAGATTCTGTCAACTCTGCAGGGGCAGGTTCAGAGGTGGTTGACGCCATGCCAACTTAAGGCAGGAATGGTGGTTTGCGACAATGGCACCAACCTCCTCTCCGCCCTCCAACAGGGACAAATGACCCATGTGCCCTGTTTGGCTCACATCCTTAACTTGGTGGTTCAGTGGTTCTTGGGCAGGCACCCGGGCTTACAGGATGTCCTGAGGCAGGCCAGGAAAGTCTGTGTGCAGTTCCGCCGGTCATATAATGCCAGTGCACGGCTGGCAGACCCCCAAAAGGAATTTAACCTGCCCAAGAACCGCCTAATCTGTGACATGCCCAACAGGTAGATCTCAATGTTGCACACGCAGCAGTGGGCCATCAATGAGTACCTGTGCGACTATGGCACCAGGACAGGGGAGCTTGTTTTTTTTCCTTACGCCAGTGGGCCATGATCAGGGATGCATGTACTGTCCTGTCACCATTTGAGGAGGCCACGAGGATGGTGAGCAGTGACAGTGCATGCATCAGTGACACTGTCCCCCTTGTCCACCTGTTGGAGCACACGCTGCATGGAATAATGGACAGGGCACTTGAGGCAGAACAGAGGCAGGAAGAGGAGGACTTCCTTAGCTCTCAAGGCCCCCTTTATCCAGACAGTGTTCCTGCGTGCCCACCGATCACACAGGAAGAGGACGAGGAGGAGGATTGTGTCAGTATGGAGGTTGAGCCTGGCACTCAGCATCAGCAGCAGTCTTTAAGGGATCATTTACAGTCCCAAGAAACACATGGACTTGTACGTGGCTGGGAGGAGGTGGCTGCGGATCATGTCGTCCTTAGTGACCCAGAGGACTCCGGACTGAATACCTCAGCAAACCTACACTGCATGGCCTCCCTGATCCTGCAAAGCCTGCGGAAGTATCCTCGTATTTGTGGTATCAAGGAGAAGGAACAATACTGGCTGGCAACCCTCCTTGATCCACGTTACAAGGGTAAGGTTTCGGACCTTATCTTGCCGTCGCAGAGGGAGCAGAGGATGAAACATCTTCGAGAGGCCTTGCAGAAAGGTCTGTGCAACGCGTTCCCAGAGACTGGGAGGTTACAAACTCCTGTTTCTAGACAACGTGTTGCTGAGGCTTTGGTCAGTCAAAGAAGGAGCGGTGGAGAAGGTGGCCGTCTGACCGATCCGTTCAGATAATTTTTTAGTCCGCAGCCCCAAGGTATGATCGGTTCCAGAAACCATCGCCAGCATCTGTTTTACATGGTGCAGGAATACCTAGGGGCAAGGTCTGACTTGGACACCTTTCCCACCGAAAATCTTCTAGGTTACTGGGTCTTGAGGATGGATCACTGGCCAGAGCTTGCACAGTATGCAATTGAGCTACTGGCCTGTCCTGCATCCAGCGTTCTTTCAGAATGCACATTCAGTGCTGCTGGAGGCTTTGTAACTGATCACAGGGTGCGTCTGTCCACCGACTCGGTCGATCGACTGACCTTCATAAAAATGAATCAGTCTTGGATCACCACCAGCTACCAAGCACCTGATGCTGATGTAACCGAAAACATTTTTTTGAAATGTCAGATCCCTTCAAAGACTGCCTATGCTGATGCTGAGTGACTATCCTGTTAAACTGAGTAATTATCTTCTTCCTCCTCAATGATCATGATGATAGCTTGTAAGAACATTTTTGGTTCTGGGCACCGCCAGTCCCGCCACCAGTGCCTAAGGCCCAATTTTTCAGCCCCTGTTTAACAGGGGCATGTAATTACAATTTTTGATGCAAAACTTTGCAGCAGGGCTCATTCCTGCGCTCCAACTAGAGTATCTGTGAGGGGTTGCAGTGTTGTGGCACCAGCACCAGTGCCTAAGGCCCAATTTTTCAGCCCCTGTTTAACAGGGGCGTGTAATTACAATTTTTGATGCAATATTTTGCAGGAGGGCTCATCCTGCGCTCCAACTAGGGTATCTGTGAGGGGTTGCAGTGTTGTGGCACCAGTGCCTAAGGCCCAATTTTTCTGCCCCTGTTCAACAGGGACATGTAATTACAATTCTTGATCTAATATTTCACAGTAGGGCCTGTTTCTGCGCCCACCAAGAGTAACTGTGAGGACTTACAGTGTTGTGGCACCAGCACCACCACCACCAAAGGCCCAATTTTTCTGACCCTGTTCAACAGGAGCATGTAATTACAATTCTTGATCTAATATTTCACAGTAGGGCCCATTCCTGCGCCCACCAAGAGTAACTGTGAGGGGTTACAGTGTTGTGTCAACACCAACACCTAAGGCCCCAATTTCTGCAGGGTATATAGGGCAGGCCCCTACTTTAAAACGACTCCTACTTGCAAACGGAAGGAGACAACAGGAAGTGAGATGAAATCTACCCCTAGGAAGGGAAATTCTCTCCTGTAAGAGTTAATATGGGAAAAATGTGTCTCCTCTTCACTGATGCTTTATCACCAATCCTTGTTTCACTAAAACCCCCAAATTTTCAAAAAACATTTGTCATTGGGACAGAAAGTGAGGTGAAATCTTCTGAAGAGGTGCACAGACTGCAAAACAAATGTTACAGGGGTGATAACCCTTCCCTATGTTTTCCAAAAAGCTTAAAAATAGATTTTTTGGCTGGAGCTACACTTTAAAAATGTACCAGTTCAAAATTACAAACAGATTCTACTTAACAACAAACCTACAGTCCCTGTCTTGTTTGTACCGCCTGTACACTGCTGTTCAGAGTATATAGGGCCCACGCATTTCCTTTTTTTAATTTGGGTGCGGGGTTCCCCTTAATATCCATACAAGACCCAAAGGGCCTGGTAATGGACTGGAGAAAGGGGGGAACCCATGCCATTTGTCTCATTTTCATCCATATGGCCGGGACCCGACATTACATTAAAGCCGCAAGCAAGTTTAAATTACTTTTATTCCTTTAAAAACGTCATTTTGTGCAGGGATGGTTCTAAGCATGGGAAACACGTGTCACTTTACAGGCATACTATAGGCACCCCCCCCCCAGTACGATATTTAAAGGAATATTTAACTTTTTTTTTTTCACTTTAAGCATCATTAAAATCACTGCTCCCGAAAAAATGGACGTTTTTAAAACTTTTTTTTTAATTGATACATGTCCCCTGGGGCAGGACCCAGGTCCCCAAACCCTTTTTTAGGACAATACCATGCAAATTAGCCTTTAAAATTTGCACTTTTGATTTTGAACGTTCGAGTCCCATAGACTTCAATGGGGTTCTAAAGTTTGCGCAAATTTTCGGTCCGTTCGCAGGTTCTGGTGCGAAACGAACCGGGGGGTGTGATCGGCTCATCCCTAATGAGCAAGTTTGGAGTGGAGGAACTTGACTGGCCTGACCTCATCGTCGGATGTAGATGGACCTTAGGTTAATATTAAAGGAGCTGAGGGGAGCTGCTGCACACAGAAGGCATTTTATCTTAATGCATAGAATGCATTAAGATAAAAAACCTTCTGCCTTTTCAACCACTTTATGACTCAATAATCAGCATAGGCTAGTGCCAGGTTTGGCATCCAACAGCCACTTCTGGTGGTAAAAGGTTTGGTTGCATGATAGATTAAAATCCACTAGGGTGCAGAGTAGATAGGCTGACTCTGAGTTCCAGTGCCATACAATGGTTTCTGCTGATGAAAAGCTCAATTCCAGGCTGTTTGTTCAATGGCTGGAGGGTCTCCTCATCACATCAGATCTTATATTCAGGTTTCAGACACAAAGATGGACACCACATTGGGTTCAGCCTCAGAGGCCCCATGAAACTGTACTTTCATAACATTCATCTGGAGATATCTCTATTAATAACTATATATACCTGGGTATATATTCACAGAGGTCCTGTCCTGGGTGGAGGCACTGCTAACTTTATTATCAAACCCACTCTTCCACTTAGTGAAGGTTCTGGTTCTTTTATTTATCTACAGGTTTAGCTCAATATTCTGTTTAGGGATGGCCATTTGCCATAACCCTCACCCCCCTATGTGTTTCTCGCATTTGCACACACAGATTCTAATGGTTAAAGTAATACTAAATTCTTGTTTCTTTTTACTGAAAAAAAACAAACATGTTATACTTACCTCCTCTGTGCAGTGATTTTGCACAGAGCAGCCTGGATCCTCCTCTTTTCGGGTCCCTCACAGGAGTTCCTGGATCCTCCCTCCTGCCGAGTGCCCCCACAGCAAGCAGGTTGCTATGGGGGCACCCGAGTCGAGCCGCTGCTCTGTGTCCATTCAGACACGGAACCACAGCGTGGCCATGCCCCCTCTCTTTGATTGGCTCACTGGACCCAATGGTCCCCGCTGTGTGTCTCAGCCAATCAGGACAGCCGAGTCTCTTGTGCAACATCGCTGGATCAAGATGGGGCTCTGGTAAGTATTAGGGGGCTGGGTGGGGGTTCACACAGAAGTTTTTTTAACCTAATGCACAGAATGCATTAAGAGACAAAACCTTCTGCCTTTACAACCACTTTAAATACACTCACAGGCCACTTTATTAGGTACACCTTGCTAGTACCGGGTTGGACCCCCCTTTTGCCTTCAGAATTGCCTTCATTCTTCATGACATAGATTCAACAAGGTGTTGGAAACATTCCTCAGACATTTTGGTCCATATTGACATGATAGCATCATGCAGTTGTTGCAGATTTATCGGCTGCACATCCATGATGCAAATCTCACATTCGTACACATCCCAAAGGTGCTTCATTGTATTGAGATTTGATGACTGTGGAGGCCATTGGAGTACAGTGACCTCATTGTCATGTTCAAGAAACCAGTTTGAGATGATTTGAGCTTTGTGATATGGTGCATTATCCTGCTGGAAGTAGCCATTAGAAGACAGTAATCATAAAGGGATGGACATGGTCAGCAACAATACTCTGGTAGGCCATGGGGTTTAAACGATGCTCAATTGGTACTAAGTGGCCCAAAGTGTGCCTAGAGAATAACCCCCCCCCCCCCACACCATTACACCACCACCACCAGCCTGAACCATTGATACAAGGCAGGATGGATCCATGCTTTCATGTTGTTTACGCCAAATTATGACCCAACTATCTGAATAGCTGACAGGAGTGGCACCCGGTGTGGTCTTCTACTGCTGTAGTCCATCTGCTTCAAGGTATGATGTGTTGTGCATTCAGAGATGGTATTCTGCAGTCCTTGGTTGTAATGAGTGGTTATTTGAGTCACTGTTGCCTTTCTATCATCCAGTCTGTCTATTCTTCTCTGACATCGACAAGGAATTTTCCTCCACACAACTGCTGCTCACTGGATATTTTCTCTTTTTCGGGCCATTCTCTGCAAACCCCAGAGATAGTTGTGCATGAAAATCCTAGTAGATCAGCAGTTTTTGAAATACTCAGACCAGCCCGTCTGGCACCAACAACCACATCACATTCAAACTCACTTAAATCCACTTTCTTCACCATTCTGATGTTCGGTTTGAACTTCAGCAAGTCATCTTCACCACGTCTAAATACCTAAATGCATTGAGTTGCTGCCGTGTGATTGGCAATTTGTGTTACCAAGCAATTGCACAGGTGTACCTAATAAAGTGGCCGTGGGTGTATAATTGGCCAAGTATTATCATATAAAGTTTCATTTCACATTACACTGATTTCTACACAATTTAAGGATAGGGTTGAAGCACAGTTACACTGGTTACCTTGATAGTCGTGTATGTACTGTACAAAGATATGGTTTAATGACGGCTCCATAAATGATTCTTAAACATTGATTTCTAAGTAAAATATAGAAAAAAACTTACAGTGCCTTAAAAAAGTTTTCATAAACCTTGAAATTTTCCACATTTTGTCATGTTACAACCAAAAAACGTAAATGTATTTTATTGGGATTTTATGTGATAGACCAACACACAGTGGCACGTAATTGTGAAGTGGATGGAAAATGATAAAAGGTTTTACTTTTAGGCCAAAATGTAAAATTTTGGTCTCATCTGAACAGAGCCCCTTCTTCCACATGTTTGCTGTGTCCCACACATGGCTTCTCACAAACTGCAAACAGGACTTCTTATGGCTTTCTTTTAACCACTTCAATACCACGGACATCATATGACGTCCTGGGCTTTGAGCAGGTATATCTGAATGATGCCTGTAGTTACAGACATCATTCAGATATTGCCGGTTTCAGCCGGCGAATCTCTACACCATAGGAATGATCATAGCAGCCGTTCCACCGCTTGATCGTTCCTATGGGAGGTGAGAGGTGACGTCCCCCCTCCCGCCGCACTCCGGTGCTTGCTCCGACTCACCGTTACGATCGGTGAGGCGGAGAGTGGATCCGCCAGCGCCGGATGTAGATTATAGAGATTTCCGGTGGACCAGATGGTTTTTTATTTCAGGCTTCCCAACCTAGTGGTGATATATGGGGACTTATTGACCCCATATCTCACTATTAAGAGCACCTGACATGTCATATTGCTATTACAAGGGATGTTTACATTCCTTGTAATAGGAATAAAAGTGATCAATTTTTTTTTTTCAAAAAAGTGTCAAAATAAAAAAAATAAAATATAATTAACAATAAAAAAAAAAAAAAATTTTTAAAGCGCCGCTGTCCCCGTGTGCTCGCACGCAGAAGCAAACGCATACGTAGGTCCCGCCCACATATGAAAACGGTGTTCAAACCATACATGTGAGGTATCGCCGCGAACGTTGGAGCGAGAGCAATAGTTTTGGCCCTAGACCTCCTCTGTAACTCAAAACATGTAACCAGTAAAAAATTTCAAGCGTCGCCTATGGTGATTTTTAAGTACCGAACATTGGCGCCATTCCACGAGCGTGTGCAATTGTGAAGCGTGACATGTTAGGTATCTATTTACTCGGCGTAACTTCATCTTTCACAAAATGCAAAAACATTGGGCTAACTTTACTGTTTTGTTTTTTTTTAAACACAAAACAGTTTTTTTCCCAAAAAAAACGCGTTCGAAAAATTCCTGCGCAAATACTGTGTGAGATAAAAAGTTGCAACAACCGCCATTATATTCTCTAGGGTCTTTGCTAAAAAAACATATATAATGTTTGGGGGTTCTATGTAATTTTCTAGCAAAAAAATTATGATTTTTACATGTAGGAGCAAAGTGTCAGAATTGGCCCGGTATTGAAGTGGTCAACAATGTCTTTCTTCTTGTCACTCTTCCATAAAGGTCAGATTTGTGGAGAGCACGACTAATAGTTGTCCTGTGGACAGATTCTCCCACCTGAGGTACCATGGGCCTCTTGGCTGCTTCCCTGATTAAAATGCTCTTCTTGCCCGGCCTGTCAGTTTAGGTGGACGGCCATGTCTTGGTAGGTTTGCAGTTGTGCCATACACTTTCCTTTTTCAGATGATGGATTGAACAGTGCTATGTGAGATGTTCAAAGCTTGGGATATTGTTTATAACCTAACCCTGCTTTACACTTCTCCACAACTTTATCCCTGACCTGTCTGGTGTGTTCGTTGGCCTTCATGATGCTGTTTGTTCACTAAGAGCCAGTTCACACAGGGGCAGCATGACTTGCAGCGCGACTGCCCTAGGCAACCTGCACATGACTTCAGCGGCGGCTTCTAAAATTACTTCTGTATAGAAGTCAATGCAAGTCGCTTGAAGTTGCCCCAAAAGTAGTACAGGAACCTTTTTCTAAGTTGGAGCGACTTGAGTCATTCCTATTAGAACGGCTCTATAGTACAGAATGGAACACGGCTTGTCAGGAGGCTAAGTCACCTGACAAGTCGTCCCTGTGTGAACCGGGTCTAAGGTTCACTAACAAACCTCTGAGGTCTTCACAGAACATCTATATTTATACTGAGAGTAAATTACACACAGGTGGATTCTATTACTAATTAGGTGACTTCTGAAGACAATTGGTTCCACTAGATTTTAGTTAGAAGTATCGGAGTAAAGGGGGCTGAATACAAATGCACGCCACACTTTTCACAAATTTGTAAAAAAAAAATTGAAAACCATTTATGATTTTCCAGCCACTTCATCATTACGTGCCACTTTGTATAAGTCTATCATATAAAATCCCAATACAATAAATGTAAGTTTTTGGTTATAACATGATAAATTATGTGGTATATTCAAGGGGTATGAATACTTTTGCAAGCACTGTATGATATGTGTGAATACATGAGCAGATCTATCTACCTCAAAAGTTCTGATAAAGAAGTATAATTCTATGTATTTTGCTAATGATTAAATAACATTACAGTGCTCAAAGGGTAATGTTAGATTGTTTTGAAGAAAGATATTAGAACAGATGGTTCTTCTCTAGATTCTTAGAACGCTTTTTGTTTGTAACATGGAGACAGTTAATCTTCTTGTTCTGCAATAAGGGATTTGAAAAATGAGAGGTCTCTTGGGGTTGGTTTACTAATATTGGAGAGTGCAAAATCTGGCAGGATTCACGTGATTGGCTAATGTTATGCCCCGTACACACGGTCGGAAATTGATCGGACATTTCGACAACAAAATCCATGGATTTTTTCCGACTGATGTTGGCTCAAACTTGTCTTGCATACACATGGTCACACAAAGTTGTCGGAAAATCCGATCATTCTGAACGCAGTGACATAAATCACGTACGTCGGGACTATAAACGGGGGCAGTAGCCAATAGCTTTCATTTCTTTATTTATTCTGAGCATGCGTGGCACTTTGTGCGTCGGATTTGTGTACACACGATCGGAAATTCCGAATTTTATAGCCTGCTCTCAAACTTTGTGTGTCGGAAAATCCGATGGAAAATGTGTGATGGAGCCTACACACGGTCAGAATTTCCGACAACAAGGTCCTATCACACATTTTCCGTCAGAAAATCCGACCGTGTGTACGGGACATTAGTGATGCTGGCTGCTGATTGGCTGGCTGTCCTGAAGTCGCTAGCGTGGACGGAAGGAGCGCTGGGTGAATGAGTTGTAGTGCCTGGAGGTTGGTGGATGTTGGCGGCGGTGCAGATCATGTTTTCCTCTTTTTCATCACATATACATACGGATATCTGGCCGGAAGTTACGCTGCAGAGGGGGGACACTGGAGTCTCCTTCCCCTCTGGCCATGGATGACCTTTCTGCCCTAAAGCTGGGAACTAGGGGAATATCGCAACTTGGGGACCAGGATTGCATCATTTATATTGTACGCCTGTACCCCTGCAGGGGTGAAGCGCTCTGGTGAGTGAAAGCACAAGAGGGGAGCACAGTCACTTTTGTCAGCACGTTTTTTTTGCTTATCCCTGGAATATTTTCACCCATTGAAGGAAGCACTATGTCACTTTATATGGACACTTATTTTTAATTTTATGGGTATTATTGGTTAATACTTATGGACATAGTTAGTTAGTTAATACTTACTAATACTATGGACACTTAGTTTTACATTTTTTGGTTATTATTGGATATTATCCACAGCAGTCTATTGAGCTTATATTTGTTATCACTGTTGATTGACAGGCAATACTTATATCAGCTGATGTTATTTATTTATCAGTGTTGATTGACAGGCATTATTTATATCAGCTGTTGTTATTTATTTATTGACTGGATCTCTTTACACACATCTCAGAACCAATTCATTTTGCAGCCCTCAGATGTGGTCAGATGCTAAAAGTTGCAAAAACATATATTTCCTTCGACCATGTCCCCTCCCCAAACTTTTCCTTCAAGATAAATGAGACAATCCCAATCATTAGTCCATCCCCTTATGTTAGCAAGCTAGGTGTAATCCTGGACTCTGACCTCTCCTTTTGATTCCACAGCCAATCACTGTCCAAATCTTGCTACCTTAATCTCCATAATATCTCCAAAATGCACTCCTTCTTGCCAATGACACCACCAACATACAAATTCACTCTCTTAGTATCCCTCACCTCGACTATAACACCTTTCCCCTGACTGGCCTACCGCTACACAGGTTATCCCAGCTATAGTGCTGCTGCTAGATGTATGCACCTAACCATCAGCTCATTAACCACCAAGCCTCTTTGAAAATTTCTCCACTGGCTTGCGCTCATCTAACAACTAAAATTCTAACTACTAACAAGAGCCGTGCCCTGAAGGGCTACGTCAACAACCTCATGTCTATACAAAAAAAATCAAAAAAATTATTTACAGACTATTGCACTATACGGTTTTACCTGCTTAAATCTGTTAATATTAAAACTGTGATTAAACTTGTTGAAAAAATGTATAGCTTCAGCCATAGCTTCTACTGCAATATACACTCGTAGAGATTCTCCGCAAAGCATATTTTCTTTAATGTGTGTAAAAAGGATTCTTATGAAACTATCATTAAAAATAGTAAAGTTTTGGAAGTAAAGATTTTTCCCATTTTGAGTTGATGTTATATTGTAAAATGTAATGATCAGATCATCAATCAGCTGTTCAGTTTGTGAATGTCTTGACAATAGATTGTCATCAAAAGGACTTTCATCAATAGGAATTTGCGGATCATTCAACTGTAAAAACAAACTTGTTATAAAATTTGTCAAAATGGTTATCATCTTGAGTTCATTTGAAGTCCAGCCTGGGGGAAGGATAATCATATTGTTTATATTGAAATGAGAGTATTGAAAAAGGTATCCCCGAGCATAACTTGTGAAGGAACCACAAAGTATTAAAACTTTACAATGCACTTTACTAAGTGTGTCTTTCCACTGATCCATTGTATCGGAATTCACAGTCATTCTTTTTTCAAAAGCCACACAAATCTCCAGGGAAGCCAAGTTTCTCTTCAGAATTTGCGCTTCATTCTCTCCGGTATCATTGTCTGAGTAAAGTATTCCAACCCAATTCCAGCCAAAATGTTTCACTAGTTTGGCAATTGCTAAATAATGGACATAATCATTCTGAACGGTCCTGAATACATGCGGGTAAAGGAGTCTGTCACTTAAAGTGTAATCGGTGGCTCCATAGCTGATCTGAAAGGAGGAGGATTAACTATTACAAGGGCTGGCACCAGTATAAGGCTGCTTAGACAGCCGCTTAAGGGCATCAGAATGGGGAGTGGCGCTGCTGGAGCTTTGATGGTCGCAATGGTGACCCTGCCTATGCTCTAGGGGACCATGAGGCCTTCTTTTCACATTAGGTTTTACACGTAAGCATTCACTGGAACAGATCCCTGTATTTTCCTCCTGCAGCCTCTGAAAGACTGCTTCTCCTCCTTTCCCTCCCATCGGCATTCTGCGGCTGCTGGAGGAAAATACAGGGGATCTGTTCCAGTATATGCTGCCCCTCCCACTCTATCCAGGTTCTACTTCCTTCTGCTGCCAGGGCCACTTACTGTATGTGCTCCCCTGGTACCCCCTCCCACAGCGCTGCCGGTTTCACCTCTTCTCCCGCCAGCTGCAGCGTAGGATTTCTTTAGGATGTAGAACAGGGAAGGGGCTGGTAAATTCATAATTTACTGGCCCCTACCCTTTCTGAATGAAAACAGCGAGTGATCGGTTACTGTGCTCATTTATAACTGTGTTTACTATGCTTTGGTTTGTGAATGAACATGGAGGATGTACTCATCATTCATTCTGTGTAGCTAAGGCTGCAGTGATGGAGATTAAGGACTGTGTCCTCAATCTAATTTCTCTGTCTCAAAAATGAGACATCAGGGGTCTGTTTAGACTCCCGATATTTCACCAAAGCTCCTTAAAGGGCTGATAAAAAATTGGAGAAAATAATAAAAATAAAAAAAATAACAAAGGTAAAAACAACTGATACTGTCCACTGCCCTATTGACACCATCCACTGTTCTACTGACCCCGTTCTCTGCCCTACTGACAAAATCCACAGCCATACTGACACTGTTTCCATTTCTCTACTGACTGACACCTTCCACTACCCTACTGACACCATCCACTGTGGGATGGTCAGAGCAGAGGACATGGGGTATGCATTGTGGAGAAGAGGGGGTGGGGGGGAGGATGGTGGAGGTGGCAAAAATGCTATTGCCTGTGAAGACAACAATCCTTGACTATTGATTATAATGTTACTATATTTCAAAGTTACATTCATATACAGTTGGCACTAAAATTATAATTAGAGACTGCACTGTACAAATATTTAAAAATACAACTGATCTTCTAGTTTAAATCAGCTAAATACATTTTAGATGCATTAAAACAAAACATGTATTTCTATATACTGTAGAATGCAGCCAGAGCCTGAGTAGAAAAGCCAGCCCCTGCCAGCATGCTGTAGAGAAGGATCCTTGCTTTCTGTGTTGAAACAGTGGTCTACCTGCAGAGGTACGATACACCCCCGGTTGAGTCAGATCTGTGGCTCTGCAATCAGCAAGGGTCATAAGTATTATATGATATAGCTTGGGCTTATCAGTGGACATGTTGGACCTCTGCAGAGAGACCACTGTTTTCACACAGAGAGGCTGGCAGGGGACAGGCGTCCCTACTCAGGCTAAATTATACATACCCAGAAAAACTATGCAAATCAGAAGACCCAACATCAACCTGGCTTTACTTGTGATGTGCTTGCTTTGGATCACCGATTCTGGCTAGCCAAAAAACTGTTTACCCACATTTTCAAAAAGAAGTCAGCAAAAGATAAACAACGTTTCTCTCAGTATATATTCATAAAGATGTAATTTATATTTATAATTACAAACTCTAGCACAGCTTTGTATTCATTTTGCTTAAAGCCTAGTTAAAGCCTACTTTATGTTTCCGGTGTTCCCCGCTAACAGCTGAATGTAAAAAAACAATGCCAGCAATAAAAAAAATAAAAAATAAAAACAGAGCGAAAGTGCCTCCCATTCCATACCAGGCACTTCAGGTGTGGTATGGATTTTAAGGGTTATCCCACACCAAAATTAAAAAAAAAAAAAAAGGCGTGGGGTCCCCTCAAAATCCATACCAAACCCTTATCAAAGCATACAGCTTGGCAGACCAGGAAAGGGGAGGGGGGTGGGCGAGCGTCCTCCCTCCTGGGGGGGTGCTTTGGGGTAGGGGGCTCCCCTCCAAAGCATCTAGTCTCCATGTTGATGAGGAGCAAGGGCCTTTTCCCCACAGCCCTGGTCCAGTGGTTGTGGGGGTGTAGGGGGGGGTCTTATCGGGATCTGGAAGCCCCTTTAACAAGAGGGCCCCCAGATCTAGCCCCCCCTTATATCAGTATGGGTTACACACAGAGCACACTGTTTTTGACAAGTCCTTTATTAAAAAACAAACACAATGTCCCCCAGTGTAGATCCATCATCAATCACGATGAACGCCGGTCGCCGACCCCCCTCCCAAAAAAAAAGGTCCTTACGAGATGAAGGCTCCCATCATCTGACAGCTCTGCCGCCTCCCACTGCTAATGAATGAAAGGGCAAGGGCACACGGTGATGTCACTGTATAGCCCCCCTTGTGACATCATTTTTTTTACTATATACCCATAGGGGGACAGGATCTGGGGGCCTCCTTGTTGAAGGGGGCTTCAAGATTCCGATAAGCCCTCTGCCTGCAGACCCCCACAATCACGGGCCAGGGTTTTGGGGAAGAGGCCCTTTGTACCCATCAACATGAGGACAAGGTGATTAAGTGATGTCACCGTATGGCCCTGCCCCCTGGTGATGTCATCGACTAGGGCATGCTGGGCAGATGACATCACATGGGGCAGAGTCACCCAGTGATATCATTGGGTGGCCCTGCCTTTTAATTTATTTAGCGGCGGAGCTGTCAGTCTTTGGAAGCATTTGTCGGCTGCAGGCTTTTTTTTTTGGGTCAACAACCAGCATTCATCATGATTATATACCCATGGGGGGACAGGATCTGGGGGCTCCCTTGTTGAAGGGGGCTTCAAGATTCCGATAAGCGCTCTGCCTGCATATTCCCACAATCACTGGCCAGGGTTGTGGGGAAGAGGCCCTTGTCCTCATCAACACGAGGACAAGGTGCTTTGGTGACATCACTGTATGGCCCCGCATCCTTGTGACGTCATCGACTGGGGCATGTTGGGCCGATGACATCACAAAGGGTGGGATCACTCGGTGACATAATCGGGTGGCCCCACCTTTTAATGTATTTAGCAGTGGGAGGTGGTGAGGCTGTCATCCGGCTGGAGCCTTCATCAGGTGCAAACCTTTTTTTTAATTTGGGGTTAACTGGCATTCATCATGATTGACGTTGGATCTACTCCAGGGTACAATTTTTTTTTAATAACGCACTTGTCAAAAGTTGCCTCCTGTTCTTTTTTACACAACACTTTTTTTTATTTTGGTGAACGAGTAGGGTTGCTATGTACCCCATACTCATCCACATGGAGGGGCTGAATTTGGGGGCCCCCTTGTTAAAGGGGGCTTCCAGATTCCGATAAGCCCCTCGCCCGCAGACCCCAACAATCACTGGCCAGAGTTGTGGGGAAGGGGTCCTTGTCCCCATTGTCGCTATTTTTTAAAATTGTTAGAACAGCCCTATTTAGCATTTTTTGGTCCAGTGTTTTTCCAGCTTTTTTTAGCTCCTGGTGTGCATAAAGCCGAATGATGGAAAATGGGACAAAATCCTTAGTGATTGTACTAGGTGTGTCTTCATTTGTTTGATTGACTTTGCATTTACAAAAACTTTAATTGTTAGAGTTTTTTATACACTTCAACTTTCACAGACTGTCATGTTTTTGTAAAATGTATATTGTTTCCTCTGTTGACTTAGAATATTATTACAAATATACAAGTACTTTTCACTCACCTGTGTGTATCTGTACAGTCCAAGGATTTGGGCGATTGGGATTGTAGTGAATGAATATTGATCTCCAAGAACACCAGCCAGCTTGCCTTGTCCTTTACATGAATAATTAGGAATTGTCCCATTTGGTCCAGATAAGATCTGCAGAACACTCTGTGCACCCTTCCTGGGTTCCAACCATGAATCAAATAGATGGAAGCCTAGAGTGGTATTGGGTAAGATATCTGGATCCTGGTTAATATTATTAATTGTGGAAAGGAAAGCTAGGAGGTTCAGGTAATACCGGAAAGACGGGCTACAAAAAGATTTTTCCAAAACAGTACATTAACAATTTCTATACAGATATGTCAAATGTTTTAAAAATATTCAAACATGTGATCAGCATTAAATACAGAGGGAAAAGCTTTTGGGCAATGCTTTCTGGGGAATGAATAAAACAGCAGAAACATTGTTGAGTTAATGCTAAGTTTCACAAAGCAGGTCTGTAAATGAAAGTCTCACCACTGAATGTTTAAACTAGGGATGGGCTGTCTATTCGGGTCGAACATGAGTTTGCCCGTTCCCCCAATATCGAACAATTTGGGGTGTCCGCGGCAAATTCGAAAGCCGCGGAACACCCTTTAAAAGTCTATGGGAGAAATCAAAAGTGCTAATTTTAAAGGTTGATATACAAGCTATTGTCATAAAAAGTGTTTGGGGACCTGGGTCCTGCCCCAGGGGACATGTATCAATGCAAAAAAAGTTTTAAAAACGGCCATTTTTCGGGAGCAGTGACTTTTATAATGCTTAAAGTGAAACAATAAAAGTGAAATATTCCTTTAAATTTCGTACCTGGGGGGGTGTCTATAGTATGCCTATGAAGTAAAACATGTTTCCCGTGTTTACAACAGTCCAAGAGCAAAATTACATTTCTAAAGGAAATGAAAGTAATTTAAAACTATTACTGGCGCTAGTGTCAGCTATTAATGAATTGTCGGGTCTCTGTAATACACATAAAAGTTATTGAAAAACAACGGCCTGGGGTTCCCCCACAGTGCATTACCAGGACCTTTGGATCTGGTATGAATATTAAGGGGAACCCCAAACCAAAATTAAAAAAAAAAATGCCTGGGGTTCCTCCAAATTCCATACCATGACCTTCAGGTCTGGTATGGATATTAAGGGGAACCCCGCGCCAAAATGAAAAAAAAAAAAAAGGGCATGGGGGTCCCCCTCACAGTCCATACCAGACCCTTATCTGAGCATGCAACCTGGCAGGCCGCAGGAAAAGAGGGGGGGCGAGAGAGCGCCCACCCCTCCTGAACCGTACCAGGCCACATGTCCTCAACAAGGGCCTCATCCCCACAACCCTTGCCCGGTGGTTGTGGGGGTCTGCGGGTGGGGGACTGATCGGAATCTGGAAGCCCCCTTTAACAAGGGGACCCCCAGATGCCACCCCCCTGTATGAAATGGTAATAGGGTACAAATGTACCGCTACCATTTCCCAAAAATGTCAAAATGTTAAAAATTACAAGAGACGGTTTTTGACAATTCCTTAATTAATCTCTTCTTCTTTCCCTTCCTCTTCTGTTCTTCATTCGGTTTTCTTCCTCCATCTTGTTCTTCCCCCGCTTCTTCCTCTGCATCCTCTGCTTCTTCCTTCAGCCTCCTCGTTCACATCTTCCTCTGGCTTCTTCTTCTCCGCTTCGTTCTTCAGATGATCCGCATCCATGGGACTTTCCCGCTGTGTGACGCTTTTGTTTCTCTGACACTTCTTATATAACTGAGGGCGGAGCCACCTGGTGACCCCGCCCCCTTCTGACACCATGGGGAAACCCATAGGGAAGTCCCCGTGAAGTCCCCGTGCGTCAGAGGGGGGCGGGTCACAAGGGGGCCCCACCCTCAGTTATATAAGAAGTGTCAGAAGAACAGAAGCTTCACACAGCGGGAACCTCACATGGGTGTGGATCGTCCGAAGAACGAAGCGGGGAAAAAGAAGCTGGAGGAAGATGCGGACGAGAAGGCCGAAGGAAGAAGCAGAGGATGCGGAGGAAGAAGCAGAGGAAGAAGCGGGGGGAGAACAAAATGGAGGAAGAAAACCGAATGAAGAACAGAAGAAGCGGGGAAAGAAGAGATTAATAAAGGAACTGTTAAAAACCGTCTCTTGTTATTTTTAACAATTTTGACATTTTTTTTGTGAAATGGTAGGGGTACATTTGTACCCCATTACCATTTCACACGGGGGGGCTGGGATCTGGGGGTCCCCTTGTTAAAGGAGGCTTCCAGATTCCGCTAAGCCCCTCCGCCTGCAGACCCCCACAACCACCGGGCAAGGGTTATGGGGATGAGGCCCTTGTCCCCATCAACAAGGGGACATCCTCCCCATGTTGAGGGCATGTGGCCTGGTAAGGTTCAGGAGGGGGGGCGCTCTCTCGTACCCCCCTCTTTTCCTGCGGCATGCCAGGTTGCATGCTCAGATAAGGGCCTAGTGTGGATTTTTGAGGGGAACCCCACGCCATTTTTTTTTATTTTGTCGTGGGGTTCCCCTAAAATCCATATCAGACCTGAAGGGCCTGGTAATGGAATTTGGGGGAACCCCACGCAATTTTTTTTTTTTTAATTTTGGTTCAGGGTTCCCCTTAATATTCATACCAGACCCAAAGGTCCTGGTAATGGACTGGGAGGAATCCCATGCCGTTTTTTTTCAATGACTTTCATCTGTATTGGAGAGACCCAACAATTCATTAATAGCCACGAGTAGTTTTAAATGACTTTTTTCCTTTAGCAATGACATTTTGTGCAGGGACTTTTCTAAACATGGGAAACATGCGCTACTTTACAGGCATACTATAGACACCCCCCAGGTACGAAATTTAAAGGAATATTTCACTTTTATTGTATCACTTTAAACATTATTAAAATCACTGCTCCCAAAAAAACTGCCATTTTAAAAACATTTTTTTGCATTGATACATGTCCCCTGGGGCAGGACCCAGGTCCCCAAACACTTTTTTATGACAATAACTTGCATATTAGCCTTTAAAATTAGCACTTTTGATTTCTCCCATAGACTTTCAAAGGGTGTTCCGGGGCTTTCGAATTTGCAGGGAACACCCCAAATTGTTCGCTATTCGGCGAACGGGCAAACAGCCAATGTTCATGTTCGACTTGAACAGACAGCCCATCCCTATTCAGCAGGTGTTCGGTGAACTTCATTGAAACCAGTTAAATTGAAAATGCAAATTTTCTGCTCTAATAGGCAAGAGGGTGAAAAAAAGGGAGCGGGCGAGTACTGCCTTCGAGAACAATGCAAGGCGCAATCCTGGGAGGTTGTCATATGACGTCCTCCCAGAACAACAGTGCTCCCATCCGACCATCATTTTACAATAGGCTGGGTGGGAAGGAGTTAAAGTAAACCCATTTGAGTCTCGCATGTATTTTAAGGGTACTTCACAAAAAAAAATAAAACACAAAAAAAAAGCATGAGGTTCCCCAGGATATACTGTACATACCAGACCCTTTGATTCTGGTACAGATTTTAAGGGGGCCTCCACGCAAAAAAAGTGAGTTCCCCTAAACCCCCGAAATTTGGAAGCCCCCTTTAACAAGGAGTCCTGCCCCCCAGGTGAATGAGTATTGGGTACATTTGGGAGCTATTTTCGAGCCAGTAATCACCCCTCTCCTTGATACCATGAATACGAGGATCCTTCCGCAGGCTTTGCAGGATCAGGGAGGCCATTCAGCATAGGTTTGCTGAGGCATTTGGTCGAGAGTCCTCTGGGTCACTAAGGACGACATGATCCGCAGCCACCTCCTCCCAGCCACGTACAAGTCCATGGGTTTCTTCAGACTGTAAATGATCCCTTGAAGACTGCTGCTGATGCTGAGTGCCAGGCTCCACCTCCATGCTGACACAATCCTCCTCCTCCTCATCCTCTTCCTGTGTGATCGGGGGGCAAGCAGGAACACTGTCTGAATAAAGGGGGCCTTGAGAGGTAAGGAAGTCCTCCTCTTCCTCCCTCTGTTCTGTCTCAAGTGCCCTGTCCATTATTCCACGCAGCGTGTGCTCCAACAGATGGACAAGAGGGACAGTGTCACTGGTGCATGCACTGTCAATGCTCACCATCCTCGTGGCCTCCTCAAATGGTGACAGGACAGTGCATGCATCCCTGATCATGGCCCACTGGTGTGGGGAAAAAAACACAAGGTTCCCTGACCCTGCCCTGGTGCCATAGTTGCATAGGTACTCATTGATGGCCCTCTGCTATGTGTGCAGCCGCTGCAGCATGGCCAATGTTAAGTTCCACCTGGTGGGCATGTCACAGATTAGGCGGTTCTTGGGCAGGTTAAACTCCTTTTGGAGGTCAGCCAGCCGAGCACAGGCATTATATGACCTGCGGAAATGCACACAGACTTTCCTGGCCTGACTCAGGACATCCTGTAAGCCCGGGTACCTGCCCAAGAACCGCTGCACCACCAAGTTAAGGACGTGAGCCAAACAGGGCACATGGGTGAGTTGTCCCTGTTAGGGATGAGCTTAGAGTTCGAGTCGAACATCGACTGTTCGCCAGTTCGCCGAACAGTAAACAATTTGGGATGTTCACGGCAAATTCGAAAGCCGCAGGAGACCCAGTAAAAGTCTATGGGAGAAATTTAAAAAAATTTTAAAACTAATTTTAAAGGCTTATATGTATGGTATTGTCATAAAAAGTGTTTGGGGACCTGGGTCCTGCCCCAGGGGACATGGATCAATGCAAAAAAAGTTTTAAAAAAGGCTATTTTTTCGGGAGCAGTGATTTTAATAATGCTTAAAGTTAAACAATAAAAGTGTAATATTCCTTTAAATTTCATACCTGGGGAGTGTCTATAGTATGCTTGTAAAGGGGCGCATGTTTCCCGTGTTTAGAACAGTCTGACAACAAAATGACCACAATTTAAAAAAAGTAATGGGTGACCCCGCCCCCTCTGACGTCACGGAGAATGCCACAGGGAAGTCCCCATCAAGTCCCCGTGCGTCAGAGGGGGGCAGGGTCACCGGGTGGCCCCGCCCTCCGTTATTTAAGAACCGTCAGAAGACGAGAAGCATCACACAGCGGGAGCCTCCCATCATGGATGTGGAGCGGCCCGAGAAAAAGAAGGGAAGAAGACGACTCGGAGGAAGATGCCGGACGCGAACACCGGAGGAAGAACCAGAAGAACCAGAAGAAGAAGAAGATGGAGGAAGAAACAGAAGGAAGATAGAAGAAAGAAGATGGAAAAAAGAAGACTTTAAATAAAGGAATTGTCAAAAACTGTCTCTTGTCATTTTTAACATTTTTGACACTTTTTTTGTGAAATGGTAGGGGTACTTTTGTACCCCTTACCATTTCACATGGGGGGGCGGGATCTGGGGGTCCCCTTGTTAAAGGGGGCTTCCAGATTCCGATAAGCCCCCCCGCCCGCAGACCCCCACAACCACCGGGCAAGGGTTGTGGGGATGAGGTCCTTGTCCCCATCAACATGGGGACATCCTCCCCATGTTGAGGACATGTGGTCTGGTACAGTTCAGGAGGGGTGGGCGCTCTCTTGTCCCCCCCCTCATTTCCTGCGGCCTACCAGGTTGCATGCTCGGATAAGGGTCTGGTATGGATTTTTGGGGGGACCCCATGCCATTTTTTTTTTAAATTTGGCCGGGGTTCCCTTTAATATCCATACCAGACCCGAAGGGCCTGGTATGGAATTTAGGGGGACTCCCCTGGCATTTTTTTTTTTAATTTTGGTTCGGGGTTCCCCCGTGGGGCACTCCCATGCTGTTTTTATCAATGAACTATTATGTGTATTGTCGGACCGACAATTCATTTATAGCCGCGAGTAGTTTTAAATGACTTTTTTTCTTTGAAATGTCATTTTGCTGTCAGACTGTTCTAAACACGGGAAACATGCGCCCCTTTACAGGCATACTATAGACACCCCCCAGGTACGAAATTTAAAGGAATATTACACTTTTATTGTTTCACTTTAAGCATTATAAAAATCAATGATCCATGTCCCCTGGGGCAGGACCCAGGTCCCCAAACACTTTTTATGACAATAACTTGCATATAAGCCTTTAAAATTATCACTTTTGATTATTCATGTTCGAGTCCCATAGGCTTTAACGGTGTTTGCGTGTTCAAACAAATTTTTTGCCTGTTCGTATGTTCTGGTGCGAACCGAACAGGGGGGTGTTCGGCTCATCCCTAGTCCCTGTCAGAGGGCGGAGAGGAGCTTGGTGCCATTATCGCAAACCACCATACCTGCCTTAAGCTGGCATGGCATCAACCACCTCTGAACCTGCCCCTGCAGAGCTGACAGAATCTCTGCCCCAGTGCGGCTCCTGTCCCCCAAGCACACCAGCTTAAGCACCATACGGCATCTTTTTGCTTGCGTGCTTGCGTAGCCCCTTGAACGCCTACAGAGGACCGCTGGTTCCAAGGACAAATCAGCACAGGAAGAGGCCATGGAGGAAGAAGAAGAGGAGGGGGTGGAGGAGAGAGGAGTGGCAGAATCACCACTAGTAGAATTTTGGAGGCGTAGTGGCGGAACAACCTCCAACACTACTGCACCCTGTCCTGCATCCTTCCCAGCTGCCAGAAGAGTCACCCAGTGCGCGGTGAAAGATAGGTAATGTCCCTGTCCATGCCTGCTGGACCATGAGTCAGCAGTAATATGCACCTTACCGCTGACCGCCCTGTCCAGCGAGGCCAAGACATTGCCTTCCACATGCCGGTAGAGAGCCGGAATCACCTTCTGTGAGAAAAAGTGGCATTTGGGAACCTGCCATTGAGGAACCGCACATTCCACAAACTCACGGAAGGGGGTAGAGTGTACCAACTGAAAAGGCAGCAGTTGAAGTTCTAGCAATTTAGCCAAGCTAGCATTCAACCGATGGGCATGTGGATGGCTGAGAGTGAACTTCTTTTGGCGGTGCAGCAGCTGGGGCAGGGAAATTTGCCTGGTACAATCTAACGTTGGTGTACCGATAGCAGATTGCCCACAAGTACTTGGCTGTGACACACCTAATTCTACACCTTCATTCCTCTCAGTGCAGGTTTCAGAGAGGACTGAAGGTATAGTGGGGTTGGAGATCCCAGCTGATGAGGAGCAGTGAGAGGTCCACTTTGTTCTTTGGTGTGGGTCTTTTAGGTACGCTTGCCAACAAACTGCATGGCAGGTCGACATATGTTTGGTCATGGATGTGGTGCCCAAGCGGGTGATGTTTTGGCCACGCGAGATACGCTTGAGACATATGTTGCAAATAGCAGCGGTGGGATCTGATGCACTCTTCTCAAAAAAGGCCCACACCAAAGAACTTTTGGAATAACGTGCAGAGACAGCAGTGCCCTGCACATGCGGAGCTCTGCGGTGTGATGCAGTCAGTGTGCTGCTCTTAAGCTGGCCCCTGAAGGGCATCCTGCCTCATTGGTGATGTGCCTCCTCCTCCTCCTCTCTCCTATCAGGCACCCATGTGGAGTCATTGACCTCATCATCCCCTCCCTCCTCATCACTGGAGCAAAGCTGGCAGTATGCTGCAGCTGGGGGAACATGACTGCCAGATTGCTGTCCTTCTTGGGCACCCTCTCTGTCTGGGCTCACGTTACTGCCTTCCTCTAGCTGAGTACCATCATCGGAGCCTTCAAAACGCTGGGCATCCTCCTGGAGCATGTACCCAACACTGTGGTCAAACAGTTTGGGGGACTCCTCAGGAGGACATGGTGGGGCTAGGGAAGGAGTGACTGATGCCATTGAGCCGAGGGAAGAGGCCGCGTTGGCAGCTGCTTTACCAGACAACGTAGCCTGAGCCTGGGTGAGAGAGGATGAGGACGGCTTGGTCATCCACTCTACCAAGTCTTCCGGCTCAACACGGCCAGCTGCCGAAAAAAAGGACAAGCATGTCCCACGGCCACGTGCTGATGAGGATGCACCGTCTCCACGACCAGCACTGTTGCCTCTAGACACAGAGACTAGAGCTTTAGGTACACACTGTGCAGAGAACGCACTACACTAACTGTACATACTGCAGCGGCCTGCGGTACTAATAAGATCAGAAGAACACCACCAATTATCTTCAGGTAGCTTTAGGTGCACACTGTGCAGAGGACACAGTACACTAACTGTTAATACTGTAGCTGCCTGCCTGTGGTATTAATAGGAGCAGAACAACAGCAATTGTCTTCAGGTAGCTTTAGGTACACACTGTGCAGAGGACGCACTACACTAACTTGTAAATACTGCAGCTGCCTGTGGTACTAAAAGGATCAGAAGAACAACACCAATTTTCTTCAGGTAGCTTTAGGTGCACACTGTGCAGAGGACGCACTACACTAACTTATAAATACTGCAGCTGCCTGCGGTACTAATAGGATCAGAACAGCACCAATTTTTTTCAGGTAGCTTTAGGTGCACACTGTGCAGAGGACACACTACACTAACTTTTAAATACTGCAGCTGCCTGCGGTACTAATAGGATCAGAAAAAACACAACCAATTTTCTTCAGGTAGCTTTAGGTGCACACTGTGCAAAGGACGCACTACACTAACTGTTAATACTGTAGCTAATAGGACTAATAGGATCAGAAGAACACTAGCATTTTTCTTCAGGTAACTGTAAATACTGTAAAAACACCTGCCTGCCTGTCAGTAGAAAGAGAATAACAGGAACAGATCTAGCTAAACTGAATACAGTGTATATATAATACACTGTAAGTGCAGCTAACTGACTCGCCCGCCTATTCTAACTCAAATCAAATGACATTGTCTCTCTCTCTCTCTTTCTCTCTCTCTCTCTCTCTCTCTATCTCTCTCAACACCAGAACACACTATGCAGGGCCGACGTGCAGGTGGCCTTATATAGTGTGGGGCATGTACTAAACCCCCTGAGCCATAATTGGCCAAAGCCACCCTGGCAGACGGCGCTGTGATTGGCCAAGCATGCGGGTCATAGTGTATACTTGGCCAATCATCAGCCAGCAATGCACTGCGATGCCGCAGTGAATTATGGGCTGTGACGAGCCACTCAAATTTGGCACGAATGGCCCATATCATTCACAATTCGATGAACGGTCGAACATGGGTTTGACTCGAACTCAAAGCTCATCCCTACTCTGCAGCAATGCTGGCAGCACTCATATGTCTATTTCCCAAAGACAACCTCTGGATATGACATGGAGAATGTGCACTCAACTTCTTTGGTCTACCATAGGGAGGCAGTTTTTGACAATTCCTTTATTAAAAAAATAAAAAACAATGTCCCGCGATGTAGATCCATCGTCAATCACAACGCCCACCGCCCATGGTTGTGGAAAAGATTGCATGGGTGCGTCATGCTGGGTCATGTGAAGTCATGCTGTGTTGGTGAGGGTGGTGCCACCAGCTGACATCAGACCTGCCCTTACCTATTTAGGAACTGTCACCTGCCAGAACAGTTATTTGCTGGTTAGCCTTCATCACGGACGGAGCAGTACCCCATATTCATTCACATTCCACAACCACAGCCCAGAGTTGTCGAGAAGAGGCCCTTGTCTCCATTAGCATATGGACAAGTTGCTTTGCCTGCCCCAAAGCACCCCCCCCATGTTGAGGGCATGTGGCCTGGTATGGTTCAGGGGGTGGGGTGCTCGCTCATCCTCCCCCTTTCCTGCCAGGCTGAGTGCTTGGATAAGAATCTGGTATGGATTTTGGGGGGCGGGGTTTATTTGCCATGGGGTTCCCCTTAAAATCCACACCAGATCCAAAGGGCCTGGTATGTAAAGGGGGGCACTGTTTTTTTTTTTTCTTTTTTTTTTTCTTTTTTTTAAAGATTGTATATTGTTGTATAGAGTCAATTTACATATCTTTTTTTTTCTTTACAAATGTCAGTTTTGCTGCAGCAGGTTCTATACACAGCACAAATGCGCCACTTTACAGGCAGACTAAGGGGACCTTCTGGACCAGCCGCCGCAGTTATACAGGTTGGCTCTCCTGCGCGAAACCACGTAGCTGTATGTTGGCTCGCGAGGTCCAGATAGCAGGCGCGCGCACACATCCTCCCGCTGCCCAGCGGTGGTGCCAATGCTCTTAGCCGACGGTCGCAATGACCGCCGGCCAGGAGCAATTATGTGCAGGAGACACAGAAGTGACAGATCGTGTGTTCCTATTAGCTAGGAACCAAGATCTGTCACTTCCTGTAGTTAGTCCCTCCACCTTCAGTTAGAATCACCTAGCAGGGAAAACAGTTAACCCCTTCACTGCCCCCTAGTGTTAACCCCTTCACTGCCAGTGACATTTTTTACAGTAATTAATGCATTTTTAAAAGCACTGATCGCTGTATTAATGCCAATGGTTCCAAAAATGTGTGAAAATTGTCCAATCTGTCTGCCATAATGTCGCGGTCATGATAAAAATCACAGATCGCCGCCATTATTAGTAAAAAAAATAATAATAAAAATGCTATAAATCTATCCCCTATTTTGTATGTAGACGCTATAACTTTTGTGCAAACCAATCAATATACTGTAACTTATTGCAATTTTTTTTTACCAAAAATGTGTAGAGGAATACATATCTGCCTAAACTGAGAAAAAATTAGCTTTTAAAAAAAAAAAAAAAAAATGGGGATATTTATTATAGCAAAAAGTACAAAATATTGTATTTTTTTCAAAATTGTCGCACTTTTTTGTTTATAGCACAAAAAATAAAAACCGCAGAGGCGATCAATTACCACCAAAAGAAAGCTCTAGTGAGAAAAAAAGGACAGCAATTTTGTTTGGGTACAACGTTGCATGACCGCGCAATTGTCAGTTAAAGCGACACAGTGCCAAATCGCAAAAAACGCTCTGGTCAGGAAATGGGTAAATTCTTCTGGGGCTGAAGTGGTTAAGGAATTTTTCACTTTTAGAGTTTTACTTTAATCATCAGTAAAATCACTGCTCCTTTAAAAATATATATATTTTTTACACTTTCGCATTTATGCATGTCCCCCAGGGCAGTACCCAGGCCTTCATACCCTTTTTATGGCCAATAACTTGCATATAATCCTTCAAAATGGGGACGTTTGATTTTACATGTTCGGGTCCCATAGACTTTAATAGAGTTTGCGGGTCTGAACTTTTTCTCTGTTTGGCAGTTCTGATGCAAATCGAATAGGGAGGTGTTCAGCCCATTACTACTAAGGAAGCAGCTGGCAACACTGCAAAGGATCATTAGCCTGAAAGCGAGTTTGGACCATACCCATCAGTTGGGTGGTGATAAGGAGGTAAAGACTCCAGAGCAGAATAATTGGGTAACAGTTAGATGGGGTAGAGGGAAAAGTATAAGGGAGGCCAGTCCTGAACTGACACATACCAATAAATGCATCGGTTGCGTGATATTGGGGACATCCATCAAGGTGTGGCAGTGCTGAAGCAGAGTGAATCCCCTAGCTGACGGGGAACAACTCCTCCAAAGAGGATGGGGACAAGGATAAAGTAAAGTATAGACAGATTTTAATGGTAGGGGGTTCAATTATTAGAAGGACAGACAGGAATCTGTCACAAAGATCGCCGAAAAGTATGTTGTTTACCGGGCAACGGGGTTCAGCACATTATGGATCAGATGGACAGTTTGATGGGTGGGGCTGAGGAGGACGCAGCAGTCATGGTACATATTGGTACCAATGGCAAAGTTAGAGGAAAAGGGAGTGTCCTAAAAAAATTCAGGGATTTAGGAGCTATGCAGAAGAAATGGACCTCCATGTTGGTATTTTCAGAAATACTGCCTGTACCTTGAGCCACACCAGAGAGGCAGCAGGAGATTAGGGAATTTAACAATTGGCTGAGAAACTGGTGCAGGAAAGAGGGATTTGGGTAACTGGGCTGCCTTTTCGGTTGGTTACTGGCTCTACAGTAGGGACAGACTGCACCTCAATGGGGAGGGTGCAGTTCTGCTGGGAGAGAAGATGGTCAAAAATGTAGGCTTTTAAATGAGGAGATGGGGGAGGGATCAGAGGAAGAGATAGCCAGCAGTGCGCAAAGGACAGAGGGTGCTACTGGGGGCATTAGTACTAAGGAGGAAAAAATATGTGCTTGTAAAAAACTAAAACACATGTACACAAATGCTAGAAGTCTAGCTAATAAAATGGAAAAACTGGAGCTGCTGATAGACGAGGAGGATTTCAACTTTGTGGAAATATTAAAAACTTGGTTTGACAGCTCACATGACTGGCATGCCAATATCCAGGGGTTCTCCTTGTATCGGAGGGACAGGCAAGGTAGAAGAGAGGGAGGGGTGTGTCTGTATATCAAGAATGATTTAATAGTGAATGTGAGAGATGGCATAGCTAATGGGGCAAGGCAGGGGGTGGAATTCTTGTTGCTGGAGCTTCAAAGGGAAGTAGCAAATGGGAAACTAATAGTGGGCATAGGCTACAGGCCCCCTAACTTAGAGGATGAGGAGAAGTCTGATCTATCATAGTTAGAAATGGCAGCAAGGCAGGGCAATCTTATCTTAATGGGGGATTCTGATTACTTGGGCAGAAGGAACTGCTAACTCATTTAAAGCTTGCCATTTCATTTCAACTGTCTTACAGGACAACTCCATGGGTCAATTGGTGGATGCTTTGACTAGAAATAATGCTTTGCTAGATCTACTTATTACAAATAACACAGATCTGATTTGCAGATTTACGTGGAATTAAGGGTAAACTTAGGAAACAACGATCATAACGTAATTACGTTCAACACACCTCATAGTAAAAGGAGGCACCAGGGCAGTGCAAGAACATTAAATTCCAAAAGAGCCAACTTCTCTAAGCTACTCTCCATACCACAGAATATTAAATGAGATCAAATTCTTAAAACATTGAACACTGAGGTAGGAGTGTTTAAGAGCATATTAAATAAGTGTATCAGCCAGTGCATTCCAATGGCTAACACATATAAAATAGCTAAGGGTAAACCTGGGTGTCTAAACGTTAATGTAAAAAGGTTTATAAAGAAAGAAAATGGCCTTTAAAAATACAGTATAAGGCCGAGTGGACATTGTCCGCACCGCATTCCAACACTGCAAGGATTGCAACAAGTAGTGTAAAAGCGCAGTTAGGGCAGCTAAAATAGACTAAAGCACAAAGACAGAGGAACACACCTCATAGATTGGGGGGGAGTCCTTCACTGAGTGCTCTGGATTAAATGGCCTCCGGCCATTAAATACGCAGCTCCAAGAAAGATTTAGCTGGCAACTCTAGAATCCAGAAAGCCTATATTCATCCATTCCCCATCCAAAAGGTCTTCAAGCAGTTTCTTATTTTTTAAAACATTTTAGTAAATATTCCTTAGTTCATCAGGAATTTATTTTACAGTGTTTAGATTATCTTTTGACACACAACTATTTTATGTTCAATGGGGAATTCTACCTCCAGAGATGCAGGGCCTCTATGGGGGCTAAGTTCTCACCCTCCCTTGCCAAACTTTACATGGGTTACATAGTTACATAGTTACATAGTTACATAGTAGGTGAGGTTGAAAAAAGACACAAGTCCATCAAGTCCAACCTATGTGTGTGATTATGTGTCAGTATTACATTACATATCCCTGTATATTGCGGTCATTCAGGTGATTATCTAATAGTTTCTTGAAGCTATCAATGCTCCCCGCTGAGACCACCGCCTGTGGAATTGAATTCCACATCCTTGCCGCTCTTACAGTAAAGAACCCTCTACGTAGTTTAAGGTTAAACCTCTTTTCTTCTAATTGTAATGAGTGGCCACGAGTCTTATTAAACTCTTTTCTGCGAAAAAGTTTTATCCCTATTGTGGGGTCACCAGTACAGTATTTGTAAATTGAAATCATATCCCCTCTCAAGCGTCTCTTCTCCAGAGAGAATAAGTTCAGTACTTGCAACCTTTCCTCATAACTAAGATCCTCCAGACCCTTTATTAGCTTTGTTGCCCTTCTTTGTACTCGCTCCATTTCCAGTACATCCTTCCTGAGGACTGGTGCCCAGAACTGGACAGCATACTCCAGGTGCGGGCGGACCAGAGTCTTGTAGAGCGGGAGAATTATCGTTTTATCTCTGCAGTTGATCCCCCTTTTAATGCATGCCAATATTCTGTTTGCTTTATTAGCAGCAGCTTGGCATTGCATGCCATTGCTGAGCCTATCATCCACTAGGACCCCCAAGTCCTTTTCCATCCTAGATTCCCCCAGAGGTTCTCCCCCCAGTGTATAGATTGCATTCATATTTTTGCCACCCAAATGCATTATTTTACATTTTTCTACATTGAACCTCATTTGCCATGTAGTCGCCCACCGCATTAATTTGTTCAGGTCTTTTTGCAAGATTTCCACATCCTGCGGAGAAGTTATTGCCCTGCTTAGCTTAGTATCGTCTGCAAATACAGAGATTGAACTGTTTATCCCATCCTCCAGGTCGTTTATGAACAAATTAAATAGGATTGGTCCCAGCACAGAACCCTGGGGGACCCCACTACCCACCCCTGACCATTCCGAGTACTCCCCATTTATCACCACCCTCTGAACTCGCCCTTGTAGCCAGTTTTCAATCCATGTACTCACCCTATGGTCCATGCCAACGGACCTTATTTTGTACAGTAAACGTTTATGGGGAACTGTGTCAAATGCTTCTGCAAAATCCAGATACACCACGTCTACGGGCCTTCCTTTATCTAGGTTGGTGGGAGAGGTCCCGCCTTTTGGGGCTGGGTGTCCCCATCGTTCCCAAATAAAGTTTTTTTGCTGCTATATTGATGACCTGTTATTCATATGTACCAAAGAAATAGGAGGGTTGGATGAATGGCTGACTTTTTTGAAGGACAATGTGTCAGAAACCATGAAATCAGACTGAAACAGAAATACAGTTAAATCACACTTGTTTAATAATAAAAATAAATAGAACAAACAAAGCCAAAACATAGCCAGAGTTCAGGAAGCAGAATGGATAGTCAGACAAGCCAAACATCAGGGAGCCGGAGATGCGCGTAGTAAAACAGCAAGCAGGATCTGGAGCCAGAAGGGATGTCAGCCAAGCAAGTCTTTTAACAGGAATGCAAGAGAGAATCTCTGTGATGTTGACTAAGGCGAAGGCAGAGATCCTCTGGGCTGGATGGCTTAAGCAGGCAGGACTGACAAGCAGGATATCATCAACATCTGAGTACCTGTGGAGAGATAGGAGCTGGCAATTAGCCGACAGCTGAGCAGCCAGCTCAGAGGAGGATGGGCTGAGCCCAGCCTTGACAGTACCCCCTCCTTAACGACCCCTCCCTCTCGGAGGACCACCAGGCTTGAGGGGAAAACTTCTATGGAAATCACGGAGGAGGACAGGAGAATGTACATCCGAGTATGAGACCCAAGAGCGTTCCTCCGGACCGTACCCCTTCCAATGCACCAGGTACTGTATGCGCCCAAGGAACCTACGGGACTCAACAATGGACTGTACTTCATACTCCTCATGATTCTTAACCTGTACAGGGTGAGGACATGGCACCGAGGTGGTAAAACGGTTGCAGACCAAAGGTTTTAATGAGACATGAAATACATTCAAAATACGCATTTTAGAAGGATGGTCTAATGCGTAAGCCACTGGGTTAATCCTGCGAAGAATACGGAAAGGCCCAATAAACCGAGATGTGAACTTCAGTGAGGGAACATGAAGTCAGAGGTTGCAAGATGACAGTCAGACCCTGTCCCCAACCTGGTAGGAAAGCACGGGCAGGCATCTACACTCAGCATGGCGTCTGTACCTATCATTAGCATGCCGCAAAGCCTCCTGGACTTGTGCCCAAGTGGAAGGAAGATCACGGAGATGCTCCTCTAACGCAGGAATACTCTGCGGAACAAATGAGTCAGGCAACATGGAAGGCTGGAAACCATAGTTCGCCATAAACAGGGACAATCAGGAAGCAGAATTCAAGGCACTATTGTGAGCAAACTCTGCCCATAGTAATAGGTCTGAACAGTTGTTATGATGGTTAGAAATATAGCAAGGTAGGAATTGCTCCAAGGACTGATTGGCTCGTTCTGGGGCCCCATTAGACTGCGGGTGATACGCAAAGGAAAAATCAAGCTGAATTCCCAACTGTGCACAAACGGCTTGCCAGAACACAAACTGACTACCCCTGTCCGAGACAATCACTTTGGGTAGCCCATGTAAGCAAAAGATCTCTCGAGCAAAAATGTAAGCCAGTTCCGTAGAAGTGGGCAACTTCATAAGTGGAATACAATGAGACATTTTTGAGAATCGGTCAACCACCATAAGGATAACTGTGTTGCCCTGGGAGTTGGGTAACTCCACAATGAAATCCATAGACAGGTGGGTCCAGGGCCTCTCTCCATTGGATATGGGTTGGATTAGGCCCACTGGAAGATGTCATGGAGTCTTACTCTGAGCACACATGAAACAGACAGCTACGAAGGTGGTTACATCAGCATGTAGACTAGGCCCAAAAGAGTTGATTCTTCCCAGGATGGCCAGAAGCCTTGGGAGAACGGTAAGTCTGGAGCACGGCAGTGCAGAGACTCACTGGGACAAAGCAGCGATCACAAGATTTCTCAGGGGGAGCATGGACCTGAGCAGCAAGAATTTTGTCACCCAAAGGAGAAGTGAGATTGGTGGGAACTGTAGTCAGAATACGATCAGGAGGAATCACAGGAACGGAACCGACTCCAACTTGGAAGTGGAGGAAAATTGTTGTGACAAGGTGTTAGCCCTTACATTCTCTAGTACCAGGTAAGAATGAGACAATGTAATTGAAACTTGACAAGAAAAGAGCCCATTGTGCCCTTTTGGGAGAGAGGCCTTTAGCCTCAGACAAGAACGTGAGATTCCTATGGTCAGTAAGAATGAGAACCTGCACAGTGGAACCTTCGAGGAGATGTCTCCATTCTTTCAGGGCTAAAATGATAGCCACCAGCTCTCTATCACCAATCTTGTAATTGCACTCCGCAGGTGACAATTTCTTGGAAAAGTAGCCACAAGGATGCAAAGCGCTCTCAGAGGTAGGGCGTTGAGACAGAATGACGCCAACTCCAGTCTGAGAAGCATCAACTTCAAGGATAAAAGGTAAAGTAGGATCAGGATGTGCCAACAAAGGAGCAGAAACAAAGGCAGCCTTGAGACTCTCAAAGGCCTTAACGGATTTAACCAATTCTGTGGGTTACCGTCCTTTCTGGTCATATCAGTCAGGGGCTTGACTAGAGATGAGAAGTTATGAATAAACTTCCGATAATAGTTGGCAAAGCCAAGGAAATGCTGCAGAGGACATAAACCCATGGGTCGGGGCCACTGTAGGACTGCAGAAAGTTTCTCTGGGTCCATCGAAAAAACAGCAGTGGAAATGACATAACCCAGGAATTTAACCTGTTCACGATGGAACTCGCACTTCTCCAATTTATGATAGAGATTGTTCTCTCTTAATTTCTGAATCACACAACAGACATCTGTGTGGTGGCTCTCCAGGGACTTGGAAAATATGAGGATATCATCGAGATAAACCACCACACATAACTGCAACAAATCTCGGAGGACATCGTTAATGAATTCCTGGAAAACTGCCGGGGCGTTACAAAGGCCAAAAGGCATTATGAGGTACTCATAATGGCCTGTTCTGGTATTAAACGCAGTTTTCCACTCGTAGCCCTACTTAATCCTCACAAGATTGTATGCCCCTCTCAAATCAAGCTTCATGAAAACCGTTGATCCCTTGAAGCGGTCAAATAACTTCGTAATTAATGGAATTGGATAGGCATTCTTAATTGTGAAACGATTGAGACCCCTATAATCAATACAAGGTCTCAGTTCACCACTGACAAAGAAGAAACCAGCGCCACCAGGGAACGAGGATTTGCAGATGAAACCTCGCAAAAGTGCGTCTGCAACATACTCCTGCATGGCCTTATTTTCCAAGACCGACAAAGAGTAAACGTGGCCACAAGGGGGTATGGCACCAAGTTGAAGGTCAATTGCACACTCATACGGCCGGTGTGGAGGCAAACTACCGGCTTGACCTTTGTCAAAGACTTCACTAAAATCACGGTACTCCTGCGGCAGGGAGGAGAGTGAAGAGGTGCACAGGACCTTGGCTACCATCTGGAAGCATGTCTTACTGCATTGTGGTGACCAGGAGAGAACCTTAGCATGGAGCCAATCAAAAGAAGGGCTGTGCCTCTGTAACCAAGGATAACCAATAACCAACGGAAACTTAGTAATTGGATTATCACATGAGCAAGAGCCCCTACGGCCATGGACAATGGAACTGTCTCATGAGTCACATGGGAAGGCTGTAGGGGTCTCCCATCAAGAGCCTCAATGGCAAATGGAGTGTCACGCAGCTGCAGCGGAATCGAGTGTTTCGATACAAAGGCAGCATCAAAGAAAAGGCCTGCAGCCCCACAGTCGATTAGAGCCTGTATCTTGACGGATGACTTAGCCCAAGAAAGGGTGACCGAAACCAGGGGCTTATCCTTCTGGATAACTGGGGACGAAACAATGCCACCTAAGGTCTGTCCGTGACAGGACCTCAAGGTTTGGGCGTTCCCTGGACGGGTAGACCTCAAAAATTGACCTGCCTGGCCACAATAAAGGCACAATCTCTCCCTCCTCCTAAAGGTTCTCTTATCTGCAGAGAGACGTGTGAAGCCCAAGTGCATGGGTTCATCTTCACTGACTGACTCAGTGCCAGGAGGCATGGGAGGTGAGGGAGGCATGGGTGGGACTGCAAAGCTCGGAGGCAAATGTACAGGAGGCTTCCACAAGCAATCCTTAAAAGAGAGTCTTTCTCTGAGTCTGGAGTCAATGAGGATGGCAAACGTGATCAACTTCTCCAGCTCAGTGGGTATATCTTGGGCTGCTATCTCATCCTTGATGGAATCATAGAAACCATGAAAAAAAGCAGCCACGAGGGCCTTATTGTTCCAAGCAACCTCTGCTGCCAGAGTACGGAATTCAATGGTGTAGTCGGCAACAGTTCTCGTACTCTGTTTGATGGACATGTGGCACTTGGCAGCAGAAGCGGAGCATGCAGGAACGTCAAATACCCTTTTAAAGGAGGCCACAAACTCAGGGTAACTCAAAACAACCGTTTTTTGTGTCTCCCATAGAGGGTTTGCCCAGACCAAGGCTCTCTCAGAAAGCAAAGATATCACGAAACCTACTTTGCTTCTGTCTGTGGGAAATGACTGGGGCAGAATATTAAAGTATATCTCGACCTGGTTTAGAAACCCTCTGCATTGAACTGGGTCACCCCCAAATCGTTGGGGAAGCAGAGCGGAACCAGACATACCTCTTATAGAGGTAATACTTAAGGTGGTTGCCTGCACAGAGGCTGGTGCAGCAGCAGGGATGGCTTGCAACACAGGTTGTACCGGAGCAGCCACAGTGGGAGATTCCAGGTGAGCCATGCGACTTAGGAGCGTTTGTAATGCAATGGCAAACTGATCCATGCAGTGATCTTGCTCATCCAATCTGGAAAAAATATTACCAACAAGTGGATTGACTGTATCTTCTGAATTCATGGCCTTTGCCTACTGTCACAAACTATGAAATCAGACCGAGACAGAAGTACAAGTAAATCATACTTGTTTAATAATAAAAATACACAACTCCTTTACTCAATGGTCATCCTCAAGCATAGCAACCGTCTCTAAAGTCATTGATCCTGCCCAAGGTACTTTTAGACCCTTCTCAGAACTAACTATACAGTACTCCCTTATGCCATCGCAGGTGTTTCACTATCATCAGCTAACCAGCTACCTCAGATCCTGCTTCAGCACGCACCAAAATCCTTGTCAACGCTCTTTCATTGATGCTCTAATGCTGTGTACACACAGTCGGACATTCCGACAGAAAAAGCTTTTCATCAAATATTCCAACTGTGTGTATGCCCCATCAGACTTTTTCCATCGAAAATTCAGACAGACTTAGATAGAGAACATGTTCTAAATTTTTCAGACGGAATCAATTTCTATCGGGAAAACCGCTCGTCTGTATGCTGTTCCAACGTTCCAAAAATGACGCATGATCTAAACCAAGTACGAGACGTCGTACGTGTTGTCCCATCGTACGTGTTATACGTCACAGCGTTCTTGACAGTCGGAATTTGGTGTGACCGTGTGTATGCAAGGCAGCTTGAGCGGAATTCCATCAGAACTCAGTTGAAAAAACCTTCAGAGTTTATTCCGACGGCAAAACCGGTCGTGTGTACAGGGCATTATAGATACTCCATATCAGATATATACTCCAACCTCATCACCCATCAGGCTACAAAATACCATATTGTTCCATTCAAACCCTGGATCTCTATTCTAGATGATCCAGATGCACCAGAGAAGATCCTTGAAGGATATCAAAAGGTCTGTTCTCTAGTAACATGCGAAACATGGCGAGAAACCCAATTTAAAATTGCCCATCGGGCGTATCTTCCGTTTCTCCACAGCAAAAATGACTCCTCCATCTCATGCCCTTGGTGCTCTACTCCAAGACCATCCCTGTTCCACAGATTATGGATCTGTCAAGCAGCTTCCACCTTTTAGGACCAGGTGTCGGACTATATTGATAGATCTCAGCATGTACGTGTGCCTAAGGATCCACTGATAGGCTTTTTCAGCTGCGACACCCCCGCAAGCTTCCTTACTAATGCCTACCTGTGCCTCTCTTCCTCAATGAGTCCATAGCTGCCTTCTGGCAGCCCGAAGGGCAATAATGCAAACTTGGATCAACCCTTCTCCGCCTCAAATTGCCTTGGTTAAACAAGCACTTTTAACACTATTTCACATTAAGAAATTGGACACTATCACCCAACATTCTACATCACTGAAACGCTTCATTGCAAGATGGCATCGCTTCATGGAACACTCTTTCTCTCCTGAAGAAATCTCTTCCCATATGACTCCTTTCCACTACATGGACTGGTACCTGCGGGCAGATCTTGTCAATACACTGGGCAAACCTAAGATCCAGGTCACCTCTAATGCCTTAACCCCACATGCCCCCCCCCCCCCCAGGCATTTCACCTAATCTATCTGTTTAGGTTGTACATCATTTGATGTGAAATATCTGAACCTCCAGTTCATTTCTCTTGTTAGACCAGATACTGTATTATTAGTTATCTCGTTAATGTTTGTAGGCTCCAAACCACGCAGTTTTATCCTGCTCACTATGTCATATTGTGTTTATTACTTCATTACCTTTCCTGGCAGCCAACTCCTGCATCAATATTGTACTTTAATATGAAAACTGAATAAATATATTCAAAAATAAATAAATAATAAAAATAAATAGAACAAACATAGTCAAAACATAGCCAGAGTTCAGGAACTGGAATGGATAGTCAGACAAGCCAAACATCAGGGAGCCTGAAATAAGCTTAGTAAAACAGCAAGCAGGATCTGGAGCCAGAAGGGATGTCAGCCAAGCAAGTCTTTTAACAGGAATGCAGGAGAGCATCTCTGTGATGTTGACTAAGACGAAGGCAGAGATCCTCTGAGCTGGATGGCTTAAGTAGACAGGACTGACGAGCAGGATATCATCAACAGCTGAGTACCTGTGGAGTACCTGTGGAGAGATAGGAGCTGGCAATTAGCCGACAGCTGAGCAGCCAGCTCAGAGAAGAAAGGGCTGAGCCCAGCCCTGACACAATGACCTCAATTTACGCTTCACCGGTCATAAGAATTCCATTTCTATTGACTTTCTTGATGTCACATTGATAGGTATTGATGGTGAAGTTGAGTCAAAGCTCTATAGAAAACCTCTTGCAGGTAACACACTGTTGAGGGCCGACTCCAGCCACCCCAAGCACATCATTAAGGGAATACCAGTAGGGCAATTTCTCAGACTAAGACGAATATGCAGTAACAAACAAAATTTTCAAGTAGAATCTTTAAACAATAAAGAACACTTCAGAAAAAGGGGATACCCAGAATCTGTTTTAAATAGAGCCATTAACATAGCTATTAATACTAAAAGAGATGCTTTGTTAACCGATGGAACAACCACTTTAGACAGGAAAAAGAAATCAACTGCAAGTGGTGTTCCAGTGTTTTCAACACCGTATAGCATTGAGTTCTGGAAAGTTGAATCTACCGTTAAGAAATATTTACCCATACTTTTTAACGATCCCATTTATGCACAAATTCTATCAAACGGCATCAAAACATTTTCTGGTCGGGCCCCTACTTTAGGTTGAACCAGATATTTAGTGTACATTATTACATGTGAACTATGCTCACTCCAGTATGTTGGTCGCACAACTCGCAGGTTAAGAAATCGGTTATATGATCATTTATATCAGGGGTCCTCAAACTATGGCCCGCGGGCCGAATCCGGCCCTCCAGCGTTTTTTATCCTGCCCGCGGACTGCCCCGTTAACATTGCAGCACTCCCCCTGCCATCTGCTCCCTCCATCACACAGGACGGGAAACATGACAGGCCGGACAAAGGACCTTTTGTGCTAAGATACAGGTAAGTGTAATATTGATATGGGGGAGTCTGTGACATGGGGGGATCCTGTGACATGGGGGGAGTCTACGACATGGGGGGGATCCTGTGACATGGGGGGAGTCTGTGACATGGGGGGGATCTGTGATATGGGGGATCTGTGATATGGGGGATCTGTGATATGGGGGGTATGTGATGGGGGATCTGTGATATGGGGGGATCTGTGATATGGGGGAGTCTGTGATATGGGGGGAGTCTGTGATATGGGGGGGGAGTCTGTGATATGAGGGGGGGAGTCTGTGATATGAGGGGGGGGAGTCTGTGATATGGGGGGAGTCTGTGATATGGGGGGAGTCTGTTATGGGGGAGTCTGTGATATGGGGAGATTTGTGATATGGGGGGGATCTGTGATGGGGAGTCTGTTATGGGGGGATCTGTGATATGGGGGGATCTGTGATATGGGGGAGTCTGTGATGGGGGAGTCTGTGATGGGGGAGTCTGTGATTGGGGGAGTCTGTGATGGAAGGAGTCTGTGATGGCAGAGTCTGTTATGGGAGATCTGTGATATGGGGGGGGATCTGTGATATGGGGGGGGATCTGTGATGGGGAGTCTGTTATGGGGGGATCTGTGATATGGGGAAGTCTGTGCTATGGTGGGGGACTGATATGGGGGGATCTGTGATGGGGGAGTCTGTTATGGGGGATCTGTGATGGTGGGATCTGTGATATGGGGGGATCGGTGATGGGGAGTCTGTTATGGGGGATCTGTGATGGGGGAGTCTGTTATGGGGGGATCTGTGATGGCAGAGTCTGTAATGGGGAAAGTCTGTGATGGGGGAGGTATGTGAAATGGGGGAGTCTGTTATGGGGGGAATCTGTTATGTGGGGCTTTGTGATGGAGAGGAGTTTGTGTTGGGGGGCTTTGTGATGGGGGATCTGTCATGGGGGGGCTTTGTTATGGGGTGAGTCTGTGATGGGGAGGGGGGTCTGTGATTGGGAGGGGTTCTGTAATGAGGGGAGTCTGTGAAATACTGATAAGTTTATATTGATTACAATTGTTCTTTATTTTAAATATTGTACTGTTTTTTTCCTGTTTTTTTTTTTTTTTTGCACTACAAATAAGATGTGTGCCTAGGAATTAGTTCATATTTTTTTTAAACTATAGTGCGGCCCCCCAACAGTCTGAGGGACCGTGAACTGGCCCCCTGTCTAAAAAGTTTGAGGACCCCTGATTTATATGATACATAAAAGAACCATGTGACAAATGTGGCCAAACACTGGAACGAACATCACAATAAAGATGTGGCAAGTTTGTCCATACAAGGAGTAGAAAAAGTTACTGTACCAAAAAGAGGCGGGGACAAATTCAGAATCTTATGCAAAAAAGAAGTATTCTGGATTTTCAACCTTAATACCAGAAAACTTCTTGGCCTTAACCATGAGTGGGATGTAACACACTTCTATGATTAATGAAGCTTTGTGTGAAATAAGTGGGGAAGTTTTGATTTGGTGAAACCATTTCCTTTAGACTTTTTCCCTCCCCATATCCCCTCCATGACAAACTAGACACAATCCATGTCCACAGTATAACTAGATGTGAACATTGATTGTTTTTCTGTTTGGTGTTTTGTGTTTTGCTTTGTTTTGTTTCATTCCATTCCATTCCACAGACCATGACCATTCTACCGCACTATACTATATAAATATAATGTTAGCAATAAATGAAAATTAAAATAAAAATGCAATTTATGGTGGGGGGGATTGGTAAGGGTTAATAATGAGATAATAATGAGATGATATGAAGTAGAACAAAGTGGAGTGGAGTAGAATGAAATAAAAGCAAAATGGAATCTAATCTAATACTAGGTCCAACAATTGTTTTGACCCTGTTATCTATTCACCTTTGTCTACATACAGGGAGTGGTTGAACAGCATACCATCATGTATGAGCGGCACTATGTTGAGACTATACAGGCTAGATCCAGTTACCAGTAGGGATGAGCCAAACACCCCCCGGTTCGGTTCGTGGAAGAACATGCGAACGGACCGAAAGTTTGAGCGAACATTCGAACACTGTAATGCCCCGTACACACGATCGGACATTGATCAGACATTCCGACAACAAAATCCTAGGATTTTTTCCTGACGGATGTTGGCTCAAACTTGTTTTGCGTACACACAGTCGCACAAAGTTGTCGGGATTTCCGATCGCCAACCACGCGGTCACGTACACCACGTATGACAAAACTAGAAAAGGCCAGTCCAGAACCAAGCGCGGCACCCTTTGGGCTCCTTTTGCTAATCTCGTGTTAGTAAAAGTTTGGTGAGAGATGATTCGCGCTTTTTCAGACTCTTGGCTTTCAGATCGTTTTCTGCAGTTCAGTTTGTGCTTGTGGGTTTGTATCTGCTCTTCAGTGCGTGCAAGCAAGTTCCGCGTGATTTAGTCATTGTGTTCTTGTTCGATCGTTACTGTTTTTCAGGTCGCTCTTCACAGGCCTTGCTGTTCTTCAGTGCATTCTGTTACTTCGTTCTGAGCAGCCGACCGTTTTGTAGCCATGTTACGTATACGTACTCCTCGTAGAGTTCGTGCTGTGCGGGGGCTTGGTGTAGGGGTCCTGACCTTGACACAAGTCCAGTCCATGAACAGGGTGGGGAGGAGTTCATGGACCAAGAATTGGTTGCTTCAGCGTGACCAGTTCTCTCATGTGCCTTTGTTCCGTGAGATCCATGAAAATAATCCTGATGATTTCAGGAACTTTCTCAGGATGATGGACCCCGTATTTCACCGTTTGTTGGCTTCGCTGACCCACTATATCAGCAGGCAGGATACCTGCATGAGGCAAGCCATCACTGTGGAGCAGAGGCTCGTGGCTACCCTGCGGTACTTGGCGACAGGGAGAAGCCTGCAGGAGTTGAAGTTCTCGACAGGCATCTCCCCCCAGGCTCTGGGGATCATTATACCAGAGACCTGTTCTGCCATCATACAGGTCCTGCAAAAGGAGTATATGAAGGTAAGATTTTTATCCTTTAATATCACATTTTATTGCATTGAATGTTTGCTAATATCTTGTATTTCTTTCCTCATTCCCTAATGACCATGATTGTAATATGCTGTGAATGTCCCCTTTGTCCTCATGCATGCTGTATTTTTATGTCCTTCATACATATTTGCCTTCACTTACCTCCCCAGCATGCTCTCCTGGCCCTATATTCACCTCATGTAGTCACTTAACAATGTATTTTATCAGCTCCATAGTAGTGCTTTACCCCAAACACCCCCTAAAATGTTTAGAAATGTGATTTGTGCTTTAAATTCAGGCAGAGTGCCAGAGGCTTTTTTTTGTAGTGTCCCCAAATCATTTTTATTAACCCTCTCTCCCCCCAACTGCTAAGTCAGCTGATCCCAATTCTCTATCTATCCTCAATCATCTATCTGCTGACTTTGCCAAACCCATACACACTATACCCACCTCTTTTGTGCTCAGATTTCTCGATGAATTCCCCAAAGCATGTAGTGCAAGGGCCTGCCTGTATACTTTCAAATGGTACTGTTTAAAGTTTTTGTATCCTATTATTATCTTGATAGGTAATAGCAGAATGTCCAAATGTGCTCAAATGTGTACAGTGTGTATTTATATCTTTGTATTATGACACTTCTTACCTGTCCAGTGGTCTGCCAATAGTGTAACTAAAGAGGGGCAGTTCCAAGTAATAACCTGTATTTAGGCATTCATCTCTCAATGAAGTGGAGAGGGTTACCTGTCCAAGATCCCCCCCTATAATGTTAGAAATGGCCCATGAGAGGGGGGAGGGGGAATATGATAGGTGTACCTTATACTTTGGTGTTGTAAAATTCCCCTTAATAAATGTTATCTGGATGTTGGCCAAGAATGTTTGTGTCTAATCTGCTTTCCATGTTTATGTGCAAAAATACTTTTTTGTTTTCCTCAACAGTTTCCTTCCACGCCACAGGAATTGCAGACTGGGGCCTCCCACTTTGCCCAGCAGTGGGACTTTCCTAACTGCGGAGGGGCAATTGATGGGAAACACATCCACATCGTCCCACCACCCAACTCGGGGTCATACTATTAAAATTACAAGGGGTTCAATAGTATTGTGATGTTGGCGGTGGTGTCAGCTAATTACGACTTCCTGTATGTGGACGTGGGGAAGAATGGCCGGATGTCCGATGGTGGAGTCATCGCCCAGACGGAGTTTTACACGCGTCTCCAGAATGGCAGCTTGGACTTGCCACCTCCAGAAGAGAATGTGAAAGGACTCCCATTCGTCTTCATTGCGGATGAAGCATTTGCGCTGGGGGACCATCTTATGCGGCCATTCCCGATGAGGACCCTCACCCCGGAACAGAGGGTTTTTAATTACCGGCTAGCCAGAGCCAGAAGAGTGGTGGAGAACACATTTGGAATCCTGGCCAGCCGGTTGCGCCTATTTCTGACACCCATCCATATGGCGGAGTATAAACTTAATCATATAATCCTGGCATGCTGTGTTCTACACAACTTTTTACGCCAATATTCGGCCAACTATGCTGGCTCAGTTGGGCCTGAGGCCGGAATGATACATGAAACAACACTGACGGCGCTTGAAAGTGGCCGTTCTGGCTTGCCCTCCCTGAGTGCCCGTGATGTCCGGTTAAGATACCTTGAGTTCTTTGCGGGTAGGGGGGCCATCAATATGCCAGCAAATTTGTGAAGCCTTTATCAAATAAAAACCACAAAAAAAGCAAATCTTTGTTGACATTTACTGCTTGTGTTTGTTTTAGCTGACCCTGACAGAAATGTGGGGAGTCCAGAAAATGTTGTGATTGTGTAACCTTACAAAGCACTGTTGGGTGTTATTTACTAAAGGCAAAGACACTGTGCACTACAAGTGCACTTGAAACTGCACTTGTAGTGCAAAGAGGATTTGCCCTTAGGAAATAACCCCCATTTTCACAGAAAGCAGCAATTACATCACCACAAAAGTGTTGTAGCGTTGAGACAATAATTCACACATTCTTGATGAACAATCTTTTTAATACCTGCACAATCACATGTGCATTTAGAAAAGGTTTTTAAAACAAACCAACATGTTTGTTGTATAACAATTTTTGGGGTAGCATTATAAAAAAGATAAATGTCCATTTAAGATAAAACAGGCATGTGTAAAGCCAACAAGAAAGACACAAATCTAGAACTTACAAAGTTCACATTTGGTAGAACTTGAAGGCAATATCATACATGCGTATTTAGGAACTGTGTTTGATATTGCGTTCAGATGGGATGAAGTCACCCCAGGAAAAGCCAAATTTGGAAGATGCACACAAATTTACCAATGTCAACATGTGCTAGCTTCCTCTCAGCTACTTTATTATTGAGGAAGGGGTTGCACCCCCCAAACGCCTACATTGATCTCCCGTGATGGCAGATAGCCCATGTTGACACACTGTGTGCATCCTCCAAATTTGGCTTTTCGAAAAATCGCTAAAACATTTTTAACATTGTAGCACACAAAAAAACAAAGGGATTTGGAGGGGTTTTAAACTCGCCCCAAAACATCAATGATGTTCTTATTTTTTTTTAATAACATCATTGATGTTTTTCTTGAGGTTTTCCAATTGTAAATTACACCCCATGATCTCCCCGATCAGGATCTGGGCACTTTCTGATGTGAAAGGATCTGGATCCATAACATCACGATCACCTAAAAAGAGAGAAACCAAAAAAAAACAGGTATCAAAAATATGCCGGCATCCATCTCTTACCTGAGCCTGTGGTCGCAGACACTCACCTGTTGTGGTGACAATTTCCACCACATCTTCTTCTTCCTCCTGCTCTGCTTGTTCTGTGTGGATTTCCCCTTCTTCCAGAGGTGGGAGGTCTGTGGTCTCCTTGGATGAGGGGTGTCCTCCGAGTCTTTTCTCCCCTATGTAAAACAAAAATGGTATACTTAGCACACAGATATTTGATGGCAGAACTATAAATAGGAAACATTGCTTGAAAGTGGGGTACAATTGTCTATTTTGGCCGAGTTCAAAAATGTAGCATTTTCAGTGTCCTTTGTCAAGCTAAAAATGGTGCTCTGGGGTCCCACACTAGTGCTCCAGTGTCCAGATGTGAAAACAGCTGCTCAGTGTCCTCTCCTTACACAGAATCTAGTTTGCATTTCATTCTAGTAACAAAGCCATCTACACAACCAAATTCGTTTCATACAAGTAGGGCGTAAAAAATGTGGCCACATGCATATGGCCAAAACAATGGTGTTTTATAGGCCGAAAGAAAAATGTTTGATACGAACGAATAATGTGCCCATGAACATGAAAGTTGCCATTTAAAATGTACACTTGTAAGAAAAGCACATGGAGCAGCACGAACGTAATAAACATAAAGAATAGGAACACAGCACAACTACTTACTTTTTTGCAGCACTCTCCGGATCTTTCTGTACTGCTCGTGTTCTTGTAATTTGAGGTCCGACCACCGTTTCCCGAGCTGATCTTTCGATCGACAGTCCCCGAAATGCCGGTGCAGACTTTTGACCACTTTTGCCATGATCTTGGTCTTTCTGACATTGGGGTTGGGATAAGGTCCATACTTCCCATCATAGCCGGCCTTCTTCAGGATGTCGACGATCTCCAACATCTCCCCAAAGGACATATTTGATGCCTTAAATCTTCTCCTTCTGGATCGGGACGTTTCCGGCTCCGGGCTTTCCTCCTCCTCCTCGTTGCTATAATTAGCACACACCTGCTGTGTATCCACCATGTGCTCTTCCCCCACTGCGCTGAATGAAAAGGAGCGGGGAATAGACTAGAAAGAACGTCAGGGGCGGGCGGAGTTACACGCATGCGCAGTGTGTATAAAGCGTAACACGCGTGCGTATTACGTGCGATCTGTGAGCGGAGGAAGGAGCATTGGAGGCGCCGATCATGATAACGAAGGTAAGATCTCAACCATCAACAACACCAAACAATATCCTACAGATTAAATATAACAACATATCAATGGTGTTGTGGTAACTTGACACAAAAAACGCACACAAAATTATTCTGGAGTTCAAATAAAAATCCAATAAAACAAAGATCAGCCTTGAAAAAAATACAAACCAAAAATAACTAATCTGCCTTAAAACCAAAAAATAAAAAATAAAAAACAACACCAAAATAATGTTGTCAGATGTGACAAATCAAAATATATTGAGGAAATCCCGATAAATAGTAAAGAAATAAGTTTGTGAGAAGTCTGTGTGAATATGAGCAGCAAAACTACTTCATTCTTCTCACATTATAAAGTAGAAGAGAGTGCGCTGTATTAAACCATTTTTTACATTGCACCGTGATGAAAGTGCTGTATCCATTGCGAACGCTAAGTTTACCAGACCAAGCTGTTCCGTGTCGGAATTTCTTCTGAGCATGCGTGGCACTTTGTGCGTCGGAACAGGCCACACACGGTCGGAATTGACGCGATCAGATTTTGTTGTCGGAAAATTTTATAGCCTGCTCTCAAACTTTGTGTGTCGGAAAATCCGATGGAAAATGTCTGATGGAGCCCACACACGGTCGGAATTTTTCCAACACGCTCCGATCGGACATTTTCCATCGGAAAATCCGACCATGTGTACTGGGCATTAAAGGACCCGAACGTGAAAAATCAAAAGTGCGAATTTTAAAGGTTAATGTGCAAGTTATTGTCCTAATAAGTTTTTGGGAACCCGGGTCCTGCCCCAGGGGACATGTATCAATGCATAAAAAAGTTTTAAAAATGGCCATTTTTCCGGGAGCAGTGATTTTAATAATGCTTAACCACTTAAGGACCAGCCTCGTTTTCAGATTTTGGTGTTTACATGTTTAAAATATTTTTTTTTTGCTAGAAAATTACTTAGAACTCCCATTATATATTGTTTTTTTTTCTAACACCCTAGAGAATAAAATGGCGGTCATTGCAATACTTTTTTTTTTTAGTTTTGTGTGTTTTTTTTTTTTTTTCCAATAAATTTTTATTAAGTTTTACATATTACAGGTTATGAAGTCATAGTAAGGAACAGGAACATGAATATGTAAATGTAAGTTTACAGACTAGATATTGTAAGTATAGTCTGAATAGCGATTTTATGAATATCGTTCTATGAGAAAGAAAAAAATCATTAACAAAGTGATTTTAAACATAGGGTAGAACAGTTGACCTGGAATGATAGGAGGAGGGGTGGAGTAAGGAGGGAAGGGGTGCAAGAGGAAGGAGGGGCAAGGAGGGATAAGGGAAGGGGGGGAAGGAGAGCTTCAAGTGGAAGGCGAGTAGAGAGACAGGGTATTCAATTGCTAAACCTTACTTCAATCGTTAATTCTTTTTTGAGTTCCAAAGGACCCATGGGTTCCAGCGAGTTAGTGTCTTTGTATGGGATTGTTTGCTGTGTGACAAAAGGGTTTCATAAGTGAAATGGGTTTTTTACTAAGTTAGTAACTTCCGTAAGGGAAGGAATGTTGTCAAATTTCCAGTTTCTAGTGTTCAAGAGTTTGGTAGCTAGGAGGACGTGTGTAATCACTGTTCTTTGATGTATGGGAAAATCTTCTATTGTCAGATTAAGAATGGCTAAGTGTGGAGTATGTCTTGGAGTATGGATTCCACATTTTTCCAAAACTGGGTTACATTTGGGCAAGACCAAAGAATGTGGAGGAGGGTGCCCGTATGGCCACAGTTTCTCCAGCAGTCATGTGAGGCGTGGTTGTGGAATTTGGCTAGTCTGGACGGAGTTAGGTACCATCTCATTAGCGTTTTTTGGGTGATTTCCCAAAGGGAGGTGCAAGTTGTTGCTTTGTAAATAGATGTGATTGCCTGTTGCCATTGGGCATCTGTGAATTGTGTCTGTAGGTCAGTTTCCCAGTCAAGGAGAGGTTTGGTTTTGCTGAACATGTTTTTTTTCCTGTAGGAATGAGTATATGAAGTCCCTTTAGTGTTAGAGTGTTCTGTAAAGAAGTAGTTCCATAGTTTCGAGGTTAGTTTTCCTTCTAAGGATGTGTGTGCCTTCAAGCAGTTTTGTAATCTGAAGTAGCTGAGGAAGTCTTTGGAGGGTTCATTGAGGTCTTTGCCTATTTGTGAGAAGGACTTGCAGGTTGTTAGATCGCGAAGTTCTTGTGTGTAAGTTACCCGGTCAGTAATCCAGGATGGGAGTGTTAAGTCAGGAGTAAGAAGCTTTAAGGTGTTTAAAGGAATGTTTAGTGGTTTCGTCAGTACATGTGACCATTTGGTATTGTGTAGTGTACACCACACTTTAACTGAGGCTTGGACAGTGGGTGAGTAGTGGAAAATGTGAGGATTATGTGTAGAGGTACTAAATAACCAGTTGGCGAGGTTTGTGCCCGGTGTCTTGTGATTTTCTATATCGCTCCAGAGAGTTTTGGGTGAGGTATTCATCCGTTCTTTCATTAGTGATAGAATGGTGGCATTGTAGTAGTCTTTGATGTTTATGTATCCCAATCCCCCCCCGCGGATCTGTGTTTAATAAGTTTTGTGTGACTACATCTAGATTTTTTCCCTTGCCAAACAAATTGGCTTAGGATGGATTGGAGAGATTTCAGGTAGGTAGATGAAAGTGGTATTGGAAGCGTGCGAAATATGTAGAGCAACCGTGGCAATACCATCATTTTAAAGGCTGCCAGGCAGCCTGAGCATGAGAATTCATGTTTGGAGAGTTTTGTGGTTTCAGTAAGCATCATCTGTTTGGCGTCTGTGTAGTTGTGTGCGAAAAGACCTCTAGTGGATTTGGTGAGATTAATGCCGAGGTAAGGAATACTATCCTCCGCCCATGGGTAAAAATATTAGGTCTGGAATAGATTACTAGTGGTTGCATCAATGCCCAGGTCTAGAATGTAGGATTTATGTTCATTAACTTTGTAGTAAGATAAAGTAGTAAACCTTTTCAGTAGCGATTGGACCGAAGCCAGGGAAGAGTGAGGGTTTGTGATCATCATTATCACGTCGTCTGCAAATAAATTTATTTTGTGTTCTGTGGTACCAATGCTGAAGCCTGATATTGTAGAGTGGGATCTGACATGTTCTGCTAAGGGTTCCATAATTAGGTTAAAAATGATTGGTGAGAGCGGACAACCTTGTCGGGTGCCATTAGTGATGGAAAATGGCTTAGACAGCATCTCCGATGTATAGACCTCTGCTGATGGGGAGGAATACAGAGCCATTATGGCTGCCAGAATGGGGCCCTGAAAACCAAATTTGCCAAAGGTTGCTTCCAGATATTTCCAATGGACCCTAACGAACGCCTTCTCTGCATCCATGGATAGGAGCAGAGAAGGCGTTCTAGATATCTCAGCGTGATGGATTATGTTGATAATTCTGCGAGTGGCATCAGTTGTCTGCCTCCCTTTTGTGAAGCCTGATTGGTCCTTATGTATTAGAAGGGGCATTAGGTTGAGTATTCTGTGGGCTATTAGTTTGGCATAGATTTTTGTGTCCACATTGAGAAGAGATATGGGTCGGAAGTTTTGTGCAGAGGTAGGCTCTTTCCCCAGCTTCGGTAGTGTAACAATTAAGGCACTCAGCATTTCTGGGGGGAGAGAGGAGGAGGCGGCAGCGTCATTGTACACTTTGGTCAGATATGGTGTTAGCACAGTTCCAAATTGTTTGTAATACTCTCCTGTAAGACCATCTGGGCCAGGAGATTTGTTAGAGGTAAGTGATGAAATTATATTTTTGAATTCTAGATCTGTAAATGGGGTGTTCAGGGAGTCTAGTTGTTCTGTGGTCAATTTAGGGAGATTGATCTCATTGAGAAATGCCTCTATGTCAGGTAGAGACGGCTGTGTGACAGATGTGTCATCTTTTAAATTATAAAGTGTATTGTAGTAGCAACTAAATGCGTCTGCAATAGCTTGTGGATCTATCAGTTTCTGTTTAGTAGCTGGGTGGAATAGATGGGTAATTTTGGTTTTGGAATAGTAACCTTTGATTCTATTGGCCATTGCCTTTCCGGCTTTGTTACCAGTAGAGTAGTGTTGAGCTCTAAAATGCATATGTGCTCTTTCAAAGGATTCTAGGAGAGATTTTAATTCCTGTCTAAGGGAGTCTAATTTAGTCTTGGTTAATGGATCTGGATTAGTTTGGTTTTGGTGTTCTAGCATTTTAATATCGGCAGTAAGTGTGTTTAGATGCTGTGATCTCCTCCTCCTCTCTCTAGCAGTAAGTTGAATAAGGATCCCCCTTATGAATGCCTTATGGGCATTCCAAAGAACGTTATCATTGCTAACAGATCCTGCATTAGTATTAAAGTATTCTGTTAAACGCTCTCTAATATAAGAAGAATGGATCGGTGAGTGGAGAATCGCAGCATTCGCTCTCCATATCCGTGTACGGGAAATCTTCGGCGAGTCTTCTATGGTCATTGTAACCGGAGCGTGGTCAGACCACATAATGGTCAATATCTCCATGAAGGAGATTTTGGGCAAAGGCCATTTATCCACTAGGAAGTAGTCAATCCAAGTGTAAGAGTTGTGTCTAGGGGATAAATAAGAGTAGTCCCTTTTGGTGGTGTGATGGCATCTCCACACATCAAATAGGTCATGAGATCGAATGAACGGTCCCATAGGGGATGTAACTCTGATTGATTGGGAAGAAGAGTCGATGGAGTTGTCAGGTACTATGTTAAAGTCCCCACACATGACAAGGTGTCCTTGTTTAAAGCGATTGATTTTTTTCATCAATTTGAACAGAAAGTGAATCTGTTTCTTGTTGGGGGCATATACTGATACGATGGTGTAATTATCGTTGTTTAATGTACAATTCAATGCCAGATATCTACCATCAACATCCTGAAGGCTGTCATGTAGGGTGAATGAGCATGTAGATTTAATGGCTATCATGACTCCGTTTTTTTTTTTTTTCAGGACCCGAGGATTTAAAGATGTTTGAAAAATTCTTATTGGAGCACTGTGGTTTTAAAGTGCTTTTCTTGGACACACAGGACATCGCAGTGAGAATCCTGTGCAGTTCGCCACAGAGATGTCCTTTTGGCAGGGTGATTGAGTCCTTTTACATTCAGTGACAGAAATTTGGGCATTTTGAAAGTGGTGCGTATAGGTAGTGGAGTAAGGTACTACTTACAGTTACTCAGATGGGTAAAGAGGTTGGTTGTTGTTAGATGTCCTGGATCCGATGGACTTGAGCTCTCGTGGGTAAGGAAAGAAGGGAGAAAAACAGCAAGGTAGTTAGTGATAAACAAGAGGGTAAGGAAACACAGGTGTCAGCAGTGTGTTAGGGACTGCTGAATGTGGCTGAGGATAAAGTTCGTAAACTAACTGCAACGAGCAGGGACTGAATCGGAGTGCTTATCTGAAATTGGATTCACAGCATCACTGATTTGGAAGTCATTTGTTGTAGTGGTGAGAATGACCGGAGTTGAAGGATTGCGCGTTTGGTTTGTGGGTCATTGGGGTTGGCGGGTCACCGTCAGGAATGATACCCCATGTTTTGCGCAATTGTATGCCCTCTTCGACGGTATGGATATTGTGGCATGTTCCATTTCTGGTAACCATCAGCTTGGTTGGGAACCCCCATTGATATGGGATCTTATGATTATTGAGGGGTTTTGTTATTGTTTGCAGTTGGCGTCTCTGTTGACGAGTGTATTGAGAGATGTCAGCAAAAAGTTGCAGCTTTGCGTATGGATGTGGGAGCTGTCCCAGGCGTCCGGATTGTGTAAGGAGCATGTCTTTGGTGTGGTAGAAATGGATGCACATCAGAGTATCCCGAGGTACTTCTGCGGGTAGGTGAGGAGGTTTTGGGAGACGATGGATGCGATCAATGATCGTCTCAATTGGCGGGAGATCTGGGAGAAGTGTTTAGATCAACTTCCTAGCGTAGGAGTTGAGATCTGCTGGTAGGATAGTTTCAGGGATTCCTCTGATCTTGATATTTTGGCGCCGTGAGTGATCTTCAAGATCCGCCATTTTGGCACGCATCCAGCGGTGTTCTTCTCTGGTGTGGTCATGTGCGTCTACCAGGTCATTAACTGTTTCTGTCACGATGCTCATCTAATTTTCAATAATCCCCACTTTCTGCCCTGTGTGCAGCATTTCTGTTTTAAATGCTGTAAACATTGAAGAAATTTCAGACTGGAGGGAGCTGTGAAGTGACATCAGCATTTCTTTCAGCATAGTGTCTACGGCAGGCTGATTTGTAGTAGGGAAGCTATGGGGGAAGCTGCAGAAGGCTGTGTGAGGAGATTTTCTAATGCAGGCCTTGCCTCCTGTGACTGATCCGCTGTATCCAGTCGCATCCTTGCTTTTGCAGGGCTGTTGGAGGTGGATGAGGGGCCTGAGGATAGCTGGGAGCCTGAGGAGTTGTGCTGGGCTCATCATCAGGCAGGTCAGTGTAAGAATCCTCTGTGTGCTGTGCAGTGCCGCGGCGGCTATCTTGGATTTTATCTCCCTGAGGGAAGATGAGGAAATCTGTGATTTTTGTGGGAATCCTGTATTCTTTCCTCTTTCTAGACGTTCCGGTCTGGTTCCCCAGGTTGTGGGGGTCTGAGGATTGCATTTTGTGGGGTCTGAGGCAGTGATTTGAGGTCCGGTTCTCTGTTCAGTGCAGGAGCTGTGAGATCAGGCTTCCATTCAGCAAGGCAGCTAGCCACGCCCCCTGCAATACTTTTTTTTCACACCGTATTTGCGCAGCGGTCTTACAAGCGCACTTTTTTTGGAAAAAATTCACTTTTTTGAATAAAAAAATAAGACAACAGTAAAGTTAGTCCAATTTTTTTGCGTTCGCTTCTGCATGCAAGTTCGTCGGGATGGGACGCTTTAAATTTTTTTTTATTTATATTACTTGATTTTATTTATTTTTTCACTGTTCTTAAAGAAAAAAAAAATGGATTACTTTTATTCCTATTACAAGGAATGTAAACATCCCTTGTAATAGAAAAAAAGCATGACAGGTCCTCTTAAATATGAGATCTGGGGTCAAAAAGTCCTCAGATCTCATACTTCGACTTAAATGCAAAAAAAACAAAAAAAACAAAAATTGTCATTTGAAAAAAACGACAACAGAAAAATGTGCCTTTAAGACGTAAGGGCGGAAGTGACATTTTGACGTCGCTTCTGCCCTGCTATGGTATGGAGACGGGTGGGGGCCATCTTCCCCTCACCCATCTCCATACCCGGCCACGACAAGGACCCAATCGCCTCCACCGCTACTGATGGCTCCAGTAAGCAGCGGAGGGTGCGGGACAGCGGCAGGCGGGGGGCCCCCTCTCCTGCCGCCGATAACGGTGATCTCGTGGTAAATCCGCAACAGAGACCACCATTATTGTAAACAGAACCACCTGCTCTAAAGATGGATGCTGCTGCTGCCGTTACCGAGATATCCATCTTCAAACTGCCGATGTATATGTACATAAGTCGGTCGGTAAGCGATTAAAGTGAAAAAATAAAAGTGAAATATTCCTTTAACCACTTGACGACCGCCTCACGCCGATGTACGTCGGCAAAGTGGCACGGACAGGCAAAATCACGTACAGGGTACGTGATTTGCCTTCCGCGGGTGGGGGGTCCGATCGGACCCCCCCCCCGGTACCCGAGGCGGTCGTCGTTTGTCCAGCGGCGATCGGTGATGAGGGGGAGACCATCCGTTCGTGGCCCCCCCCTCGCGATCGCCGCCGGCCAATGAGAACACTCCTTTGCTGCTGTATGCTAAACAGCAGCAAAGGAAGTGATGTCATCTCCCCTCGGGTCGGTATTTTCCGTTCCGGCCCGAGGAGAGACGACATGTGAGTGAGTGCACAAACACTACACACACAGTAGAACATGCCAGGCACACAAATCACCCCGATCCCCCCCCCGATCGCCCCCCGATCCCCCCCCAATCACCCCCCCCCCCCCTGTCACAAACTGACACCAGCAGTTTTTTTTTTTTTTTTTTTGTTTTTTTTTCTGATTACTGCTAGTTGTCAGTTTGTGACAGTTACTGTGTTAGCACAGTTACTGTTACCCCCCTGTAGGTCTAGGGTACCCCCCTAACCCCCCCTAATAAAGTTTTAACCCCTTGATCACCCCCTGTCACCAGTGTCGCTAAGCGATCATTTTTCTGATCGCTGTATTAGTGTCGCTGGTGACGCTAGTTAGTGAGGTAAATATTTAGGTTCGCCGTCAGCGTTTTATAGCGTCAGGGACCCCCATATACTACCTAATAAATGTTTTAACCCCTTGATTGCCCCCTAGTTAACCCTTTCACCACTGATCACCGTATAACCGTTACGGTTGACGCTGGTTAGTTCGTTTATTTTTTATAGTGTCAGGGCACCCGCCGTTTATTACCGAATAAAGGTTTAGCCCCCCGATCGCCCGGCGGTGATATGCGTCGCCCCAGGCAGCGTCAAATTAGCGCCAGTACCGCTAACACCCACGCACGCAGCATACGCCTCCCTTAGTGGTATAGTATCTGAACGGATCAATATCTGATCCGATCAGATCTATACTAGCGTCCCCAGCAGTTTAGGGTTCCCAAAAACGCAGTGTTAGCGGGATCAGCCCAGATACCCGCTAGCACCTGCGTTTTGTCCCTCTGCCCGGCCCACCCAAGTGCAGTATCGATCGATCACTGTCACTTACAAGGCACTAAACGCATAACTGCAGCGTTCGCAGAGTCAGGCCTGATCCCTGCGATTGCTAACAGTTTTTTTGGTAGCATTTTGGTGAACTGGCAAGCACCAGCCCCAGGCAGCGTCAGATTAGCGCCAGTACCGCTAACACCCACGCACGCAGCATGCGCCTCCCTTAGTGGTATAGTATCTGAACGGATCAATATCTGATCCGATCAGATCTATACTAGCGTCCCCAGCAGTTTAGGGTTCCCAAAAACGCAGTGTTAGCGGAATCAGCCCAGATACCTGCTAGCACCTGCGTTTTGCCCCTCCGCCCGGCCCAGCCCAGCCCAGCCCACCCAAGTGCAGTATCGATCGATCACTGTCACTTACAAAACACTAAACGCATAACTGCAGCGTTCGCAGAGTCAGGCCTGATCCCTGCGATCGCTAACAGTTTTTTTTGTAGCGTTTTGGTGAACTGGCAAGCACCAGCCCCAGGCAGCGTCAGATTAGCGCCAGTACCGCTAACACCCACGCACGCACTGTACACCTCCCTTAGTGGTATAGTATCTGATCGCATCAATATCTGATCCGATCAGATCTATACTAGCGTCACCAGCAGTTTAGGGTTCCCAAAAACGCAGTGTTAGCGGGATCAGCCCAGATACCTGCTAGCACCTGCGTTTTGCCCCTCCGCCCGGCCCAGCCCAGCCCACCCAAGTGCGGTATCGATCGATCACTGTCACTTACAAAACACTAAACGCATAACTGCAGCGTTCGCAGAGTCAGGCCTGATCCCTGCGATCGCTAACAGTTTTTTGGTAGCGTTTTGGTGAACTGGCAAGCGCCAGCGGCCTAGTACACCCCGGTCGTAGTCAAACCAGCACTGCAGTAACACTTGGTGACGTGGCGAGTCCCATAAGTGCAGTTGAAGCTGGTGAGGTGGCAAGCACAAGTAGTGTCCCGCCGCCACCAAAAAGACAAACACAGGACCGTCGTGCCCATAGTGCCCTTCCTGCTGCATTCGCCAATCCTAATTGGGAACCCACCGCTTCTGCAGCGCCCGTACTTCCCCCATTCACATCCCCAACCAAATGCAGTCGGCTGCATGAGAGGCATTTTTATGTCCTCCCGAGTACCCCTACCCAACGAACCCCCCAAAAAAGATGTCGTGTCTGCAGCAAGCGCGGATATAGGCGTGACACCCGCTATTATTGTCCCTCCTGTCCTGACAATCCTGGTCTTTGCATTGGTGAATGTTTTGAACGCTACCATTCACTTGTTGAGTATTAGCGTAGGGTACAGCATTGCACAGACTAGGCACACTTTCACAGGGTCTCCCAAGATGCCATCGCATTTTGAGAGACCCGAACCTGGAACCGGTTACCGTTATAAAAGTTAGTTACAAAAAAAGTGTAAAAAAAAAAAAAATATGAAATAAAAAAAAATAGTTGTTGTTTTATTGTTCTCTCTCTCTCTATTCTCTCTCTCTATTGTTCTGCTCTTTTTTACTGTATTCTATTCTGCAATGTTTTATTGTTATTGTTATTGTTATTGATTGTTATTGTTATTGTTATTGTTATTGATTGTTATTGTTATTGTTATTGTTATTATGTTTTATCATGTTTGTTTTTCAGGTGTGTAATTATTTACACTTTACTGTGCTTTATTGTTAACCATTGTTAACCATTTTTTTGTCTTCAGGTACGCCATTCACAACTTTGAGTGGTTATACCAGAATGATGCCTGCAGGTTTAGGTATCATCTTGGTATCATTCTTTTCAGCCAGCGGTCGGCTTTCATGTAAAAGCAATCCTAGCGGCTAATTAGCCTCTAGACTGCTTTTACAAGCCGTGGGAGGGAATGCCCCCCCCCCCACCGTCTTCCGTGTTTTTCTCTGGCTCTCCTGTCTCAACAGGGAACCTGAGAATGCAGCCGGTGATTCAGCCAGCTGACCATAGAGCTGATCAGAGACCAGAGTGGCTCCAAACATCTCTATGGCCTAAGAAACCGGAAGCTACGAGTATTTCATGACTTAGATTTCGCCGGATGTAAATAGCGCCATTGGGAAATTGGGGAAGCATTTTATCACACCGATCTTGGTGTGGTCATTTGCTTTGAGGGCAGAGGAGAGATCTAGGGTCTAATAGACCACAATTTTTTCAAAAAAGAGTACCTGTCACTACCTATTGCTATCATAGGGGATATTTACATTCCCCGAGATAACAATAAAAATGATTAAAAAAAAAAATATGAAAGGAACAGTTTAAAAGTAAGATTAAAAAAGCAAAAAAATAATAAAGAAAAAAACAAAAAAAAACAAAAACACCCCTGTCGCCCCCTGCTCTCGCGCTAAGGCGAACGCAAGCGGCGGTCTGTCGTCAAACGTAAACAGCATTTGCACCATGCATGTGAGGTATCACCGCGAAGGCCAGATCAAGTGCAGTAATTTTTCCAGTAGACCTCCTCTGTAAATCTAAAGTGGTAACCTGTAAAGGCTTTTGAAGGCTTTTAAACATGTATTTATTTTGTTGCCACTGCACGTTTGTGCGCAATTTTAAAGCATGTCATGTTTGGTATCCATGTACTCGGCCTGAGATCATCTTTTTTATTTCATCAAACATTTGGGCAATATAGCGTGTTTTAGTGCATTAAAATTAAAAAAAGTGTGTTTTTTCCCCAAAAAATGCGTTTGAAAAATCGCTGCGCAATTACTGTGTGAAAAAAAAAAATGAAACACCCACCATTTTAATCTGTAGGGCATTTGCTTTAAAAAAATATATAATGTTTGGGGGTTCAAAGTAATTTTTTTGCAAAAAAAAAAAACTTTTTCATGTAAACAATAAGTGTCAGAAAGGGCTTTGTCTTCAAGTGGTTAGAAGAGTGGGTGATGTGTGACATAAGCTTCTAAATGTTGTGCATAAAATGCCAGGACAGTTCAAAACCCCCCCAAATGACCCCATTTTGGAAAGTAGACACCCCAAGCTATTTGCTGAGAGGCATGTCGAGTCCATGGAATATTTTATATTGCGACACAAGTTGCGGGAAAGAGACAAATTTTTTTTTTTTTTTTTTTTTTTGCACAAAGTTGTCACTAAATGATATATTGCTCAAACATGCCATGGAAATATATGAAATTACACCCCAAAATACATTCTGCTGCTTCTCCTGAGTACGGGGATACCACATGTGTGAGACTTTTTGGGAGCCTAGCCGCGTACGGGACCCCGAAAACCAAGCACCGCCTTCAGGCTTTCTAAGGGCGTGAATTTTTGATTTCACTCTTCACTGCCTATCACAGTTTCGGAGGCCATGGAATGCCCAGGTGGCACAAAACCCCCCCAAATGACCCCATTTTGGAAAGTAGACACCCCAAGCTATTTGCTGAGAGGTATAGTGAGTATTTTGCAGACCTCACTTTTTGTCACAAAGTTTTGAAAATTGAAAAAAGAAAAAAAAAAATGTTTTTTCTTGTCTTTCTTCATTTTCAAAAACAAATGAGAGCTGCAAAATACTCACCATGCCTTTCAGCAAATAGCTTGGGGTGTCTACTTTCCAAAATGGGGTCATTTGGGGGGGTTTTGTGCCACCTGGGCATTCCATGGCCTCCGAAACTGTGATAGGCAGTAAAGAGTGAAATCAAAAATTTTCACCCTTAGAAATCCTGAAGGCAGTGATTGGTTTTTGGGGTCCAGTACGCGGCTAGGCTCCCAAAAAGTCCCACACATGTGGTATCCCCATACTCAGGAGAAGCAGCTAAATGTATTTTAGGGTGCAATTCCACATATGCCCATGGCCTGTGTGAGCAATATATCATTTAGTGACAACTTTATGAAAAAAAAAAAAAAAAAAAAAAAAAAGTGTCACTTTCCCGCAACTTGTGTCAAAATATAAAATATTCCATGGACTCAATATGCCTCTCAGCAAATAGCTTGGGGTGTCTACTTTCCAAAATGGGGTCATTTTGGGGGGTTTTGTGCCACCTGGGCATTCCATGGCCTCCGAAACTGTGATAGGCAGTGAAGAGTGAAAGCAAAAATTTACACCCTTAGAAATCCTGAAGGCGGTGATTGGTTTTCGGGGCCCCGTACGCGGCTAGGCTCCCAAAAAGTCCCACACATGTGGTATCCCCATACTCAGGAGAAGCAGCTAAATGTATTTTGGGGTGCAATTCCACATAGGCCCATGGCCTGTGTGAGCAATATATCATTTAGTGACGACTTTTTGTAAATATTTTTTTTTTTTTTGTCATTTTTCAATCACTTGGGACAAAAAAAATAAATATTCAATGGGTTCAACATGCCTCTCAGCAATTTTCTTGGGGTGTCTACTTTCCAAAATGGGGTCATTTGGGGGGGTTTTGTACTGCCCTGCCATTTTAGCACCTCAAGAAATGACATAGGCAGTCATAAACTAAAAGCTGTGTAAATTCCAGAAAATGTACCCTAGTTTGTAGACGCTATAACTTTTGCGCAAACCAATAAATATACACTTATTGACATTTTTTTTACCAAAGACATGTGGCCGAATACATTTTGGCCTAAATGTATGACTAAAATTTAGTTTATTGGATTTTTTTTATAACAAAAAGTAGAAAATATCATTTTTTTTCAAAATTTTCGGTCTTTTTCCGTTTATAGCGCAAAAAATAAAAACCGCAGAGGTGATCAAATACCATCAAAAGAAAGCTCTATTTGTGGGAAGAAAAGGACGCAAATTTCGTTTGGGTACAGCATTGCATGACCGCGCAATTAGCAGTTAAAGCGACGCAGTGCCAAATTGGAAAAAGACCTCTGGTCCTTAGGCAGCATAATGGTCCGGGGCTCAAGTGGTTAAATATCGTACCTGGGGGTGACTATAGTATGCCTGTAAAGTGACACGTGTTTCCCTGTGTTTAGAACAGTCGCTGCACAAAATGACATTTCTAAAGGAATAAAAGTCATTTAAAGCGGAGCTCCACCCGATTTTTCTACACTAACTGCAGCTGATTACCGCAATGTCCTAATGACAAAACGGCACTTTTTTTTTTTTTGCAGGCTTTACCTTTCTTGTTGAAGCTCTCTTTCTTTTTTGCAGGAAGCACAGGCTGCGGTTAGGGGCGTGTCTAGAGCAGCTAATTACTCACTTCCTGTAAGCCGCACTGGCTCCTGGGAGCTTGTGTCATTGTTCCCAGGAGTCAGTGCGGCCGCCTGTTCCAAGAGTTATCAAGAGTTTTCCATAGTGGGAGTGACGTCATTACGACAGTCACGTTCGTAGGGCAGTTTGTAATGCGCATGCGCGAGATCTGAAAAGAATGGGTGGTGCATGCTGGTCGATCAGCAGCACCGTATCCCGGAAGAGGATGCCTGTGGGCTTCACATGCCCACAGGCAAGATGACAACCATCTAGATTTCATTATCAAAGTTCATTTATTAACCACTTGACGACCGCCTCACGCCAATGTACGTCGGCAAGGTGGCATGGACAGGCAAAATCACGTACATATACGTGATTTGCCTTCCGCGGGTGGGGGGTCCGATCGGAGGCGGTCGACATTTCTTCCGGCGCCGTGGAGAGAAGACATCAAGTAAGTCTGCACAACACTACACTAACAGTAGAACATGCCAGGCACACTTGTCACCCCCCTTCACCCCCTGATCACCCCCCGATCACCCCCCTGTACCCCCTGTCACACTGACACCAATAGCAGTTTTTTTTTTTTTTGCATTGGTGTCAGTTTGTGACAGTTATAAGTGTTAGGGCAGTTAGGTTAGCCCCCTTTAGGTCTAGGGTACCCCCCTTAGGTCCAGGGTACCCCCCTAACCCCCCTAATAAAGGTTAACCCCGTGATCACCCCCCCGTCACCAGTGTCGCTAAGCGATCGTTTTTCTGATCGCTGTATTAGTGACACATGTGACGCTAGTTAGGGAGGTAAGTATATAGGTTCGCTGTCAGTGTTTTATAGCGAAAGGGACCCCCATATACTACCTGCTAAAGGTTTTAACCCCCTGATTGCCCCCTAGTTAACCCTTTCACCAGCGATCACCGTATAAGTGTTACGGGTGACGCTGGTTAGCTAGTTTGTTTTTTGTAGTTTATTATAGTTTATTATAGTTTATTATAGTTTTAGGGCACCCGCCGTTTATTACCTTATAAAGGTTTAACCCCCTAATTGCCCGGCGGTGATATAAATTACGTTTTTAGGGTCATATAAGTCTGCGTCGCCCCAGGCAGCGTCAGGTTAGCGCCAGTACCGCTAAAACTCACGCACGCAGCATACACCTCCCTTAGTGCTATAGTATCTGAGCGGATCGATATCTGATCCGATCAGATCTATACTCCCCAGCAGTTTAGGGTTCCCATAAACACAGTGTTAGCGGGATCAGCCCAGATACCTGCTAGCACCTGCGTTTTGCCGCTCGGCCCAGCCCTGCCCAGCCCACCCAAGTGCAGTATCGATCGATAACTGACACTTACAAAACACTAAGCACACATAACTGCAGCGTTCGCAGAGTCAGGCCTGATCCCTGCGATCGCTAACAGTTTTTTGGTAGCGTTTTGATACAGTCGCTGACAGTCAGGAGCTTTTTTGCCTGTGAGTCTCACTAGTGTACCCCTAAATTTAGAGCCCAAAATGGCAAATCGAAGGTACACTAGTGAAGAGGCCTACAGGATTCTGAGCATGACAGATAGTGAAGAGGAAGTCACTCATCTGTCAAGTTCAGGCTCAGAATACGATCCTGTAGAGGACAGCGGCTCCATGACAGATAGCTCTGACGACAGAGTTGTGGTCCCTGCTAGGGTCAGGCGTACCAGACCCCGAACTTCTTCTGTCTTTGAAGTGCAAGAACCGCAGGTCCCTCGTATGGAGCAGAGAAGTACTAGCGCCGCTATTCCTTCTGGTGAACTGGCAAGCATCAGCGGCCTAGTACACCCTGGTCATACATCCAGCACTGCAGTATCACGTGGTGACGTGGCGAGTCCCATAAGTGCAGTTCAAGCTGGTGAGGTGGCAAGCACTAGTAGTGTCCCGCTGCCACCAAGAGGACAAAGACAGGCCCGTCGTGCCCATAGTGCCCTTCCTGCTGCATTCGCCAATCCGAATTGGGAACCCACCACTTCTGCAGCACCCGTACTTCCCTCTTTCACTGGCCAACCCGGAATTCAGGTGGAAACAGTTGACTTTACGCCACTGGATTTTTATTCACTGTTTTTCACCGAAGATCTCTATAGATCTATTGTGGACCAATGCAATTTATACGCTGGTCAACACATCGCCGCTAATCCCCAGTCCTCCCTTGCCAGAGATTGGAGACCAATTACGGTCTCCGAATTTAAGACCTTTCTGGGCCTTTCCCTCCTCATGGGCTTGAATAAAAAGAGTGAGTTGCAGTCATATTGGTCCACTGACCCAATTTACCATTCGCCCTTGTTCTCTGCTTCCATGGCCAGGGCACGATACGAGCAGATTTTGCGGTTCATGCACTTCAACGACAATGAACTCTGTCGTCCTCGTGGAGACCCTGCATACGATCGTCTCTACAAAATTCGGCCCCTCGTAAACCACTTCAACCAACGTTTTGCAGACTTGTTTACCCCCCATCAAGTTGTCTGCGTTGATGAGTCCCTGATTAAATTTTCTGGCCGCTTGTCATTCAAACAGTACCTTCCCAGCAAGCGTGCCAGATACGGGGTCAAGATGTATAAGCTCTGTGACAGGGCCACAGGCTATACATGTAGTTTTATGGTTTACGAGGGTAAAGATAGTCACGTAGAGCCGACAAACTGCCCTGACTACATAGGAAGCGCTGGAAAGATAGTGTGGGACTTGGTGTCACCCTTATTCGGAAAAGGGTACCACTTGTACGTGGACAATTATTATATGAGCGTGCCACTTTTTAGTCACTTGTTTGATCATCAGATTAGAGCATGTGGCACCGTGCGATCTAATCGCCGGAGCTTTCCCCAGCGGCTTGTAGATTCCCGTCTTAGGCTGGGGGAGAGAGCCTGCTTGAAGTATAATAATTTGCTCGCTATGAAGTGGAGGGATAAGAAGAATGTTTTCGTTCTCACCTCCCTTCATGCAGACACGACGACCCAAATTACTACTGCGACTGGTGTTGTGGAGAAACCCCTCTGTGTCCACGAATATCACCTTAATATGGGAGGGGTGGACCTCAACGACCAGTTGTTGGCGCCGTACCTAGTTGCCCGTAAGGCCAGACGCTGGTACAAAAAAGTGTCTGTTTATTTATTTCAATTGGCTTTGCTGAACGCTCATGTGCTATACAGAGCTTCAGGATGGACTGGATCCTTCCTTAAATTCCAGGAAGAGATCGTCAGAGCCATTCTGTTTCCAGACGGTGCTCTACCTCACCTTCCCCAACCAAATGCAGTAGGCCGGCTGCATGAGAGGCATTTTCCTTATGCCATCCCGAGTACCTCTACCCAACGAGCCCCCCAAAAAAGATGTCGTGTCTGCAGCAAGCGCGGATTTAGGCGTGACACCCGGTGTTATTGTCCCTCTTGTCCTGGCAATCCTGGTCTTTGCATGGGTGAATGTTTTGAACGCTACCATACACTAGTTGAGTATTAGCGTAGGGTTCAGCACTGCACAGACTAGGACACACTTTCACAGGGTCTCCCAAGATGCCATTGCATTTTGAGAGACCCAAACCTGGAATCAGTTACAAAAGTTAAAAGTTACTAAAAAAAGTGTAAAAAATAAAAAAATAAAAAAAATAAAAACACAAAAAAAATATAAAATAAAAAAAACAAAAATAGTTGTTGTTTTATTGTTCTCTCTCTTTCTATTCTCTCTCTATTGTTCTGCTCTTTTTTGCTCTATTCTATTCTGCAATGTTTTATTGTTATTATGTTTTACCATGTTTGCTTTTCAGATATGCAATTTTTTTATACTTTACTGTTTACTGTGTTTTGTTGGTAACCATTTTATTGTTTTCAGGTACGCCATTCAGTTGAAGCGCGGATTTATTTATCTTGACAGCAACAGCGTTTGCTCCCATGATATATAAAGCCGTGACTCCAGCGCTGTCGGAGGTGATTTCACCACCACAGTTACATACTTCAGCATATATGCCGAAGCGTGGGGGCAGCAGTGGGTGGATGAGCGATTTGCTCCTGCCTTTTACGGGAGGATGCCCTCATGCTTCGGCATATATATATTTTAGGCACAGGTTGCGTTAAATGTTTTATTTTTTACTATGTTTTTTTTTGTATTTGCTTTGCAGGTATGTAAGTCTTACTGTTATACTGTAATGTTACTTTGTTTTATTGTTAACCATCATTTGCTTAGCGGGTACGCCATTCAGTTGCAGCACGGATTGATTTATCTTGACAGCAACAGCGTTTGCTCCCACGATATATAAAGCCGTGACTCCAGCACTGTCGGAGGTGATTTCACCACCACAGTTACATACTTCAGCATATATGCCGAATCGGGGGGGCAGCAGTGGGTGGAGGAGCGATTTGCTCCTGCCTTTTGCGGGAGGATGCCCCCATGCTTCGGCATATATAAATGGTGCATGTATGCCCATCATTAGAAGTGGGTGGATGAAGGGCGGTATTCTAATGGTGGGCATACCCACCGATCAATATCTTTTTTTCGTTCAGCCCACAGGCTGCATGAAAAAAAAGTTTACAATATATGCCCAACAAGGACCAGCAACGTACTGGTATGTTGCTGGACTTTGAGTGGTTATACCAGAATGATCCCTGCAGGTTTAGGTATCATCTTGGTATCATTCTTTTCAGCCAGCGGTCGTCTTTCATGTAAAAGCAATCCTAGTGGCTAATTAGCCTCTAGACTGCTTTTGCAAGCAGTGGGAGGGAATGCCCCCCCACCGTCTTCCATGTTTTTCTCTGGCTCTCCTGTCCCAACAGGGAACCTGAAAATGCAGCTGGTGATTCAGCCAGCTGACCATAGAGCTGATCAGAGACCAGAATGGCTCCAAACATCTCTATGGCCTAAGAAACCGGAAGCTACGAGCATTTCATGACTTAGATTTCGCCGGATGTAAACAGCGCCATTGGGAAATTGGGAAAGCATTTTATCACACCGATCTAGGTGTGGTCAGATGCTTTGAGGGCAGAGGAGAGATCTAGGGTCTAATAGACCCCAATTTTTAAAAAAAAGAGTACCTGTCACTACCTATTGCTATCATAGGGGATATTTACATTCCCTGAGATAACAATAAATTAATAAAAAAAAAAAAAAAAATGAAAGGAACAGTTTAAAAATAAGATAAAAAAGCAAAAAAATAATAAAGAAAAAAAAAAAAAGCATGCCTGTCCCCCGCTGCTCTCGCGCAAAGGCGAACGCAAGCGTCGGTCTGGCGTAAAAATGTAAACAGCAATTGCACCATGCATGTGAGGTATCACCGCGAAGGTCAGATCCAGGGCAGTAATTTTAGCAGTAGACCTACTCTGTACATCTAAAGTGGTAACCTGTAAAGGCTTTTAAAGGTTTTTAAAAATGTATTTATTTTGTCGCCACTGCACGTTTGTGCGCAATTTCAAAGCATGTCATGTTTGGTATCCATGTACTTGGCCTAAGATCATCTGTTTTATTTCATCAAACATTTGGGCAATATAGTGTGTTTTAGTGCATTAAAATTTAAAAAAGTGTGTTTTTTCCCCAAAAAATGCATTTGAAAAATCGCTACGCAAATACTGTGTGAAAAAAAAAAATGAAACACCCACCATATTAATCTGTAGGGCATTTGCTTTAAAAAAATATATAATGTTTGGGGGTTCAAAGTAATTTTCTTGCAAAAAAAATATTTTTTTCATGTAATCAAAAAGTGTCAGAAAGGGCTTTGTCTTCAAGTGGTTAGAAGAGTGGGTGATGTGTGACATAAGCTTCTAAATGTTGTGCATAAAATGCCAGGACAGTTCAAACCCCCCCCAAATGACCCCATTTTGGAAAGTAGACACCCCAAGCTATTTGCTGAGAGGCATGTCGAGTCCATGGAATATTTTATATTGTGACACAAGTTGCGGGAAAGAGACAAATTTTTTTTTTTTTTTTGCACAAAGTTGTCACTAAATGATATATTGCTCAAACATGCCATGGGGATATGTGAAATTACACCCCAAAATACATTCTGTTGCTTCTCCTGAGTATGGGGATACCACATGTGTGGGACTTTTTGGGAGCCTAGCCGCTGACGGGACCCCGAAAACCAAGCACCACCTTCAGGCTTTCTAAGGGCGTAAATTGTCACTTTCCCGCAACTTGTGTCAAAAAATAAAATATTCCATGGACTCAACATGCCTCTCAGCAAATAGCTTGGGGTGTCTACTTTCCAAAATGGGGTAATTTGGGGGGGTTTGTGCCATCTGGGCATTTTATGGCCTTCAAAACTGTGATAGGTAGTGAGGAGTGAAATCAAAAATGTATGCCCTTAGAAATCCTGAAGGCGGTGATTGGTTTTCGGGGCCCCGTACGCGGCTAGGCTCCCAAAAAGTCCCACACATGTGGTACCCCCATACTCAGGAGAAGTAGCTGAATGTATTTTGGGGTGCAATTCCGCATAGGCCCATGGCCTGTGTGAGCAATATATCATTTAGTGACAACTTTTTGTAAATATATATATTTTTTTGTCATTATTCAATCACTTGGACAAAAAAAATAAATATTCAATGGGTTCAACATGCCAACTCAGCAATTTCCTTGGGGTGTCTACTTTCCAAAATGGGGTCATTTGTGGGGGTTTTGTACTGCCCTGCCATTTTAGCACCTCAAGAAATGACATAGGCAGTCATAAACTAAAAGCCGTGTAAATTCCAGAAAATGTACCCTAGTTTGTAGACGCTATAACTTTTGCGCAAACCAATATACGCTTATTGACATTTTTTTTACCAAAGACATGTGGCCGAATACATTTTGGCCTAAATTTATGACTAAAATTGAGTTTATTGGATTTTTTTATAACAAAAAGTAGAAAATATCATTTTTTTTCAAAATTTTCGGTCTTTTTCCGTTTATAGCGCAAAAAATAAAAACCGCAGAGGTGATCAAATACCATCAAAAGAAAGCTCTATTTGTGGGAAGAAAAGGACGCACATTTCGTTTGGGTACAGCATTGCATGACCGCGCAATTAGCAGTTAAAGCGACGCAGTGCCAAATTGGAAAAAGACCTCTGGTCCTTAGGCAGGATAATGGTCCGGGGCTCAAGTGGTTAAGCCAAAACAAACAACAATGTCACTGAAAAACAGAACAGGTGAGTTCCCTATTGCTATATAGTAATCAATGTCATTTGGCCAAAAAAAAAATTTATCAGAGAGAGTGGACCCCCGCTTTAAGACTGCTTGCGGCTGTAATGTCAGGTCCCGGCAAAATGGATGAAAAATATTGAGAAAAACTGCATAGGTACCCCCCCAGCCCATTACCAGGCCCTTTGGGTCTTGTATGGATATTAAGGGGAACCCCGCACCCAAATTAAAAAAAGAAAAGGCCTGGGGCCCCCAGGCCCTTTATACTCTGAACAGCAGTATACAGGCAGTCCCCGGGTTACAAACAAGACAGGGACTGTAGGTTTGTTCTTAAGTATAATCTGTTTGTAATTAGGAACATATACATTTTGTAAGTGTAGCTCCAGCCAAAAAATTAATTTTTAAGCTTTTTGGATAACATAGGGAAGGGTTATCATCACCCCTGTAACATTTGTTTTGCTGTCTGTGCCCCTGTTCAGAAGATTTCACCTCACTTTCTGTCCCAATGACAATTGGATTTTGAAAATTTGGGTTTATTAGGGAAACAAGGATTTTTGATAAAGCATCAGTGGAAACACATTTTTTTCCATATTAACTCTTACAGGAAAGAATTTCCCTTCCCAGGGGTAGATTTCCTCTCACTTCCTGTTGTCTCCCTCCATTTGTAAGTAGGAGTTATTTGTAAGTCAGATGTTAGAAAGTAGGGGGGCCGCCTGTATATACTATACGACCTGCCCTATATACTCTGCAGAAAATTGGGCCTTAGGTGTTGGTGGTACCAGAACACTGTAAGCCCTCACAGTTACCCTTGGTGGGCGCTAGAACGGGCCCTGCTGTGAAATATTATATCAAAAATTGTAATTACATGCCCCTGTTAAACAGAGGCAGAAAAATTGGGCCTTTGGTGGTGGTGGTGGTGCCACTACACTGTAAGCCCTCACAGTTACTCTGGGCACAGGAATGGGCCCTGCTGTGAAATATTATATCAAAAATTGTAATTACACACCCCTGTTAAACAGGGGCAGAAAAATTGGGTCTTAGGCACTGGTGGTGGAGCCCTGAAACAAAAATGTTCTTAGAAGCTATCAACATGAACACTGGGGAGGAATAGGATAGTCACTCAGTATAACAGGATAGTCATTCAGCATTCTTCAAGAGATCTCACATTCATAGAAAATTTAATCGGTTACATCAGCATCAGGTGCTTGGTAGCTGGTGATCCAAGACTGATTCATTGTTATGAAGGTGAGCCGATCAACTGAGTCTGTGGACAGGCGCACTCTGTGATCGGTTACAAAGCCTCCAGCAGCACTGAATGTGTGTTCAGAAAGAACATTGTATGCAGGACAGGCCAGTAGCTCAATTGCATATTGTGCAAGCTCTGGCCAGTGATCCATCCTCAAGACCCAGTAACCCAGTAGATTTTTGGTTGTAAAGGTCTCCAAGTCTGATCGTGCCCCTAGGTATTCTTGCACCATGTAAATCAGAAGCTGGCGATGGTTGCTGGAACCGATCAGACCTTGGAGCTGTGGACTAAAGAATTGTCTGAACGCATCGGTCAGACGGCCACCTTCTCCACTGCTCCTTCTGTGACTCACTGAAGCCTCAGCAACACGTTGTCCAGGAGGACCAGGAAATTGTAACCTCCCAGGCTCTGGAAACGCATTGCACAAACCTTTCTGCAAGGCCTCCCAATGATGTTTCATCCTCTGCTCCCTCTGCGAAGGCCGGATAGGTTCCGCAACCTTACCCTTGTAACGTGGATCAAGAAGGGTTGCCAGCCAGTAATGATCCCTCTCTTTGATACCACAAATCTGAGGGTCCTTTCGCAGGCTTTGCAGGATCAGGGAGGCCATGCAGCGAAGGTTTGCTGAGGCATTCGATCCGGAGTCCTCTGTGTCACTAAGAATGACATGATCCACAGCCACTTCCTCCCAGCCACATACAACTTCATGGGTTTCTGGGGACTGAAAATGATCCCTTGAAGACTGCTGCTGATGCTGAATGCCAGGCTCCACCTCCATGCTGACACAATCCTCATCCTCCTCCTCTTCCTCATCCTATGTGATCGGCGGGCCCGCAGGAATACTGTCTGAATAAAGGGGGCCTTGAAAGGTAAGGAAGTCCTCCTCTTCCTCCCTCTGTTCTTCCTCAAGTGCCCTGTCCATTATTCCACGAAGCGTGTGCTCCAACAGGAAGACAAGAGGGACAGTATCACTGATGCATGCACTGTCACTGCTCACCATCCTCGTGGCCTCCTCAAATGGTGACAGGGCAGTGCATGCATCCTTGATCAGTAGCCACTGGTGTGGCGAAAAAAAAGGCAAGCTCCCCTGACCCTGTTCTGGTGTCATACTCACACAGGTACTCATTGATGGCCCTGTGCTGCATCTGCAGCCGCTGCAGCATTGCCAACGTTGAGTTCCACCTGGTGGGCATGTCACAAATGAGGCGGTTCTTGGGCAGGTTGCATTCATTTTGAAGGTCAGCCAGCTGAGCACTGGCATTATATGACCGGCGGAAATGCCCACAAACTTTCCTGGCTTGCCTCATGAGATTCTGTAAGCCCGGGTACCTACACAAGAACCGCTGCACCACCAAATTAAGAATGTGAGCCAAACAGGGAACATGGGTCAAGTGTCCCTGTCAGAGGGAGGAGGTTGGTGCCATTGTCGCAAACCATCATTACTGGCTGAACCTGGCATGGCGTCAACCACTTCTGAGTCTGCCCCTGCAGACCTGACAGAATCTCTGCCCCAGTGTGGCTCCTGTCCCCTAAGCAGACCAACTCAAGGACCACATGGCATCTTTTTGCCTACGGAGCACCGCTGGTTCCGAGGAGAAATCTGCAGAGGAAGAGGCCATAGAGGAAGAAGAGGACGAGGGGTGGAGGAGAGAGGTGTGGCAGAATAACCACTATTAGCATTTTGGAGGCGTGGTGGCTGAACAAGCTCCAACACTACTGCACCCTGTCCTGCATCCTTCCCAGCTGCCAGCAGAGTTACCCAGTGTGCCGTGAAAGAAAGGTAACGTCCCTGTCCATGCCTGCTGGACCATGAGTTAGCGGTAATATGCAGTTTACCACTGACCGCCCTGTCCAACGAGGCCAAGAAATTGCCTTCCACATGCCGGTAGAGAGCCTGAATGGCCTTCTGTGAAAAGAAATGGCATTTGGGAACCTGCCACTGAGGTACAGCACATTCCACAAATTCTCGAAAGGGGGCAGAGTCTACCAGCTGAAAAGGCAGCAGTTGGAGTGCTAGCAATTTAGCCAAGCTAGCATTCAGCCGCTGAGCATGTGGATTGCTGGGACCGAATTTCTTTCTACGGTTTAGCAACTGGGATAGGGAAATTTACCTGCTACAATCGGATGTTGGTGTAGCGATAGCAGATTGCCCGCAAGTACTTGGCACACCTAATTCTACACCTTCACTCCTCTCAGTGCAGTTTTCTGAGAGGACTGAAGGTATAGTGGGGTTGGAGATCCCAGCTGATGAGGAGCAAAGAGAGGTCCACCTTGTTCTTTGATGTGGGTCTTTTAAGTACTGTTGCCAACGGACTGCATGAGAGGTCGACATATGTCTGGTCAAGCATGTGGTGCCCAAGCGGCTGCTGTTTTGGCCATTCTTGATACACTTCAGACATATGTTGCAAACAGCAACAGTGCAATCTGCTGCACTCGTGTCAAAAAAGGCCCACACCAAAGAACTTTTTAAAATACATGGGGAGTCAGCAGCGTCCTGCAAATGCGGAGCTCTGCGGTGTGATGCAGTTGGGTGGCTGCCCTTAAACTGGCCCCTGGAGGGCATCCTGCCTTGTTGGAGATGTGCCTCCTCCTCCTCTCTTCTATCAGGCACCCATGTAGAGTCAGTGACCTCATCATCCCCTCACTCTTTGTCACTGGAGCAAACCTGGCAGTATGCTGCAGCTGGGGGAACATGACTGCCAGTTTCTTGTCCTTCTTGGGCACCCCCTCTCTCTGGGCTCACGTTACTGCCTTCCTCAACCTGGGTACCATCATCAGAGCCTTCAAAACGCTGCGCATCCTCCTGCAGCATGTACCCGACACTGTGATCGAACAGTTCAGAGGACTCCTTCGTGCATGATGGTGGGGCTAGGGAAGGAGTGACTGATGACATTGAGCCAATGGAATAGGCCGCTTTGGCAGCTGCATTGGAAGGCAAACTACTTTAAGCCTGGGTGACAGAGGATGAGGAGGATGAGGATGGCTTAGTTATCCACTCTACCAACTCTTCTGCATGTTGTGGATCAATACGGCCAGCTGCCGAAAAAAATGACAAACGTGCCCCACGGTCACGTGCTGAGGATGCACCGTGTCCATGACCAGCACTGTTGGCTGTAGACACAGAGCCTGCTTGCCCTCTTTTAGTGGGCTGTGAGCGTCTTGGTGGCCTTCCAGACAAGCTGTAAAATTTTATTAGCAAAGCACTGCCTGACGTTTACTAGAAAAAGTACACCAGGAATGTCCTGCAGTCAGATATAGGCTTGGCTAGACTACAATCAGTGTATATACAGTATATTTTATGCACTGCAGATCACTGAATCACCTGCCTGCCTGCCTGAAAGTATATTTGAAAACGTACACCAGCAATGGCCTGCAGTCAGATATAGGCTTGGCTAGACTAGAATGCAGTGGATATATATATGTAAGAGACTGTGTATATATATTTAATGCACTGCATTTCACTGAATCACCTGCCTGCCTGCCTAAAAGTGTATTTGAAAACGTACACCAGCAATGGCCTGCAGTCAGATATAGGCTTGGCTATACTAGAATGCAGTGGATATATATGTAGGAGACTGTATATATATTTTATGCACTGCAGCTCACTGAATCACCTGCCTGCCTGTATATATACAGTGGGGACGGAAAGTATTCAGACCCCCTTAAAAAAAATTTTCTCATTAATGTACACACAGCACCCCATATTGACAGAAAAACACAGAATTGTTGACATTTTTGCAAATTTATTAAAAAAGAAAAACTGAAATATAAAATGGTCCTAAGTATTCAGACCCTTTGCTCAGTATTTAGTAGAAGCACCCTTTTAATCGAATACAGCGATGAGTCTTTTTGGGAAAGATGCAACAAGTTTTTCACACCTGAATTTGGGGATCCTCTGCCATTCGTCCTTGCAGATCCTCTCCAGCTCTGTCAGGTTGGATGGTAAACGTTGGTGGACAGCCATTTTTAGGTCTCTCCAGAGATGCTCAATTGGGTATAAGTCAGGGCTCTGGTTGGGCCATTCAAGAACTGTCACGGACTTGTTGTGAAGCCACTCCTTCATTATTTTAGCTGTGTGCTTAGGGTCATTGTCTTGTTGGAAGGTAAACCTTTGGCCCAGTCTGAGGTCCTGAGCACTCTGGAGAAGATTTTCATCCAGGATATACCTGTACTTGGCCACATTCATCTTTCCCTCGATTGCAACCAGTTGTCCTGTCCCTGCAGCTGAAAAACACCCCCACAGCATGATGCTGCCACCACCATGCTTCACTGTTGGGATTGTATTGGACAGGTGATGAGCAGTGCCTGGTTTTCTCCACACATACCGCTTAGAATTAAGGCTAAAAAATTCTATCTTGGTCTCATCAGACCAGAGAATCTTATTTCACACCATCTTGGAGTCCTTCAGGTGTTTTTTAGCAAACTCCATGCAGGCTTTCATGTGTCTTGCACTAAGGAGAGACTTCCGTCGGGCCACTCTGCCATAAAGCCCCGACTGGTGGAAGGCTGCAGCGATGGTTGACTTACTACAACTTTCTCCCATCTCCCGACTGCATCTCTGGAGCTCAGCCACAGTGATCTTTGGGTTCTTCTTTACCTCTCTCACCAAGGCTTCTCTCCTTAGCTCAGTTTGGCCGGACGACCAGCTCTAGGAAGGGTTCCGGTCATCCCAAACGTCTTCCATTTAAGGATTATGGAGGCCCCTGTGCTCTTAGGAACCTTAAGTGCAGCAGAAATTTTTTGTAACCTTGGCCAGATCTGTGCCTTGCCACAATTCTGTCTCTGAGCTCTTCAGGCAGTTCCTTTGACCTCATGATTCTCATTTGCTCTGACATGCACTGTGAGCTGTAAGGTCTTATATAGACAGGTGTGTGGCTTTCCTAATCAAGTCCAATCAGTATAATCAAACGCAGCTGGACAGCACCTGAGTTAAATATATGAGTTTCACAGCACGGCATACTTAGGACCATGTGATATTTCAGTTTTTCTTTTTTAGTAAATCTGCAAAAATGTCAACAATTCTGTGTTTTTCTGTCAATATGGGGTGCTGTGTGTACATTAATGAGGAAAAAAATGAATTTAAATGATTTTAGCAAATGGCTGCAATATAACAAAGAGTAAAAAATTTAAGGGGGTCTGAATACTTTCCGTCCCCACTGTGTATATATACAAGCCTGGATGTGTATATATATATATATATATATATATATATATATACACTGCAGCTAACTGAATCGCCTGCCTGCTCAATCTAAATGAAATGACACTCTCTCGGTCAACACCAGCAACACACTACACAGGGCTGACGTGCAGGCGGCCTTATATAGTGTGTGGTGTGAACTTAACCCCCTGAGCCATAATTGGCCAAAGGCACCCTGCTTTTGGCCAATTATGGCACACTTTGCTGACGGCGCTGTGATTGGCTAAAGCATGCGGGTCATAGTGCATGCTTGGCCAATCATCAGACAGCAATGCACTGCACTCCCGCAGTGCATTATGGGCAGTTACGCGTCACTCGAATTTGGCACGAACGGCCCATGATGTTTGTTTTTCGATGAACGGGCGAACAGCCAACGTTCGAGTCGAACTCATGTTCGACCCGAACAGAAAGCTCATCCCTAGTCACCATATGCATATTTAATAATAATAATACACATTGATCGATGGAGTGAATGGGGCAGAATAGAATCAATTAAATCAATATAATAAAATAAAATAAATTCCTCCTTAATTAGTCATCCCAAAATAATGGTCATTTCTTTATGTATGTTATTAACCATTCGACATATTTTGATACTTTATAAATGTAAAATAACTCTTTGGAGTTGGGAAATATGTTTTATGGAACAGTATAACAATTTAAGAATCCAATAGAGTGGGTGTTTCTTTTTTTAAAAGGGACTGTTCTTTGATTCATACACTAGACAAACAAAGATTTGGGGGCACACCCTAAAAAATGCATTAAAGATGCTATTTAAAAACACCTGAGCATATTCAGAAAATATGGGGATTTAGTTACACCATATGGCCATATAGTGCTAAGCCCACTACTATGTCAAAGTACCCCAATATCAGTGGGTCCTAAGCTATCCATAGAATGGAAGATCCTGCTTCTCTGAACCATGGGAGAAATACAAGAGGCAATGATGGGGGGGCACACCCTAAAAAATGCATTTTTTAGGGTGTGCCCCCCAAATCTTTGTTTGTCTAGTGTATGGATTCTGACCAAATCCCTTTGGGCTGGAGCACACCCCCCCCCCCCATCATTGCCTCTTGTATTTCTCCCATGGTTCAGAGAAGCAGGATCTTCCATTCTATGGATACCGTAGGACCCACTGATATTGGGGTACTTTGATGTAGTAGTGGGCTTAGCACTATATGGCCATATGGTGTAACTAAATCCCCATATTTTCTGAATATGCTCAGGTGTTTTTAAATAGCCTTGCAGGAGTTACATAGTTACATAGTAGGTGAGGTTGAAAAAAGACACAAGTCCATCAAGTCCAACCTATGTGTGTGATTATGTGTCAGTATTACATTACATATCCCTGTATGTTGCGGTCATTCAGGTGATTATCTAATAGTTTCTTGAAGCTATCAATGCTCCCCGCTGAGACCACCGCCTGTGGAAGGGAATTCCACATCCTTGCCGCTCTTACAGTAAAGAACCCTCTACGTAGTTTAAGGTTAAACCTCTTTTCTTCTAATTGTAATGAGTGGCCACGAGTCTTATTAAACTCTCTTCTGCGAAAACGTTTTATCCCTATTGTGGGGTCACCAGTACAGTATTTGTAAATTGAAATCATATCCCCTCTCAAGCGTCTCTTCTCCAGAGAGAATAAGTTCAGTGCTCGCAACCTTTCCTCATAACTAAGATCCTCCAGACCCTTTATTAGCTTTGTTGACCTTCTTTGTACTCGCTCCAGTTCCAGTACATCCCTCCTGAGGACTGGTGCCCAGAACTGGACAGCATACTCCAGGTGCGGCCGGACCAGAGTCTTGTAGAGCGGGAGAATTATTGTTTTATCTCTGGAGTTGATCCCCTTTTTAATGCATGCCAATATTCTGTTTGCTTTATTAGCAGCAGCTTGGCATTGCATGCCATTGCTGAGCCTATCATCTACTAGGACCCCCAGGTCCTTTTCCATCCTAGATTCCCCCAGAGGTTCTCCCCCCAGTGTATAGATTGCATTCATATTTTTGCCACCCAAATGCATTATTTTACATTTTTCTACATTGAACCTCATTTGCCATGTAGTCGCCCACCCCATTAATTTGTTTAGGTCTTTTTGCAAGGTTTCCACATCCTGCGGAGAAGTTATTGCCCTGCTTAGCTTAGTATCGTCTGCAAATACAGAGATTGAACTGTTTATCCCATCCTCCAGGTCGTTTATAAACAAATTAAATAGGATTGGTCCCAGTACAGAACCCTGGGGAACCCCACTACCCACCCCTGACCATTCTGAGTACTCCCCATTTATCACCACCCTCTGAACACGCCCTTGTAGCCAGTTTTCAATCCATGTACTCACCCTATGGTCCATGCCAACGCACCTTATTTTGTACAGTAAACGTTTATGGGGAACCGTGTCAAATGCTTTTGCAAAATCCAGATACACCACGTCTACGGGCCTTCCATTATCTAGATGGCAACTCACCTCCTCATAGAAGGTTAATAGATTGGTTTGGCAAGAACGATTCTTCATGAATCCATGCTGATTACTGCTAATGATATCATTCTTATTACTAAAATCTTGTATATAGTCCCTTATCATCCCCTCCAAGAGTTTACATACTATTGATGTTAGGCTAACTGGTCTGTAATTCCCAGGGTGTTTTTTGGGCCCCTTTTAAATATTGGTGCTACATTGGCTTTTCTCCAATCAGCTGGTACCATTCCAGTCAATAGACTGTAAAAATTAGGAACAACGGTCTGGCAATCACCTGACTGAGTTCCCTAAGTACCCTCGGATGCAAGCCATCTGGTCCCGGTGATTTATTAATGTTAAGTCTCTCAAGTCTAATTTTAATTCCGTCCTCTGTTAACCATGGAGGTGCTTCCTGTGTTGTGTCATGAGGATAAACACTGCAGTTTTGGTTACTGGAGCCCCCCGATTCACTCGTGAAGACTGAGGAGAAGAATCAATTCAATACCTTTGCCATCTCCCCATCCTTTGTAACCAGATGTCCTTCCTCATTCTTTATGGGGCCAATATGGTCTGTCCTCCCTTTTTTACTGTTTACATACTTAAAGAATTTCTTGGGATTGTTTTTGCTCTCCTCCGCTATGTGTTTTTCATGTTCTATCTTAGCCGTCCTAATTGCACCCTTACATTTCTTATTGCATTCTTTATAAAGTCTGAATGCTGAGGATGATCCCTCAACCTTGTATGTTTGGAAGGCCTTCTCCTTTGCTTTTATATGCATTTTTACATTGGAGTTAAGCCATCCAGGGTTTTTGTTTGCACTTTTAATTTTATTACCCAATGGCATACATTGGCTAATGCCCTTATTTAATATGCTCTTAAAGCAAACCCATCTCTCCGCCGTATTCTTTGTTCCTAATATTTTATCCCAATTTATGCCTTTTAGCCTTTTAAATTCAGTGTCTTTGTGTTCCCTTCATGTTTCCTATTTGTGTGATTTATACTGAAACTAATTGACCTGTGATCGCTGTTACCTAAATTGCCCCGTAATTCCACATCTGTGATCAGGTCTGTATTGTTGGTAATCAGTAGATCCAGTAATGTTTTATTTCTAGTTGGTGCGTCTACCATCTGACCCATAAAATTGTCCTGCAAGACATTAAGGAACTGGCGAGCCTTAAATGAATGAGCGGTTCCCTCCACCCAGTCTATGTCTGGATAATTAAAATCCCCCGTTATGATAACACTTCCCATCCTTGCTGCTAATCCAATTTGTGATAGGAGATCCGTCTCCACTTCCTCCCTCAGGTTGGGGGGCCTATAGCATACTCCCAGTATTATTTTCCCCTTAGTTTCATCCCTTTGGAGCTCTACCCATAAGGATTCCACCTCCTCTCTAGCTCCCTCAGTGATGTCATCTCTCACATTCGCTTGTACATTATTCTTGATATATAGGCATACCCCTCCCCCTTTTTTACCCTCTCTATCCTTGCGGTATAGGGTATACCCTTGAATGTTTGCCAGCCAATCATGAGAGCTGTTGAACCAGGTCTCTGAAATTCCCACAAAATCCAAATCCTCCTTGTACAACAGTATCTCTAGTTCACCCATCTTGTCCGCCATGCTCCTGGCATTAGTGAACATGCCACATAGTTTAGACTGGTCGCATATTGTCCTCGTATTGGGTGTTTGAAGATTGCAACTAGGACTTGCTACTATACTCACCTTGTGTTTTTGTGCTTTGGTTAACCTACCACTAATGCCCCCAATACTACCCTCTGGAATATCTTCCGCGCTGGCTATCACTAACTTTTTGGCCATCTTCATTCCCAGCAGATCTGCACCCTCCTCATTTAGGTGCAGTTCGTCCCTTCTATAGTACCGGTTACCGACTGAGAAGTCGGCCCAGTCCTCCAGGAACCCAAACCCCTCCTTACTACATCAGCTCTTCAGCCACTTGTTTACTTCACTAATCTCCTTCTGCCTTTCTGGTGTGGCTCGATGTACCGGTAGTATTCCTGAGAACACTACATTGGAGGTCCTTACAGTGCAGTGTAGTGTGAATAACACAGTGTTGTCTGAGCGTGCTCAGTCTGAGGCTATGGAACTCGGTGTAAGTGGAGCTGGTATAAGTGGGAGTTAAAAACCAGAGTTAGAGTGAACAAGTCTTGCTTTTTGTTTGCTGGGTTTGCTGGGTTGCATTTTTGGGGCTTTTCCTTTTAGTTTTTCATTTGCCTTTTTCTGTCACTTTTTAAATAGTTTTTTTTTTTTTTTTCTCTGGTTCCTTCAGTCTATCAATTAAGCAGGGTGGTTAATTGCTCACAGGTGCCTATTTAACTGGGTGTAGGACTCAGTCTGAGCGTGCTCAGTCTGAGGCTGTTGAACTCGGTGTAAGTGGAGCTGGTATAAGTGGGAGTTAAAAACCAGAGTTAGAGTGAACAAGTCTTGCTTTTTGTTTGCTGGGTTGGGGATTTTAATTATCCAGACATAGACTGGGCGGAGGGAACCGCTCATTTATTTAAGGCTCGCCAGTTCCTTAATGTCTTGCAGGACAATTTTATGGGTCAGATGGTAGACGCACCAACTAGAAATAAAACATTACTGGATCTACTGATTACCAACAATACAGACCTGATCACAGATGTGGAAATACGGGGAAATTTAGGTAACAGCGATCACAGGTCAATTAGTTTCAGTATAAATCACACAAATAGGAAACATGAAGGGAACACAAAGACACTGAATTTCAACAGAGCCAACTTCCCTAAACTACAAACCTTGCTAAAAGGCATAAATTGGGATAAAATATTAGGAACAAAGAATACGGAGGAGAGATGGGTTTGCTTTAAGAGCATATTAAATAAGGGCATTAGCCAATGTATCCCATTGGGTAATAAATTTAAAAGAGCGAACAAAAATCCTGGATGGCTTAACTCCAATGTAAAAATGCATATAAAAGCAAAGGAGAAGGCCTTCAAAAAATACAAGGTTGAGGGATCATCCTCAGCATTCAGACTTTATAAAGAATGCAATAAGAAATGTAAGGGTGCAATTAGGACGGCTAAGATAGAACATGAAAGACACATAGCAGAGGAGAGCAAAAAAAATCCCAAGAAATTCTTTAAGTATGTAAATAGTAAAAAAGGGAGGACAGACCATATTGACCCATAAAGAATGAGGAAGGACATCTGGTTACAAAGGATGGGGAGATGGCAAAGGTATTGAATTTATTCTTCTCCTCAGGCTTCACGAGTGAATCGGGGGGCTTCAGTAACCAAAACTGCAGTGTTTATCCTCATGACACAACACGGGAAACACCTCCATGGTTAACAGAGGACGGAATTAAAATTAGACTTGAGAAACTTAACATTAATAAATCACCGGGACCAGATAGCTTGCATCCGAGGGTACTTAGGGAACTCAGTCAGGTGATTGCCAGACCATTGTTCCTAATTTTTACAGACAGTCTATTGACTGGAATGGTACCAGCTGATTGGAGAAAAGCTAATGTAGCACCAATATTTTAAAAGGGCCCAAAAAACATCCCTGGGAATTACACACCAGTTAGCCTAACATCAATAGTATGTAAACTCTTGGAGGGGATGATAAGGGACTATATACAAGATTTTAGTAATAAGAATGATATCATTAGCAATAATCAGCATGGATTCATGAAGAATCGTTCTTGCCAAACCAATCTATTAACCTTTTATGAGGAGGTGAGTTGCCATCTAGATAAAGGAAGGCCCATAGACGTGGTGTATCTGGATTTTGCAAAAGCATTTGACACAGTTCCCCATAAACGTTTACTGTACAAAATAAGGTGCTTTGGCATGGATCATAGGGTGAGTACATGGATTGAAAACTGGCTACAAGGGCGTGTTCAGAGGGTGGTGATAAATGGGGAGTACTCAGAATGGTCAGGGGTGGGTAGTGGGGTTCCCCAGGGTTTTGTGCTGGGACCAATCCTATTTAATTTGTTCATAAACGACCTGAAGGATGGGATAAACAGTTCAATCTCTGTATTTGCAGACGATACTAAGCTAAGCAGGGCAATAACTTCTCCGCAGGATGTGGAAATCTTGCAAAAAGACCTGAACAAATTAAAGGGGTGGGCGACTACATGGCAAATGAGGTTCAATGTAGAAAAATGTAAAATAATGCATTTGGGTGGCAAAAATATTAATGCAATCTATACACTAGGGGGAGAACCTCTGGGGGAATCTAGGATGGAAAAGGACCTGGGGGTCCTAGTAGATGATAGACTCAGCAATGGCATGCAATGCCAAGCTGCTGCTAATAAAGCAAACAGAATATTGGCATGCATTAAAAGGGGGATCAACTCCAGAGATAAAACGATAATTCTCCCGCTCTACAAGACCCTGGTCCGGCCGCACCTGGAGTATGCTGTCCAGTTCTGGGCACCAGTCCTCAGGAGGGATGTACTGGAAATGGAGCGAGTACAAAGAAGGGCAACAAAGCTAATAAAGGGTCTGGAGGATCTTAGTTATGAGGAAAGGTTGCGAGCACTGAACTTATTCTCTCTGGAGAAGAGACGCTTGAGAGGGAATATGATTTCAATTTACAAATACTGTACTGGTGACCCCACAATAGGGATAAAACGTTTTTGCAGAAGAGAGTTTATTAAGACTCGTGGCCACTCATTACAATTAGAAGAAAAGAGGTTTAACCTTAAACTACGTAGAGGGTTCTTTACTGTAAGAGCGGCAAGGATGTGGAATTCCCTTCCACAGGCGGTGGTCTCAGCGGGGAGCATTGATAGCTTCAAGAAACTATTAGATAATCACCTGATTGACCGCAACATACAGGGATATGTAATGTAATACTGACACATAATCACACACATAGGTTGGACTTGATGGACTTGTGTCTTTTTTCAACCTCACCTACTATGTAACTATATGTATTATTCACACCGCACTACACTGTAGTATATACTCTGCACTATATACTCTGCACTGCACTGTAGTATATACTCTGCACTGCACTATAGTATATGCTGTAGTATATGCTATGCATTGCACTATATACTCTGCACTGCGTTACTATGTAACTATATGTATTATTCACACCGCACTACACTGTTTTATATACTCTGAACTCCACTATATACTCTGCACTGTAGTATATACTCTGCACTGCACTGTAGTATATACTCTGCACTATATACTCTGCACTGCACTGTAGTATATACTCTGCACTGCACTATAGTATATGCTGTAGTATATGCTATGCATTGCACTATATACTCTGCACTGCGTTATATACACTGCACTCTATTATATATTCTACACTGCCTACACACTCAATCCACTAACTAATCTGCCTAATCTCTCTCCACTACAACACACTACATACGGCCGCCGTGTACGCAGCCTTATATAGTGTGGGGTGTGGACTTAGCCCCTGAGCCATGATGGCTTTAATAGCACATTGCGCTGTGATTGGCCAAAGCATACAGTTCAGGTGCATGCTTTGGCCAATCAGCAGCTGTCAATGCACTGCGATTTTGTAGTGCATTATGGGGGAGCTCCACAGTGGGCAAACGTCCCGCAAGTGCCCCACATTTTTGTTTGTTCTATGAACAGACAGCTGACGTTCAAGTCGAACTTACATTCGACTCGAACATTAAGCCCGTCACTAGTGAAGACCCAGCATGTGACTCCCCAGTGTGGTTCATAGGCTCTCCCACTCCTACCAGGAGCACAGGACTACCACAACTATCAGGGTGACTAGCGGTGTGAACAGAGGAGAGATAACATACCTGATCTCTCCTCTATACAGCGAACTTGGAAGCACTTCTGGGTTTGTGACTGTCAAATAGCAGCCACTAATGGCAAGTGTAGGAGCTGATCAGGGACTTTATGTCCTTTATCAGCTCTGGGAAAATAATAGACCCCTGATGTCTCCATAAAGAGGACCTGTCACTGCAAAATACTATCACATTGGGGGCTTAACAGCCCTTAAAAAAGAAAAATTCAAAGTGAAGTTAAATTTAATTAAACTGGAAAAATAAATAAGTAAAGCAAAGAGTAACAAATGACCTTTGATGCCCTTACGCTAGGGTTGCCACCTTTTCTTCTAGCCAAACCCGAACACTGACGCACTGCTTTTTTTTTTTAGTATACACTATAGACAATAGGATTGTTAAAGACATTGGAGTGGGAGTGGACAGGGGGGTAGTGAGATGGACAATGCTTCTAAAAAAATTTCAATGAATACTTTGCAAACAGTCTGTTTAAATCAGGGGTCTCAAACTGGCGGCCCTCCAGCTGTTGCGAAACTACAAGTCCCATGCAGCATTGCAAGGCTGACAGTTACAAGCAAGCACAGGCAGAGTCATGATGGGACTTGTAGTTTCACAACAGCTGGAGGGCCACCAGTTTGAGAGCCCTGGTTTAAATGTAAGGTTAAATCAGCCCAGGAGTGGAGTATTGTGTACCTTATGGGGTTGGTGGTCATTGTGGATGGCCTGGGTATAATACATTGGTGTTGCTAGAACTATACAAGACCTGGGGAACCTTTGGGCACCCAAACTTAAGCAGTAATGTGGCATGCACAGCGCGTGACGGCGAACACTGGGTGCTGGTCCAATAACAGAGGACAGTGAATGGGCTTAAAGGAATATGGTTTAATAAATCAAACCTTTGTGAACTCATAAAATAGGCTTTGTTTGCTTTGCCACAAGAAATAGTCTCATAGATATGCATACCCATGAGCACTATCATTCTAAAAAAAATTAAATGCTACCATTACATATGATTTTATGTGCAGACTCTTTGAGCCTACCTTAAAGAAGACCGTCATTAAAATAGTCAGGAACTGATTAGCAATCAGCAACTGTGGAGACAATGAACACTTTGGTCAGAAGTATGTAATGTACAATAGTGTGAAAAGTGCAGGAGTCTGTTAAGCTGGCCATACACAGTTACTTTTCATTCAGCCAGTGGGCTTAACGAAAAAAAAAATTAACTCGATCCAAGCAAATGAAGTAATGTGGATGGAGGAATCTCCCTATTGGATTCCGACAGCAGCACTAGACCCTGTCAAGAAAATGCTAATCAGCAGCTGTAGCTCCCCTACATTCTACCTCCTAGTACAACCCCCCTCCCCCCAAAAAATCCCCCTCCTAGCACAATCCCTTCCCCTACAAATGCCACCTCCCCAGTACAAATCCTCCAAATCCATTCCCTCCTCTAAGCCCAAATTCCTCCTCCTAGCACAAATCCTTCCCCCCACCAAATTCCCTTCTCCCAGCACAGCCCTCTTCCCCTAGCACTGGTTTTACTACCCCTTGGCCACTCAAATGAATGGCTACGTTTACCCTTCTGAACAAGTTACATGTCACACCCGTATTTAGGGCATACCATGTAACATGTTCAGCATCCACTGCCTCCCTTTCCTCCCAACCCCCCCCCCCCCCCCATGACAGTGTGTGTCCACAAAGCTAGGCCATTTATTCACAGATTTCTTAGAAAAAAAACATATTTGCATATTTTGTACCTGCAAAAAAATGGGCATTTTAATTTTTTTCCCCAAAAGTTGAACTTAAAATGGTGTTCCGGCCGAAACTATACTTTGTACATAAAAATACCCCTATAATACACAAGCTTAATGTATTCTAGTAAAGTTAGTCTGTAAACTAAGGTCTGTTTTGTTAGTTTATAGCAGAAGTTTGTTATTTTATAAACTTACAGCAGGCCGTGGCCATCTTAAGTGTGGGCATTTGAAGCCAGACTGTATTTCTCCCTGGATCTCTCGTTAAATATGTTTATTGAGTTTTACATAGATAACAGAATAAATAAATAAGTAAATAAAAAATAAAAATGAGTAGTAAATAAGGTAGATAAAGAGATATGATAAACATATATAAATGAAGCATGAACACATAATATATATTCAGAATAGGATAAATGATATCCTAATGAAAATATGAACTTATCTTACTTCGGTATGAGAGATGCATATTGTATAGATATTCCAATGTGAACATGACATAGGGGTACAATAAATAAATAAACAAATCATTAATATAGCATTTTCTAATAATGAGTATATGTCTTATAAGAAATGAGAGTAATAAAAGAAAAATAGTATATAGAATAAAAAGAAACAGAAAGGGGAATATAGATGGTGGTGGTCTGGCTCCTGAATTACACAATTTATTGTTATATTATTTATATAATACTCAGTTTAATGAGGTAATAACAAAGATTGGTCAAAGTCGTTAGAGTAATAATGTTTAATCCAAGGTTGCCATATCTTACGGAATTTATTAATCTTATTATCAGCTATAGCTGTCATTTTATCGAATACGAGTGCTCTATTGATTCTATGTTTTGTTTCAGCCAAGATTAGAGATTTGGATTTCCATGCTTTGGCAATTGTTTGTTTGGCTGAAGTAGTAATTTGAATGAGTAATTGAAATTGAGTATGAGAAAGTATATTGGGCTTAAGATTTAAAAGTGCTGTAGCAGGATCTGGAGGGATTGAAACTTCCAGGGCTTTAGAGGCCATAGAAAATATTTTGTTCCAGAATGTCTGAACTATCGGACACTGCCACCAGATATGAAAATGAGTTCCAGATGAATCACATCCTCTGAAGCAGTTGGGAGAATATGTAGGAATAAATTTTGCTATTCTAGCTGGCACAAGGTACCATCGTGCAAGGACTTTATAATTTGTTTCTATGGCGTAACTATTTGGAGATGAAGATTTAGTGGCTAACCATATGTTCGACCAATCTTTATTATCAAAGGTCCGATTGATATCTGATGCCCATTTGCCAGTGTATGAGGGTAAATTATTGTCAGATTTATCTATGAGTTGTTGGTATAATAAAGAAATCAGTCCTCTGATGTGTGGGTCGCTTATACATATCCGTTCAAATTGTGTCATTTGGTTGAGGGCTGAACCTGTAGTAAGAAGTGGTTCATAGAAATTTTTAATCTGTAGATAACGAAAAATTTCATTTCTCGGGATATTAAAAGTTTCACATAAATCAGGAAAGGAATGTATTGTAGTTGCAGTGGTCAATCTGTATAAGCGATTCAGGTTCATAGAGGACCATATAGAAAAGGATTTAGGAAATTTCCATGCGGGATAGAAGGCTGGGTTGCCAAGGAATGAGAGTAAAGGATTATGTAGAGACTGGAGATTATATGAATTTTTGAACTTATCCCATATAGATAGGGTGTGTTTAGTTATGGGATTAGAAATGTTTTTTCTATCAACTTGGCGTAGCCATAGCATATTGGCGACTGAAATTGGGTCCGTGTCTACTGCTTCAATGGCTACCCAAAGAGGTGTTTCGATTGTAGCATGGTATTTAGGTAGAATAGCCATTTGGGCTGCATAGTAATAAAATAAAAAATTGGGTAATCCTAGACCCCCTTTTAGTTTATTAAGAAAAAGTGTAGATTTGGGTATACGAGGTTTGGTTGTGCCCCAGATAAATGACAGAATTCTTCGTTGAGTAAGCCTAGTAAAATAAGATGGTAAAGTTATGGGTAACACTCTAAATAAATATAAAAATTTGGGAAGTATTGACATCTTAATAGCATTAATTTTACCTAACCAGGAGAGTGGTAGGGAGGTCCATTGTTTCAAAAAACCTGATGATCTTTTCAAGAGGGGTAAGTAGTTAGCTGAAAACAAATCTTTGAGAGAAATTGTGAGTTGTATCCCTAAGTAGGGTAATTGATTTAAGACCCAAGTAAAAGGTAAAACAGTTTTAATATGCTGAAATTCAGGTTGTGATAGAGAAATATTTAAGGCATTTGATTTAGAAGGATTGACATGGAGTCCAGATATATGAGCAAACTTATGTAGTATGTCTAGTAGATTTGGGGAAGATATGTGGGGATGGGACAGGAACACAAGAATATCATCGGCAAAAAGACTTATCTTATGATGATAGCCACCTAGTTCAATGCCTTTGATATCTATATTCGTTCTAATTAGTTGTGCTAGGGGTTCTATTAATAGGGCAAAAAGTAGTGGTGAAAGGGGACAACCTTGTCTTGTGCCTCTATTAATGTTGAATATAGCAGATTTATAACCAGAGTATTTAATATATGCTTTTGGCGAGTTGTATAGTGAGGAGACCCAGGTAAGGAAATGATTACCGAAACCCCATTTTTGCAAAATATAATCCATATATGGCCAAGTGACAGAGTCGAATGCTTTTTTTATATCTAATGAAACCAAACATGCTGGAATATGTCTAGTTTTGGCTGCATGTATGAGTAATAGTGCTCGTCTTATATTATCGCCTGCCTGTCGTTTTGGAATAAAACCTGTTTGATCTTTATGAATCAACTGGCCAATAATATTATTTAATCTGGTAGCCAGTATTTTAGCTAGTAACTTAATATCTAAATTAAGAAGCGATATAGGACGGTAATTAGACCAAGAAGATGGGTCAGATTGTGGTTTGGGAATCATAGCAATAATAGATGTAAGTGTCTCTGTTCTAAATGAATGTCCTTCAAGAATTGAATTAAAGGCCCTAGTTAAAATTGGCGTAAAAATATGCATAAAGTGTCTATAGTATACGGCCGGGAATCCATCTGGACCCGGTCTCTTATTAAGTTTTAGAAGTTTTATAGAATTCAAAACTTCTGTAGTCGTAATAGGGCTTTCAAGAAGATCTCGTTGTTTTTGATCAAGATACGGAAGTTTGATATTAGAAAATAGAATATCAGCTTTTGTTTTATCAAATGTTGGGGCTGGGGAATATAATTTAGCCAAATTGGTGCGAAAAATCTCTAGGATTTTAACTGGGTTGCTAGTATACGCTTCTTTAGAGGTTTTTAAACGGATAGGTTTCTTTTCGTATTGTGTATTGTTCAAGCTTCTGGCCAAGGGAGCATCCGGTTTATTAGCCTTAAGGTAAAGATTATGTTGTCGTTTACATATGGATTTGTCAGCGGAATCAGTCAAGAAGAGATCCAGGTCAAGGCGGGCTTTTTCAAGTTTAGAATTATTAATGGCCGTTGGGTGAGATTGGTAGGTCTGATGACAATTATTAAAATTAGTTTCCAATTTTGAGAACATTATTTTGCGTTCTCTTTTGAATTTAATTGCTTGCTGTATCATTCTACCTCTGATAACAGGTTTATGGGCCTCCCATAGTGTGAGTGCTGATATGTCATTTGTGTCATTATCTTTAAAATAGTCAGATATTGAGTTCTCAATTTCTTTACTAAGAGATGGGTGGGTCAGTATGAAGTCTTTCATACACCAAGTTGTGTCGTGAGATCTAGGGATCGTAGAAGCTATATTAATATAAACTGCACAATGATCAGTCCATGGAAATGGTATAATTTTAGCCGAAATGATTTCTGGTAGCATGCTAAATGGGATAAGGATATGGTCAATCCTTGAGAAAGATTTATGTGGGTAGGAGTAGTGAGTATAACGTCTATTGGTGGGATTAATTTCACGCCAGGTATCAACCAAGCTATGAGAATTGAGTAAGCGCTGAAAAGTAAGGTTAGTTGTGTTTGTTGTAGGTCCAGGTGGAGATTTATCTAAGAATGGGAAGATTGTTGCATTGGAGTCACCACATATAAGAACAGATCCAAATTTATGGGATTCTATGACCTGAAAAAGGTGTGATAAGAACGCTGTTGGGTTCTTGTTGGGAGCATAATAGGATACGATAGTAATGGGATTATCAGAGATATAACCTGATAAAAGTAAATATCGACCTTCCGGATCTGTCACTTGTGTTTTGAGGTTAAACGGAGTGGTGCGATGGAAACCAATAAGCGTACCCCTTTGTTTAACTGCAGCGGAGGCTGTATAAAATTGTGGGTATGAGGGTGAAAGAAATCTAGGTTGAGCTTTATCTGTAAAATGCGTTTCCTGTAAACATATAATATGTGCTTTTTTAGATGAAAAGGATCTTAGAGCTTTAGTGCGTTTATGTGGGATATTAAATCCCTGTACATTTAAGGATAATACATTTATCGGAGCCATAGTTCAACCAATGTAATAAAACTTATCATAACATAAAGAATATGTATTGTGAGCCAGAACCACCACTCTAAAGATAATAAAAAAATTGGGGATCAAGAAGAAAAAGGAGAAAAAAAGGGAAAAAACTGTAAAGAGAGAAAAAAAACACAAATGAGTTAACCCATTGTTTAAATGATGCTGATTAAGTAGATAGCAGAAAAGAAGGGTTAGGGAGCATCTCAAGGGAATTTTCAATTTTCCCCGAGAGGATCCGCGTCCATCTGCAGAGTCCCCCATAAAAAAAAAAGGCAGGAGTCTGCAAATGGAAAAACCAGGGGCAACAAGAAATTCCTGTAGGGAGGACGGCCCCGGAAAACCACAGGTACCAAAAACAGGAAAAAAGAAAAAAAAAAAAAAAAAAAAAAAAAAATGTGTGGATCTCATCGAGATATATAAAAAGCCTTGCTTAATAAGTATATTGTATTTTAGAAAAATATAAAAATAAAAATAAATAAAAAAAAAAAAAAAAAAAAAAAAATATTTTAAAGCATAACCGTCTTGTATATACATATCTTATGTATATTATATATATATATATATATATATATATAAAAAAAAAAAAAAAAAAAAAAAAAAAAAAAAAAAAAAGGAACAAGTGGTTATGCTAATTATAAATCAAAATCAGTTATAGTAATTAAACCTGTAATGAAAGAAGAGAGTTAGTATTAGGTTTTTTTTTTTAATATTCAGTCCATTGAATCGTCATTCTTGGGCGGCGAGTATTCATATCGGCCACGTTTATGGAGATTTTGGTATGAATACGAGAGAGAATTGGATCCTGAACTTTTCTTTTGCTGAGGAAAGCGAGCTGTTGAACGTCTGCGGGTCTGATCCTTAGGTAAGGTTGTTTCAATTAAACCTAGTTCCAGTAAAGCCGAATGTAAGTCCTCTGAAGAGCGACAGACATATCGTGTCTCCAGGTGAGTGAAGCGGAGACAAAAAGGAAATCCCCATTGATAGGTGATATGATTATTCTGAAGTACCTGCAATTGTGGTTTGAGGGCCCGTCTTTTTGCAACTGTAAGAGGAGACAAGTCTGTGAATATCTGATATGTATGACCCTGGAAGCTGAGGGATTCTTTTCTTCTAGCAGCTGATAATAGTTGTTCTTTAGTTTTGTAGTAGTGCAGTTTAGTTATTATGTCTCTAGGGGGACCATTTGTTTTGCGTGGTGCTAGAGCTCTGTGCACTCTGTCCATTTCAAGTCTGTCCAAAGTAATTTCAGGAAGCAATTCTTGGAAAAGTGTGGTAATGGTTGTTTGCAGATCTAAAATGGATTCAGGTAATCCTCTTATTCTTAAATTAGATCTTCTATCTCTGTTCTCTTGTTCCTCTAAACGGGACTGTAATATGATATTTTCCTCTTTAAGGGCTGTTAACTCAGATGTGCAATATTGTGTTTGACTGTCAATATCATCTACTCTCAATTCCAGTTCAGCTGTTCTCTGACCAATTTCTTTTATTTCCTTTGTCAGCTTATCTGTGATATGGTCAGAAGTCTGTTTTAATGCTTTCTGTAGCATAACTTCAAAAGTAGCAAACATGTCAGTTTGTGTAATATTTTGAATTGAATTAGTAACATTGTCAAGCTTAGGTTTGTCAGCCTGTGTTTTTTGTCTAGAAGGCTGTGAATTACTAGCCTGTGAAGCGCTGTGCTGTGAGGAGGAAGATGCCGCCGCCATCTTTGCCGCCAGTCTGAGAGCCGCTTCAGGTTTAGGATTAGTTTTTATTCTGCTTTTTGAACCTTTTAGGACCATATTATATGTTTAGCAAGGCGCTGTACAGGTTTACCTACATGTTTGTGGTAATTTCCATGCCGCTGGGACCTGTGGTTCCCCGGTCCGAATCCCTGAGGAGCGGAGCTCTAAGGCGGCATTACCGTTCCCTCAGCTTCTCCCTGGATCTCATCCTTGCAGATCTCGCTCATGCTCAGTGCAGCACAAGCAGTGTAATAGGTTTCAGGTCAGGTTTCCACAGCAACGGCAGTGTCAGAGGAAGTTGCCACCCCGTCCCAGAATGCATTGCAAACAGGAAATGATGCGATGGGCCGCGGCCAGGGAGGAGGAAGTGAAAAATGAATACAGCAGATATACAGTAGGTGCTGAGAAAAAAAAATTAAAAATATCCAATTCATTTACAGTGCACAGTTTAGTGAGGGATACTGAAGAGTTGTAAAAGTGGGTGGAACTCCACTTTAACCTTTATTTATCCTTCCCATATATACATAAAACTAAACACAATTAACACACTATTCTATATGTATTGTATATATTAGTAAATTACATACTCAGCTATAGAAATATGTTCAGTTAATAACATGCATACACACTCAAATGCATACAGATACTGAGATGTATACATACACACTCAGATATATACATAAGCTCAATTACATACAGCACATGCACATATATGCAGTGGGGACAGAAAGTATTCAGACCCCCTTAAATTTTTCACTCTTTGTTATATTGCAGCCATTTGCTAAAATCATTTAAGCTCATTTTTTTCCTCATTAATGTACACACAGCACCCCATATTGACAGGAAAACACAGAATTGTTGACATTTTTGCAGATTTATTAAAAAAGAAAAACTGAAATATCAGGTTTTCGTCCAGGATATCCCTGTTCTTGGCCGCATTCATCTTTCCCTCGATTGCAACCAGTCGTCCTGTCCCTGCAGCTGAAAAACACCCCCACAGCATGATGCTGCCACCACCATGCTTCACTGTTGGGACTGTATTGGACAGGTGATGAGCAGTGCTTGGTTTTCTCCACACATACCGCTTAGAATTAAGGCCAAAAAGTTCTATCTTGGTCTCATCAGACCAGAGAATCTTATTTCTCACCATCTTGGAGTCTTTCAGGTGTTTTTAAGCAAACTCCATGCGGGCTTTCATGTGTCTTGCACTGAGGAGAGGCTTCCGTCTGGCCACTCTGCCATAAAGCCCCGACTGGTGGAGGGCTGCAGTGATGGTTGACTTTCTATAACTTTCCCCTATCTCCCGACTGCATCTCTGGAGCTCAGCCACAGTGATCTTTGGGTTCTTCTTTACCTCTCTCACCAAGGCTCTTCTCCCCCGATAGCTCAGTTTGGCTGGACGGCCAGCTCAAGGAAGGGTTCCCAAACGTCTTCCATTTCAGGATTATGGAGGCCACTGTGCTCTTAGGAACCTTAAGTGCAGCAGAAAATTTTTTTTTGTAACCTTGGCCAGATCTGTGCCTTGCCACAATTCTGTCTCTGAGCTCTTCAGGCAGTTCCTTTGACCTCATGATTCTCATTTGCTCTGACATGCACTGTGAACTGTACTTAGGACCATGTGATATTTCATCTTTTTTCTTTTTTAATAAATCTGCAAAAATGTCAACAATTCTGTGTTTTTCTGTCAATATGGGGTGCTGTGTGTACATTAATGAGGAAAAAAATGAACTTAAATGATTTTAGCAAATGGCTGCAATATAACAAAGAGTGAAAAATTTAAGGGGATCTGAATGCTTTCCGTCCCCACTGCATATATATATACTGTATATATATATATACACTCAGATACATGCATGCACACATACTGTAAAGAAACACTAAGACATATATATATATATATATATATATATATATATATATATATATATATATATATATATATATATATATATATATATATATATATATATATTAAGAAACATGCATAAACACATATATACACACTCAGATATATATTGTACATATGCTCAATTATACAAATATACACACATATATACACACACTCAGATATATATTGTACATATGCTCAATTATACACATAAACACACATATATACACACACACACACTGAGATACATACATGCTCTCAAATACACACAAACATGTATAAATACATTAGACACAACATACTGTGGGATGAATACTTACATAGTTACTCTGGTAATGGGCAGCCGGCTTCTCTCCTCCCCTCTCTGTCCTGCTGTCCCCCCCTCACACTCCGTGCAGCTCTGGCCCCTGCCCACCCCCCGCACACTCACAGCTCCCTCCACTAGATCAGTCTGTGAACGGTGAACAGTCCTGAGAGGGCTCCAGTAGCCGGGACTAGAAGCAGAGCATCGGGAAATGCGGCCAGGAGGTTCTGTATCCCTCCACAGAGAGAAACAAGTCCCTTGTAATTAGGGCTGTTTCCATTAAGACAGTTACATATATGTAAAGATATGTGACATTCTAATACATGTTATGGATCCTAAATTCTGATTAAGCTTTAATGGGGGGTGTTATAATAATTTTTGAGGGTGCCCTGGTAGCTGGTGTCCCAGTGACAGGCAGTCAGAAACCCGGGCAGAGGATGAAAAAAAAACGAATTGTCCGGGTGAATCACGAACAGGTGGCAACCCTACCTTACACACATATGTAAAAATACGTATAGCTAGCATCGGAAGACATCACCAGTGTAACACATTTTGGAGGAGAGAAATAGTTTTACTTCCAATATTTATGGTTAACTCTAAAATTATGAGCTGGAAGGGCTTTTGAAAGCGTCACTTAAAGATGTTTATTTTGTGGGTGCAGGCATTTTTTTAAGATTTACATGTTTGGTATCTATTTAATAGACACAATCTCACCTTTTATATTTAAAAATATATTCTGTACATTATTTTATTATCTTTGTGTGCCCTAAAAGAAAATGTAAGTGTATGTTGTAGTGAAAATATTGGTTTGATACACAATTGCACAGATATGGTACAACATAAAGATTTACAATTATCTTATTTTTATTCTACAGGTTCTCTGCTTTCAGAAATATACTGTATAATGTTTGGGGAGCTTAAAGTAATTTTCAGGCCTAAAATGTGCATTTTACCAGGAGTGCGATAACTGACACTGCTCTGGCAGAGAAAGTATTCAAATCAAACTCCAAGCAAATACACAAGGAGAGAGGCATACATGAGAGCTGTTTTAACTGGCAAAGGATTTGTATGTCTGTCCATCCAGTTCTGACATTTACACAGCTCTGCCACACAGCTCTGTCTAACATTACAGGAGACCTGGTTTCTCTCTGCTGCAGTTCAGACACACTTGCAGGTCTTATCCCTCCCCCAGATTGTGTCTGATACCAAGTAAAATGTCAGCACTTACACATGTAATGATGTACTATTCAGTACAGAGCTGCATTCATTTGTGTCTTTTATATCTGTCTCGGGTTCAGATTTAAGACCTTTCAAACATACATAAGTTATAAACCACATGAAAACAATCTGAGTGGCCAATCCACAGCAGGACTTTAGTATATGAACCCTTCATTGTACCCTGTGCTGGAGTTTGTTAAAAAAGGGAAATAACAGCACAGATTGTATGTGTGATGCTATAAAGAATGGTAACAGAACAATTGGGATTAAAGCATAAGTGCACATCACACTTTCCCCAAAAACTTCCCCCTGAGTTTTTATGTCCCATCTAGAGCATTTATTTTATTTTTTGCACACATTTTAAAATCTGCATTTTTGGTTATAAAATGACCTAAATCCCCAGAACATAATATATTTTCTGAAGGCAGAGGCCTAGTAGAACAGAAGTCAGAGTATTCTGACAGTGAAGAATCCCGCTTCCAGAATACAATGTCTCAAAAGGGAGGATCCCTCCATCTACCTGGATGAATGAAAAAAAAAATCATCCAAGGACAGCTGTAAAGTCATCACTGATACAACTAGGGATGCACCGATATCACTTTTTTTACGAGTACCGATACTTGTTTTTAGTACTTGGCGATACCAATTACCAATACCTACCGCAACTGTTTTTTTTTTTCCACTTTAGCTGTCAGCAATGGTACAAAGCATTGAAAAGTTATTTACAAATTAAATAAATTGCTTGTTTTTTTTGTGCATTTTCAATGTGAAATGTGTAAATATGTGTTTATATATATATATATATATATATATATATATATATATGTAAAAATATTCACTAACAAAGCAAACAAAAAAAGGTTTTAATTGTTTATCGTTTAAAAAAAATAGATGTCAAAAAAAAAAAAAAGCAGGAAAATAATAATTAAATGGAGGAGAATGGGGAGTTAATTAAGGCTGATTAGAGTAAATTTAGGGTTAATAGGGGGTTAAACAGAGGAACTTTTGTTCATCCCTTTGATCTGCAGAAGAAGAAACAGAAAGATATAAAAATAAACAAAGTTTCTTTTTATTTTAGTGTTTCAGCGGCTGAGCAATGTTGTTAATAAACATTGCCGGGTGCTTTTTTTTTGACACCTCCAATTACCGGACTTCTTTAGCACTTCAGCTGTCAACAGGGGAGACCCACTGACAGCTCAAAGAACCGAGCCTGAAAGTATTGGTTTCAGGTATCAGTGCATTTGCACGAGTACCGATACTTGTGCAAATATTAGGTATCGGCACCGATACCGATACTAATATTGGTGTAACCCTAGTTACAACAAATAAAACATGACAGATCTCTCCATCCACACAAACAGAGCAGATGGAGGAATCCCCACACTTTTCAGCTTTAAAGAAAAGACTCTTCCAGCAACTTCTCCAACACCCTGACACTGTTATAGATTGTTATTGTCACCCACCCTCTATCACTGTAGCCCACCCCTTGACACTTTTAGCTTGGCTTGCATGTAAATGAAGAGACATTTTATATCCAATATATAGATTCTTATAATATTTCCATCACATGTATTTCTTACATTCATTTTGTAAAATCTGATTTGTTGTTCTTTGTCGCCCTGATCACTTTTTCTCTCCATATCAAGTAAGTTACATACCTGTATATATTTTCTTCAGATAAATCTTGCTTCTTTTTTGTCCTCACAGTGAACACTCCTCCAATGATCAAATCTCCATCCTGAAAATATTGGAAGTCATTAAATACCGTATTTATCGGCATATAACACGCACTTTTTTCCCCTGAAAATCAGGGGAAAATCGTGGGTGCGTGTTATAGGCCGATCCCCGCCGATTTCTGTGTCATCGGAGCGATCGCGGCAATTGCCGCGGTCGCCGCCGACATACACAGCCGTGGGTACATTCAAAAATGGCGCCGAGACTGCAGGGAGCCGAGATACACATACTCGAGTGTTCTCGGCTTTTTCCGGCGCCGCCGTCACGCCCAGTCCCGCCCCTGGACCTGTGTTATGTCCATCATAGGGCGGGACTGGGCGTGACTGTCAGCGGCGCCGAAAAAAGCCGAGAACACTCGAGTATGTGTATCTCTGCTCTTGTCGGATCCGAGATACACATACCCGAGTGTTCTCGGCTTTTTTCGGCGCCGCTGACAGTCACGCCCAGTCCTGCCCTATGATGGACATAACACAGGTCCAGGGGCGGGACTGGGCGTGACGGCGGCGCCGGAAAAAGCCGAGAACACTCGAGTATGTGTATCTCGGCTCCCTGCAGTCTCGGCGCCATTTTTTGAATCTACACAGAGCTCACAAAGCTGCACTGACATGGCTGGACTGGGGCAGACCTGCACGAACGAAGCTGCACTGGGGCAAGGCTGCATTGGGGCAAGGCTGCACTGAGGCAAGGCTGCACTGAGGCAAGGCTGCACTGGGGCAAAGCTGCACTGGGGCAAAGCTGCACTGGGGCAAAGCTGCACTGACAAGGCTGCACTGACAAGGCTGCACTGACAAGGCTGCACTGGGGCAAGGCTGCACTGACACTGAAAAAGCTGCAGATAGACAGATAAGGCTGCATTGATGGGCATTGTAATGTAAGTTTTTTTACCTTAAACTTCCCTCCTAAAAATGTTTTTTCCTTAAAATTCTCTCCTAAACATGGGGTGCGTGTTATACGCCGGCGCGTGTTATACGCCGATAAATACGGTACATCAGTAAAATGAAGGGTACAGGCCGGACTTTGCATTCCTGATCTCCAGAGTGTCATACATTGCAGGATCACACAGAACTGGAAGATGTAGGTATATGATACACTCATAGCTCCGATCACTGGGTTCTTCTTTAATTAAAGCCGATAATTCTCCATTGTGACACAGACCTCTGCAGCATGGGTATCACAATAGCAATACAATGAGATAGCTTCTCTCCCCTCCTTTTATACAGTTTAGTACCATACATCTCTCTTTGTTCTCATTATACTGACATCACTGTCTATCTACTTTTAGTTGTTTGTACAGGTAGTTTATTTGTGAGTGGTTAAGTTTAGTCCTCTATTATTCATATTATTTTGTCAAATCTAAACCAAGACACATAATTTCTTCAAAATAAACTCCTATTCAGCAAGGATCAATGCTAAATATTATCATACAATGGAAATACACAGGCAGTAGCAAATATTTTTTTTGTAAAGATTTCTGCTCACATTAACAATGCACATAACTGTTCTATATTGTTCTGACCCTGTAAAGTAAGCAAGGCCTGTAAAAGAAGACTGTCTTTACTTACGCTTTTTGGCCCTTACCTGCAAACATGTTTAAGTGTGTGAATACCTGCTTCTCCATGTCTTTTGTATTTACGCTCATGAAACAGTAATGACTTTGCATTTTGCTTTTCCTACAGTAATTGTTCTACTTGGGCTTCCTCTGGAATGGTGGCAGTAGATCTACCAGAGTTTTCCCCTTGTATCAAGAAGGAGTGAAATATCTCCCTTGAAATGTCCCACTATATTTCCTGCTGTTGCCAGCATTCCAACACTTCTCCTCCTAACCTTCAACACTCCAACACTAATCCTCCTAACCCTCAACACTCCAACACTTCTCCTCCTAACCTTCAACACTCCAACATTTCTCCTCCTAACCTTCATCACCCAACACTTCTCCTCCTAACCTTCAACACTCCAAAACTTCTCCTCCTAACCTTCATCACCCAACACTTCTCCTCCTAACCTTCAGCACCCAAACACTCTTCCTCTTCATATTACACCTTTACCTCCTGCTGCCTTAGAGCATTCCACATCCAATGGGCATGGAATAGCCTTTTTTGCAAAATAATGGCACTGGCTTGAACTTTGGGTCAAAATAATGATGGTTGGGTATCTGCTATTGTGTAGTACAGGACACAGAAAAACATATATTACTGATATGTATCCTTGCACAAGAAAAAAAACAAAGAATTAGTAGTCCCAAGTACTGGTTTTAATGTCTCCTTAGAAAAGAATTTCAAGTACAGCAGCTTGGACCAATGTACCAATGCACATACAATACTCATAGGATCCCTCTACAAGCTGAAGCACAGGACCCAAATGATAGTAGAGATCACTGTAGTAGCAGTGTCTATTACTGTGATCTTCACTCATGTCTAGGTCTTGTGCTGAATGGCTTCCCAGCTGCATGCTGAACACGGGTGGTCAGCCACACAGTAAGGATCTCATTCACAGAATGCTTTATATTGCATTTGCATTCGCAAAGCATTCTCTACTTACATGAGGTGGGCAGGTGGGGCAGTGATATCACAAACTCCTGTGTTTATAATGCAGCAGGGTATCCACTTGGTACAAGACCCAGAAGCTAGTGGAGATCACTGTAGTGGGGTGGTGTACTAAAGTGATTTCCAGATTCTAGAGGGATTCCACTGTTATGGTATATGCATAGTTAGATTGGTCCAAGCTATGTAAAAAAATGCCATACCTTGAAGTCTTCTTTAAGGAAAAAGAAGATGAGTGCATTAGTACATAAGGCAGGTGCAATGTGGCCTCCTGGCTGTAAATGGCATTGGGTCATGGCCACTGTACAGGAGGGAGGAATGGAGAACTTTGTCCCGCTGGAGCTTCTGTCAGTGTCATCAGGGGAGCAGCTGTCAGATTGGGCACTGGAACCCTGGATGACCTCCGCGGCCATCTTTAGTGACACAAAATGACACACATTTTGTGAAGTTGGCATTGCAGGGGTAGAGCTCCTTCTGGTTAGGGACACTGTGGTAGAGATTAGTGTTGGGCGAACGGTTCGGCTCGAGCATGAGTTTGGGCCGAACATTGGGAAATGCCCAAATTGTCACATTGCATTCTGCGCCTTGATTGGGCAAAGCTTTGCCCATTCAGGGTGCAGTAAAAGCTGGTTGTTAATGAGCAGGGGACGGGAAGTCATCAGCTGTCAATGGGCTTCCCCGCTGACAGCTGAATAATAAAAAAAAAAATTTGCAAGGTAAAAAATTGCTCAAATCTACACTCAGGATGGGAGGAGAAGATTAAAGCCCAATTAGCCCAATGGGAGAAGATGTTCTCCAAAGATGACTTTGATGTGGGCTGTGCCAGGACTGCCCAACATCAAATTTGGCTAACTGAAGACAAGAAAGGGCCAGGCGGATCCCTTTGTGTGATCTGGAGGACCTCAGAGAACAGCTGACCGAGCTGAAGAAGTCTGGGGTCATTAAGGACTCCAGGAGCCCTTATGTATACCCAATTGTGGTAGTGGGAAAGAAGAATGGGTCACTCCGGATGTGTATTGACTACCGAACCTTGAACCGAATAACTATCCCAGACCAGCACACAAACCCCCCCGTATAGAAGAGGCCCTGCAATGTCTGTCCGGGGCCAAGTGGTTCAGTGTGCTGGATCTAAAGAGCGGGTACTACCAGATACCCATGCCTCTGGATGATCGAGAAAAAACGACCTTCATCAGCCCTCTAGGATTTTTCGAGTTTGACTTAAAGCCATAAGGATTAGCTGTGGAAGCACCAGTGTTGGCCTACGTGTACCCATCCAAGCCTTATGAGTTGCACGTGGATGCTAGCAGAGATGGCCTTGGGGGAGTGCTGTATCAAGAGTCGGAGGGAAGACTCTGTCCGGTAGCTTATGTTCTTTTAGTTCTTGGCCCTCAAGTGGGCAGTGGTAGATAAGCTACGTGACTACATTTGTAGTGAAGATGGATAATAACCCTTTGACTTACCTATTAACCACTGCCAAGCTGGATGCCACTGGACATTGATGGCTGGTCGCTCTGTCTGAGTTTTGTTTCAGTCTGAAGTACTGATCAGGAGTGGGAAATCGGGACGCTGATGCCCTTTCCCCAAGATCCCATACCACAAATGATGGCCAAAAGAATTGAGTCCATTTACCTCTGGAAAGAGTATTGGCTGTGTGTCAGGGAGTCGAGCACAAACACAGAGGAGTAGTAGAAACTGAAGCTGAAGGAGTCACTCCTGCTGGAGTGCCCAAATATTATAGTGATTTGACACAAGTGTGCAGTCAAGAATTGCCTCAACTGACAAGAGAAGATATGAGGCGGGACCAACTGGAAGATCCATTGGGAAAGTACCTATCCATTTAAGACCCTCAGATGCTGTTGAATAGTTCCATTGAGGGAGCAAAAGTAGCCCATAGAGAGTGGGAACAAATGTGATTAGAAGATAGGGTCATACACCGGTGAGCCCCTTCTGAAGAGCCAGAGGGTGTTCGTCAATTGTTCCTCCCTGAGAAACACTGGTTAAAGGTATTGACTAGGGATGGGCGAACGGTTCGGCCCGAGAATGAGTTCAGGCCAAACTTTGGTTGTTCAGCGAACACCAAACAATATGCGGTATTTGGGGCAAATTCGAATGCTGCGGAACACCATTAAAGTCTATGGGGCACTAACATACAAAATCAAAAGTGCTAATTTTAAAGGCTTATATGTAGGGATGAGCTTTATGTTCCGGTCGAGCATGAGTTCGACTCGAACATTGGCTGTTTGCCAGTTCGCCAAATAGTGAACAGATTGGGGTGTTCGCGGCAAATTCAAAAGGCGCGGAACACCCTTTAAAAGTCTATGGGAAAAATCAAAAGTGCTCATTTTAAAGGTTAATATGAATGATGGAAAGCAGGAGTAGATATGGCGCTGCCCTTATGGGATGAAATTTTCCGTGGTGGACAATTGCCCTGTTTAGTGCTTGATGTGATTGCTTTATTTGTGTGGGTCCTAAATGGTGTGTGTAAATAACAAAAAATCTGTAAAATCAAAAAACAATAAAAATTCCTGTGTGTGCCGGAAATAATAATGGTTTCTTGACGGAATGTGTTCCAAAATTAAATACGTGGATGAATTGATCAGAATTTATGGTTATTTGTCAGTAAAAAGGTTTTAAGTTCTATTCTCACTCTAATGCATGTTTTTACCTCATCATAGTATAGGTGAAATTTCAAAATAAAGTGCCACAATCTTATATTACATTTCCTATATGAAAAATAACAACGTGCAAATAGTGCATGAAAAGTGCTAGAGTTACATCAAAGTGACTTGTGCTGAGATATACAAAAAAGTGACTTGTGTGCTTAAAAAACAGTATTTTTGGATAAGAAAAATTCCATTTGATTACAAAAAGTCTTTTGAGTGGTTGAGAGGAGGAATGCCCATAGTGTGAAACCGTATATGGAAACTTTATTATAGCTTCTTTTATGCTTGTATTTGCCTTGTAAATGTGAGTACATTATTTTATCAGCTATAATAAAGTTTCCATATACGGTTTCACACTATGGGCATTCCTCCTCTCTTTTATATGTAAATCGGTAAATCGGTAAACAACATTTTAAAGTACAGACCGCGGACACCCAGAAGTGCTACACAGTGGCAAATACTGTGACTGCCTGCACCCCTGTAGGGGAAAGTGCATTCGGTGAGTGCAAGCAGAATAAGAGCACGCTGTTTGAAGCACAATCACCAAGCCAGCACCTGGACAAGAAGTTTCCCATATAAATTTGTTTCCCAGAGAGGGGCTTCCCTCGGAACCACTCAAAAGACTTTTTGTAATCAAATGGAATTTTTCTTATCCAAAAATACTGTTTTTTTTAAGCACACAAGTCACTTTTTTGTATATCTCAGCACAAGTCACTTTGATGTAACTCTAGCACTTTTCATGCACTATTTGCACGTTGTTATTTTTCATATAGGAAATGTAATATAAGATTGTGGCACTTTATTTTGAAATTTCACCTATACTATGATGAGGTAAAAACATGCATTAGAGTGAGAATGGAACTTAAAACCTTTTTACTGACAAATAACCATAAATTCTGATCAATACATCCACGTATTTCATTTTGGAACACATTCCCTCAAGAAACCATTATTATTTCCGGCACACACCGGAATTTTTATTGTTTTTTGATTTTACGGATTTTTTGTTATTTACACACACCATTTAGGACCCACACAAATAAAGCAATCACATCAAGCACTAAACAGGGCAATTGTCCACCACGGAAAATTTCATCCCATAAGGGCAGCGCCATATCTACTCCTGTTTTCCACACATTTTCTAATACACTCCACCTAGGTGGAATTGTATTCGTAGAGGCAGGAGCTCTATATTTTAGGAGTACCTTATTCACTGCACGGATTCACCTTATACATCCTTTAATATGCATGGTATTGTCATAAAAAGTGTTTGGGGACCCGGGTCCTGCCCCAGGGGACATGTATCAATGCAAAAAAAGTTTTAAAAACGGCCATTTTTTTCAGGATCAGCGATGTTAATAATGCTTAAAGTGAAACAATAAAAGTGAAATATTCCTTTAAATTTTGTACCTGGGGGGGTGTCTATAATATGCCTGTAAAGTAGCACATGTTTCCCGTGTTTAGAACAGTCCGAGAGCAAAATGACATTTCAAAAGGAAAAAAAGTAATTTAAAACTACTTGCGGCTATAATGAATTGTCGGGTCTCGGCAATACACATAAAAGTCAGTGAAAAAAATGACATGGGATTCCTCCACAGTCCATTACCAGTCCCTTCGGGTCTGGTATGAGTATTAAGGGGAACCCCGAACCAAAATTGAAAAAAAAAAATGCGTGGGGGTCCCCCCAACTTCCATACCAGGCCCTTCAGGTCTGGTATGGATAATAAGGGAAACCCTGCGCCAATTTTTTTTTTTAAATGACATAAGGGTCCCCCTCAAAATCCATACCAGACCCTTAAGGTCTGGTATGAATTTTAAGGGGAACCCCGCGCCAAAATTTTTAAAAAATTGGCGTGGGGATTCCCCCAAAAATCCATACCAGACCCTTATCCGAGCACGCAGCCTGGCAGGCTGCATGAAAAGAGGGGGGATGAGAGAGTGCCCCCCTCCTGAACCATACCAGGCCACATGCCCTCAACATGGGGAGGATGTCCTCATGTTGATGGGGACAAGGGCCTCATCCCTACAACCCTTGCCCGGTGGTTGTGGTGGTATGCGGGCGGGGGGCTTATTGGAATCTGGACGCTCCCTTTAACAAGGGGACCCCCAGATCCCACCCCCCTGTGTGAATTGGTAATGGGATACAAATGTACCCCTACCATTTCACAAAAAAGTGTCAACTATGTTAAAAAAGACAATAGCCGGTTTTTGACAATTCCTTTATTAATGTCTTCTTCTTTCCCCGCTTTTTCTTCCATCTTCTTCTGGTCTTCCTTCGGTTTTCTTCTTCTTCCTCCATCTTGTTCTTCCCCTGCTTTTTCCTCTATCTTCCTCTGCTTTTTCCTCCGGTCCTCTGCTTCTTCCGTTTTTTAACATTTTTGACACTTTTTTTGTGAAATGGTAGAGGTACATTTGTACCCCATTACCAATTCTCACAGGGGGGGTGGGATCTATGGATCCCCTTGTTAAAGGGGGCTTCCAGATTCCGATAAGATCCCCGCCCGCATACCCACACAACCACCGGGCAAGGGTTGTGGGAATGAGGCCCTTGTCCCCACCAACATGGGGACATCCTCCCCATGTTGAGAGCATGTGGCCTGGTATGGTTCAGGAGGGGGGGGCGCTCATTGGCCCCCCTCTTTTCCTGCAGCCTGCCAGGTTGCGTGCTCGGATAAGGATCTGGTATGGATTTTGAGGGGGACCCCTATGCCATTTTTAAAAACAAAATTGGCACAGGGTTCCCTTTAATATCCATACCAGACCTGAAGGGCCTGGTATGGAATTTGGGGGGACCCCCACACAACTTTAAAAAAAAATTTGGTTCAGGGTACTCCTTAATATTCATACCAGACCCAAAGGGCCTGGTAATGGACTGTGGGGGAATCCAATGCCATTTTTTTCAATTACTTTTATGTGTATTGCCGGGACCGACAATTCATTATAGCCGCAAGTACTTTTGAATGAATTTTTTCATTTAGAAATGTCATTTTGCTCTCGGACTGTTCTAAACATGGGAAACATGGGCCACTTTACAGGCATACTATAGGCACCCCCAGGTACGAAATTCAAAGGAATATTTCACTTTTATTGTTTCACCTTAAGCATTATTAAAATCACTGCTCCAGAAAAAACGGCAGTTTTGAAAACTTTTTTTTTGCATTGATACATGTCCCCGGGGCAGGACCCGGGTCCTCAAACATTTTTTATGACAATAACTTGCATATAAGCCTTTAAAATTAGCACTTTTGATTATTCATGTTCATGTCCCATAGACTTTTAACGTTGTGTTCAAACAAATTTTTTGCCTGTTCACATGTTCTGCTGCGAACTGAACCCGGGGGTGTTCGGCTCATCCCTACTTATATGCAAGTTATTGTCATAAAAAGTGTTTGGGGACCCTGTTTGGGGTCCTGCCCCAGGGGACATGTATCAATGCAAAAAAAAGTTTTAAAAACGGCCGTTTTTTCAGGAGCAGTAATTTTAATAATGCTTAAAGTGAAACAATAAAAATGAAATATTCCTTTAAATATTGTGCCTGGGGGGTGTCTATAGTATGTCTGTAAAGTGGCGCAGTTTTCCCGTGTGTAGAACAATACCACAGCAAAATGACATTTCTAAAGGGAAAAAAGTAATTTAAAACTGTTTGCGGTTGTAATGAATTGTCGGGTCTCAGCAATACAGATAAAACTCATTGAAAAAAACGGCATGGGTCCCCCCAGTCCATTACCAGGCCCTTTGGGTCTGGTATGAATATTATGGGGAACCCTTCGCCAAAATTTTTTAGCGTAGGGGTCCCCCCAAAATCCATACCAGACCCTTATCTGAGCACGCAACCTGGAAGGATGCAGTGGCAGGCCGCAGGAAAAGAGGGGGGTGAGAGAGCGCCCCTCTCCTGAACTGTACCAGGCCAAATGCCCTCAATATTGGGAGGGTGCTTTGGAGTAGCCTCCCAAAGCACCTTGTTCCCATGTTGATAGGGACAAGGGCCTCATCCCCACAACCCTTGCCCGGTGGTTGTGGGAGTATGCGGACGGGGGGCTTAACAAGGGGACCCCTAGATCCCAGCCCCCCTATGTGAATTGGTAAAGGGTACATTGTACCCCTACCATTTCACAAAAGAAAGTGTCAAAAATAGTAAAAAAGACAGGAGACACTTCAAAGATAAAAAAATAAAAATATCCGTGATGTTCATTCATCTTCTATCATGCCGCCCGACTAACCGAAAAAAGAAAAGAAAAAAATGCAACAGCTGAGGGCAGGGCCACCCGGTGACGTAAACAGGTGACCCCGCCCCCCCCTGATGCCTCTTGACATCAGTGGCCCTGCCCTCAGCTATATAAGAGCTGTCCTGTCACCAAGAAGAAGCTTCACTCGGCGGGAGCCTCCCATGGAGGCGGAGGTGTTGAGTTTTTTTTTCTTTTTGTGGCTCATCGGCAGTGTCACAGAAGATGAAATTTGGTGCAGGGTTCCCCTTAATATTCATACCAGACCCAAAGGGCCTGGTAATGGACTGGGGGGAACCCATGCTGTTTTTGTTAATGAGTTTTAACTATATTTCCGAGACCCGATAATTCATTACAGCCGCGATCAGTTTTAGAATGACTTTTTTCCTTTAGAAATGTCATTTTGCTGTGGTATTGTTCTAAACACGGGAAAACTGCGCCACTTTACAGGAATACTATAGACACCCCCCAGGCACAATATTTAAAGGAATACTCCATTTTTACTGTTTCACATTAAGCATTATTAAAATCACTGCTCCCGAAAAAATGTCTTTTTTTAATACTTTTTTTGCATTGATGTCCCCTGGGGCAGGACCCGGGTCCCCAAACACTTTTTATGACAATAACTTGCATATAAGCCTTTAAAATGAGCACTTTTGATTTCTCATGTTCGTGTCCCATAGACTTTAACGGTGTTCGTTTGTTCGTCCGAATTTTTTTCCTGTTCGGATGTTCTGGTGTGAACCGAACCGGGGGGGGCGTTCAGCTCATCCTTAGTATTGCCCACTCTTCATGATGATCATAGTAATTTAGGCCCGGACAGAACCTTCAAGTTAGTCAGGGACTGATTCTATTGGTGAACCATGAGAGCTGAGGTGGAAAGCTATTGTCGCTCAGGTGCATACAAAGAAAGACTTTACCCGGCAGGGCAGCCCTAATGGGCCATCTCCAGATCCAAGGGCCAATGGAGTTGGTGTGCATTGATTTCTTGTGTCTGGAGCCTGACTTGAGTGGAAGAAGTAATGTCCTGGTTGTGACAGATCATTTTACCTGCTATGCTTAAGCTTTCCCTACTAGGGATCAGCAAGCCAGTACTGTAGCAAAAACTCTGGTGGAAAAGTTCTTTATTCACTACGGACTGCCCCAATGTTTACACTCAGACCAAGGTTGGGACTTTGAGAGCAAGTTAATCAGAAGATTGTGCGAACTCTTCAGTATTAAGAAATACAGAATCACTCCTTACCATCCTCAAGGGGATCCGCAACCCGAATGTTTCAACCATACTCTGCTGAATATGTTGGGATCCCTTCCCTTGGAGAAGAAATAGCATTGGGGAGACCATATAGCTGTAGTAGTTCATGCTTATAATAGCACCTCCAATGACTCTACTGGGTATTCCCCTTACAGATTATTGTTTGGAAGAGAGGCTCATTTACCAGCGGACCTGGCTTTTGGAACATCGTTAGATCAAACCTCCCAGGCTTCGTACTGGGGGTATGTCGACAGGCTTCGGAAAAGCCTAAAGATAGCCTATGCAAAAGCCAAGGAAGCCTCTACCACCAGAGAACAGAGGAATAAGAAAAACTTTGATCTCAAAGTAAGTGTTCAGGACTTACAACCCGGAGATCGAGTGTTGCTACGCAATCTAGGAGTGCCTGGAAAGCATAAACTGGCTCATAGGTGGCACTCTCAACCCTACATTGTCTGTAAGTGATTATCCGGGCTCCCTGTGTACCAAATTCAGCCTGAGGGTAAGACTGGTACCCTGAAGACCTGCCACCGAAATCATCTGTTACCTATATCTGAGGCTGTTCGGGTACCTCCATCTCCTTGTCTAGAGACTTACCAGTTCCCTACTCTGAGGCCTAGGGCCGGGAAAGCCTGCCAACCCATGCTACCTGAAGAAGAAAGTGATGAGGAGGAACTAGCTCTTGAATGGTTATGGATTTCCCTCTTAAAGACAACCCTGCCACTCAGGGGACACGTCCTCCACCACCAGATGTTGAATGTTGGATTTTCACCCGATGAGAGGAAACAAGAATGTCAAGATGGAACCTGTTGAAGTAATTGATGTGCAGAGACCTCCATTCCCCTCATCAATAAAACAGAGAAAGAAACTGTTCTTGAGCCAGAGCTTGAACCAGAACATGCACCAGAGCTACCAGAACATGCACCAGAGCTTGAACCAGAACATGCACCAGAGCTTGAGCAGGAACATGAACCAGAGTTTGAACCAGACCATGAATCAGAACCTGACTCAGAGCCGATGGAAAATATCTACTCCAGATTGAGACAGAGAATATGCTCCCCAAAAAGACTGACATATGATAGCCTTGGAGAAAATTCTGATGAACTTATTTCTACCGCTCAGTGCCTAGTCAAGCACTTGCCTCCTTTATTGAACCTTTGGTAAAGAATGACCTTGATCCGCCCCCTGACACTACTGGGTGGGCCACTAACTTGTTACTGACATAAACTGTCATAAACTTGATATGACTCTGCCTGATAATGTACATAAGTTTTTTTTAGAAGATCCCTCTTTGGATCAGTTGTTGGCTGTTGCAACTTCTAGTTTGTCATATGATTAACTATATGTTTCTTATATACAGTGAGGTGATCCTACAGGTTATGCTCTGTGTTCAGGGACCAAAGATTTCAAGTGGGGGGATGTAGCAATATGACTATAATTGCAACAAACCACTATTCCCTGCCTTATCTGTATATCATATTATCGCTCTAGTACCCAGCTTTGAATCGGCCTGGTCGTTGGTGAGAGGGCCATCATCCATCTTTGCAAACCTTTCCTCTGTTTCATTGGGACATTGTGCACATACTGCTTTACTTTGGGAACACTTTACTGCACCTTCATTTGAACACTGTACATAATTCTCTTTAGCTACGGTAATCATCACAAGACATACTACCACTCTGTTCTACACCCTATTGGATACAATTAATTAGCTCCTAATGCCAGTGAAGACCATCAGATCTGCAACGGTGACACTCTGTCATTGCTACTTAAAGGGCCCTTACACCATCCATGTTTCTCTGCATCTTTCATTAGGAACAGAGGTTAAACAGGCCGGCCCGGGTTTCTCTTTCTAGAAGTATTGTCAGTATTGCTGTTTAACTTGCTTATCCTTTCAGATATGTCCAAGTGGTATACTACTGTACATAGGTGTATATACTATTCTGTTATTGCCTTCTGTTTAAACTGACATTTTTTAAGTAGTCATTCGGCTGAGTTGTGCTGTTATCCCCAAACTCAGTTGAACCATTATTTTTTGTACAACCATATTTTAACAGAAGTATTCCAGTAAACATTATTAGATTATAAACACATTGAGTGCTGTCTTATTACTTAAAGGTGTTACAATCATGTCTGAAACCAGAGTGTCATGTGGGTTGGTAGGATCACAGGGTCACGGCGATGCAGATGAGCAGGTAAATCCAAGCAGTCCCCTAGGGGGCCGTGCTACACATGTATGCAGAAAATGAAGGATTAGAGGATCCCAGATGACAGTAGTTTCCAGATCTAACATGGGGGCTTTTACACTTCATTTTTGCCTGGGTGCCATGTGGGACCCTCCCAAACAAAAATTTTACACATTAAAGCATATGCTATAATTTGTAGAATTTGCACAAGCAACACATTGTTCACTATAAGAGACATTTATTACTGTTACTGTATCATGCTCAGCTGGTGGGCAGAACAAAAGAAATCTATGCATGTAACAGAAAATTTAAAATTAGAGAACAAAAAAGGTGAGCAGATCCTACATGAGAGCAGTTAGTAGATGAGCTGTCTGGAGGCAGACTGTAGTAAGCAGCTGGAAGCAGGAACCAGATGGGAGCTTGCTGGATTGGAAGCTGTATCAGGCTGGATGAGCAAGGTGCATGGTCAGACAAGCCGGGTCGGTAACGGTCGGGTAGATCAGGCATAGATGGCAGACAGCAGGATGGTCAGGTAACAAGCCAAGTCAGCATGGGGAGATCAATCAAGCAGAAACAGGAGACAGGAGCAGAATCCAAAGACGATCCGGGGTCAGGGCAGGTGGCAGACAAATGCAGGTCAGAGGTAAGCCAAATTAAGATCAGAAGTCACACAGAATCAGGAACAACACAGAAGCTGCAGACCAAACAGCAACGAGCCCATACTGAAGACTGTTTAAATAGTCTACTTGGCGCCAGAATTAGTGACAGATACTTGCATAGATGCACAAGTGCTGCCTTTGCCCACGGCTATGCACATCTGCCTGAACATTTGCCAGTCTGCGTGTGTATATGTGTGCGCCGTGAGATACCATCAGCACCATGGACATGCCTTCCCTGACATTGCCCCCTCCATACGGGCAGCCTCCAGATGTCCAACTGATTCTTCTTCTGCAGGTGACTGTCAAAGAATGCACAGATTAAATCTGTGGCATGCACATTATAGTTTGTACAGGTTCCCAGAAATTCTCCTCTGAGCCTACCCCTTCCATTTGAACAAATACTGTATTTGATCCCTTCTTCTCCTGCAGTCTATCCCTAGATATCAAATTTCTTACCCACATTAATGATTACAGGTGCAGGAGGTCCAAATCTACGATCAGGGAATGGATCTGGCACTGCAGGCTTCAGTAGGGATACATGCAATACTGGGTGGATTCTGAGAGATTCTGGTAACATGAAACGTCATTAATTTTATTTCCTTACCAGAAATGGTCCTACAAACTTCGGTGCCACCTTCGAGGGACAAGCCATCTTCAAGTTTGCTGTGGTGAGCCATACCCAGCCCCTTGACTGTAAGACCAGTTCTCCTCCTCTTTTATTGTCAAATGCCCTCTTTTCTTGTCAAATGTACTTTGGATGGCAGGAACAGGGGATTCAGGGACAAGGTCAAATAGAAAGGTGGGGTGAAATCAATAATTAGCAAAGAATGGGGACTGCTTGGTGGCACAATGATTGGCATTGTTGTAAGTGAACTCTGCTAAAGGGAGAAGTGACACCCAGTCATCCTGGACAAAAGAAGTGAAGCACCGGATGTATTGCTCCAGGGTTTGGTTAGTCTGCACTGTTTCCCTGTTGGTTTTCAGATGGTAAGCTGAGGCTAAGGATAGCTCTTTAAAGTCCCACACAGTGCTTTCCAAAATCTTGATGTAAATTGGACCCCTCAGACTGACACAATGTTTGCAGTTACTCCATGGAGCCTGACAATCTCCTTGACAAAGACCCGGGCGGTCCCAACAGCAGATGGCGTGTATTTCAGAGGTAAGAAATTAGATATTTGGGACAGATGATCTACCACCACAAAGATAGTGGTACACCCTCCAGAAGGTGGAAGTTCGACTATAAAGTCCATAAAAATCATCTTCCATGGTCTATCAGGTACAGGAAAAGGTCTGAGAAATCCCCAAGCTTTATTACAGCTATTCTTATTTACGGATACTAGTGGTACATGCATTTACATTACTTTGCAATCGTTCTCCAGCTCAGGACACCAGAATGTCGGTTGCACCAACTCAACAGTCTTGCAAATCCAGAAATGATCTGCTAGAGGATGATCATGACAGGGCCCCAGGACAACCACCCAAGCATCTGCTGGCACAAAAATTTGCTCACCTCTATAATATTCAATCTCCTCCCTGCAGTGTGATCCCTGGAGGACTGAGTGTTCTCACAGAAGATTGCAGTAAATTAGGCAGAAGATCGGACTGTAGTAGGAGGACGTTTCCAGCTGGCATGATGGTGTCTGGTACTGGTGTGGCTTTAGGATCCTCAAACATGTGTGACAGAGTGTCAGGCTTGGTGTTCTTTGATCCTGGTCTGTAGGTGATGTGGAACGTGAATCTCAAGAAGAAGAGTGCCTATTGAGCTTGGCGGGTCTTGAGACCGCAGATATTCAAGGTTTTTATGGTCTGTGGAAAAAATTAGTATCAGGTGGGTAGCTCTTTCTAGAAAATACCTTCATTCTTTCAGGGCTGTAGATAATTGCCAGGAGCTCCTGATCTCCCACATTATAATTTCTTTCCGCTGAGGTAAGTTTTATGATAAGAATGCAACCGGATGGATCACATCTTTGAGGCCTTGACGCTGTGATAGGACTGCACCAACCGCACTTTCTTAAGCATCTACTTCTAGGATATAAGGCAAGGTGGAATCTGGGTGACTCAGGACAGGAGCAGCGGTATATAACTTCTTTAAGGTCTCAAAAGCAGCTTGTGATAGGAGTGATGATGGTCCATAAGTTCATAATAAATTTGCAGTAAATGTTGGTGAAGTCCACAAACCGTTGGATTCCCATTTTATTTGTGGGGGCAGTCAGTCCAGGATCGCTGACACCTTCTGTGGGTCAATCTCAATTTCATCTGTAGGAATAATTAAGCCTAGGAACTGAATGCTTCATTGTTCGAAGTCACATTTTTCAGCCTTGGCATAGAATTCATGCTGTCGGAGCCGACACAGCAAACTTCTCATATGTCCCCAGTGTACCTCTAATGACACAGAAAATGTCAGGTTGTTGTCCAAATAGACAACGGCAAAGATATCTAGAAAGTCTCTGAAGATATTGTTAATGAAGTGTTGGAAGGTGGCTGGTGCATTGCATAGGCCGAATAGCATGACTTAGTACTCAAAATGGCCAAATCAAGTGCGGAACGCAGTATTTCACTCATCGCCCTCCTGGATATGGACCAAGTTATAGGCCCATCTTAAAGTGGGGTTCCACCCAAAAAAACAAACATACCTGAAAAATTCTAAAAAAAACCCCAAAAAATCATTTGGATATTTTTTTTTTTAACTTACCTCTAAATGCCTGTTGCTAGGTGGTCCCTTGTAGTCTGCCTCTTCCTTTGCCTGGGCTGGTGACATCACTTCCCCCTCGGCACAGGAAGGGCTCGGCTCTTCTCCCTCCCTCCTGTCAATCATCTGGGACCCATTACAGGTCCCAGGTGATTGAGCGGCCAATCACGTCGCGCGACGCCGCTCGCGCATGCGCAGTGCCGCTCGCGCATGCCCAGTGGGTGCCAGGCTGTGAAGCCACAGCCTGGCGTCCACAGTTGAAATGCCGGCGCCAACGAGCGGAGGGGGGGGACGAGCGGGGCTTCAATCCCCCGCATCGCTGGACCCTGGGACAGGTAAGTGTCCAATTAAAAGTCAGCAGCTGCAGTATTTGTAGCTGCTGACTTTTAATTTTTTTTTTATGGACCCCCTGGGTGAAACTCCTCTTTAAGTCCAATTTTGTAAAAATGGTTGCAGATTTAAGTCTCTGGAATAGTTCAGGTACCAAGGGCAGAGGGTAGCGGTTTTTCACTTTAGTCTTATTTAGGTCATGATAGTCCACACATGGCCATAAAGAATTATCCTTCTTCTCCACGAAGAATATGCCTGCACCAGCCGGTGAGGTAGGAGGACAGATGAATCCTTTCTGCAGGTTTTCATCATTGTAGTCTTTTAAGGCCCGAAGTTCCCGTTCGGACAAGGCAAAAATACGCCCAGGAAATTTTGGCTACAAGGAGAAGCTCAATGGGGCAATCATAAGGTCTGTATGGGGGGAGAACATCTGCTTCCCCCCCCCCCCCGATTTACTGAAACCATTTAGGTACTCGTGGTAGGGCCTTGGAACTACTTGGCATACAGTGCCTTGAAAAAGTATTTATACCCCTTTAAATTTTCCACATTTTGTCATGTTACAACCAAAAATGTAAATGGATTTTATTGAAATTTTATGTGATAGACCAACAGAAAGTGGCACATAATTGTGAATTGGAAGGAAAATGATAAATGGTTTTCAATTTTTTTTTACAAATAAATATGTGAAAAGTGTAGCATGCATTTGTATTTAGCTCCCTGGAGTAAATATTTTGTAGAACCACCTTACACTGCAATTACAGCGGCAAGTATTTTTGGGGATGTCTCTACCAGCCTTGCACATCTAGGGAGTGAAATTTTTGCCCATTCTTCTTTGCAAAATAGCTCAAGCTCTGTCAGATTGGATGGAGAGCGAATGTGAACAGCAATTTTCAAGTCTTGCCACAGATTATCAACCGGATTTAGGTCTGGACTTTGACTGGACCATTCTAACACATAAATATGCTTAGATGTAAACCATTCCATTGTAGCTCTGGCTGTATGTTTACGGTCATTGTCTTACTGGAAAGTGAACCTCCGTCCCAGTCTCAAGTCTTTTGCAGACTCTAACAGATTTTTTTGGAGGATTGCCCTGTATCTGGCTCCATCCATCTTCCCATCAACTCTGACCAGCTTCCCTGTCCCTGCTGAAGAAAAGCATCCCCACAACATAATGACGACACCACAATATTTCATGGTGGGGATGGTGTGTTCAGGGTGATGTGCAGTGTTAGTTTTCTACCACACATAGCATTTTGCTCTTAGACCAACACATTCCTCCAGGTGAACCTACCCCTCCTGCAGAGTCTTAACTGCTTGTGTAAGAGCAACAAGGTGCTGGCAGATTTCTTCCAATGGAGAGGGTCTTCTTGCATGCTCAGACATGGCTGCTTGGTACTTTCATGTACCTGGACAGTGAGCCTGATGTGTAGAGGAAGGCCTCTCGTATAGCTCTGGCTTGAGGGCCACTACTAGTGAGATAGCAGCCAGAGGAGCACACGAGGTATGAGTGCCTGTAATCAGTCCAGTAGTCTGTGTGGCATCAGTCAGTGGGTAGAATTAGCAGCAGCAGAGCAGGCTGGTAGTAGATGAGCTGGCACAATGCTTGGCTGGAGGCAGACTGTAGTAAGCAGCTGAAAGCAGAAACCAGATAGGAGCTTGCTGCACTGGAGGCGGTATCAGGTTGGATAAGCAAGGTGAAAGGTCAGACAAGTTGGGTCGGTAACAGTCGGGCAGATCAGGCATAGATGGCAGACAGCAGGATGGTCAAGTAACAAGCCAAGTCAGCATGGGGAGAGCAATCAAGTAGAAACAGGAGACAGGAGCAGAATACAAAGATGAGCCAAGGTCAGGGTAGGTAGCAGACAAACGCAGGTCAGAGGTAAGCCGGATCAAGATCAGAGGTCACACAGAATCAGGAACAACACACAGACACTGCAGACCAAACAGCAACAAGCCCATACTGAAGCCTGTTTAAATAGCCCACTTGGCACCACCATTAGTAACAGATGCATGCATAGATGCGCAAGTGTGAATGCTCGTGCACCTTTGCCCGCGGCTATGCACATCTGCCCAGGCATTTTCCGGTCTGAGCATCTGCATATGTGTGCTCCCAGAGATACCATCAGCACCATGGACATGCCTTCCCTAATAATGGATCTACATTGGGGAACATTTTTTAATTAATTTTTTATTAAAAGAATTCTCAAAAGCTGTCTTTGTGTTTTTATTACTTTTTGACACTTTTTTGATGAGAGAGTAGTGGTACTATGTAAGCCATACTCATTCACATATGGGGGGGCAGGATCTGGGGGCCCATTTGTTAAAGCTGTCTTTGTGTTTTTATTACCTTTTGACACTTTTTTGGTGAGAGAGTAGTGGTACTATGTACCCCATACTCATTCACATATGGGGGGGCAGGATCTGGGGGCCCATTTGTTAAAGCTGTCTTTGTGTTTTTATTACCTTTTGACACTTTTTTGGTGAGAGAGTAGTGGTACTATGTACCCCATACTCATTCACATATGGGGGGCAGGATCTGGGGGCCCATTTGTTAAAGCTGTCTTTGTGTTTTTATTACCTTTTGACACTTTTTTGGTGAGAGAGTAGTGGTACTATGTACCCCATACTCATTCACATATGGGGGGCAGGATCTGTTTTTTTTTATTTTGGCATGGGGTTCCCCTTAAAATCCATACCAAAAAAAATGTACTTTTGCTTTAAAAAATAATTACTTCTGCCCTAGACCAAGCGTGAGTGACATCATGACGTCGCTCTGGTCTGCCTACATCATAGAGGTAATCAGAGATGATCTGGTCTCTGTTCCTCTCTATGGCCAGCAGCACAAGCCGTTGGATCATTTCCCAGTAGGGATGAGCCGAACACCCCCCGTTCGGTTCGCACCAGAACATGCGAACAGGCAAAAAATTTGTTCGAACACGCAAACACCGTTAAAGTTTATGGGACACTAACATGAAAAATCAAAAGTGCTAATTTTAAAGGCTTATATGCATGGTATTGTCTTAAAAAGTGTTTGGGGACCCGGGTCCTGCCCCAGGGGACATGTATCAATGCAAAAAGAAGATTTTTTTTAAAAATGGCTGTTTTTTCGGGATTTTAATAATGCTTAACCACTTCAGCCTCGGAAGGATTTACCCCCTTCCTGACCAGAGCACTTTTTACAATTTGGCACTGCGTTGCTTTAACTGCTAATTGCGCGGCCATGCAATGCTGTACCCAAACGAAATTTGCGTCCTTTTCTTCCCACAAATAGAGCTTTCTTTTGATGGTATTTGATCACCTCTGCCGTTTTTATTTTTTGAGCTATACACGTAAAAAGACCGAAAATTTTGAAAAAAAATGATATTTTCTACTTTTTGTTCTAAAAAAATCCAATAAACTCAATTTTAGTCATACATTTAGGCCAAAATGTATTCGGCCACATGTCTTTGGAAAAAAAAATGTCAATAAGTATATATTTATTGGTTTGCGCAAAAGTTATAGTGCCTACAATCTAGGGTACATTTTCTGGAATTTACACAGCCTTTAATTTATGACTGCCTATGTCGTTTCTTGAGGTGCTAAAATGGCAGGACAGTACAAAACCCCCACAAACGACCCCATTTTGGAAAGTAGACACCCCAAGGAAATTGCTGAGAGGCATGTTGAGCCCATTGAATATTCATTTTTTTTGTCCCAAGTGACTGAATAATGACAAAAAAAAAAAAAAATTACAAAAAGTTGTCACTAAATGATATATTGCTCACACAGGCCATGGGCATATGTGGAATTGCACCCCAAAATACATTTAGCTGCTTCTCCTGAGTATGGGGATACCACATGTGTGGGACTTTTTAGGACCCTAGCTGCGTACGGGGCCCCGAAAACCAATCACCGCCTTCAGGATTTCTAAGGGTGTACATTTTTGATTTCACTCTTCACTGCCTATCACAGTTTCGGAGGCCCTGGAATGCCCAGGTGGCACAAACCCCCCCAAATGACCCCATTTTGGAAAGTAGACACCCCAAGCTATTTGCTGAGAGGCATGGTGAGTATTTTGCAGCTCTCATTTGTTTTTGAAAATGAAGAAAGACAAGAAAAAAAATGTTTTTTTTCTTTTTTTAATTTTCAAAACTTTGTGACAAAAATTGAGGTCTGCAAAATACTCACTATACCGCTCAGCAAATAGCTTGGGGTGTCTACTTTCCAAAATGGGGTCATTTGGGGGGGTTTTGTGCCACCTGGGCATTCCATGGCCTCCGAAACTGTGATAGGCAGTGAAGAGTGAAATCAAAAATTTACGCCCTTAGAAAGCCTGAAGGCGGTGCTTGGTTTTCGGGGTCCCGTGCGCGGCTAGGCTCCCAAAAAGTCCCACACATGTGGTATCCACATACTCAGGAGAAGCAACAGAATGTATTTTGGGGTGTAATTTCACATATTCCCATGGCATGTTTGAGCAATATATCATTTAGTGACAACTTTGTGGGGAAAAAAAAAATTGTCTCTTTCTCGCAACTTGTGTCACAATATAAAATATTCCATGGACTCAACATGACTCTCAGCAAATAGCTTGGGGTGTCTACTTTCCAAAATGGGGTCATTTGGGGGGGGGTTTGAACTGTCCTGGCATTTTATGCACAACATTTAGAAGCTTATGTCACACATCACCCACTCTAACCACTTGAAGACAAAGCCCTTTCTAACACTTTTTGATTACATGAAAAAATTATTTTTTTTTGCAAGAAAATTACTTTGAACCCCCAAAAATTATATATTTTTTTAAAGCAAATGCCCTACAGATTAAAATGGTGGGTGTTTCATTTTTTTTTTTTCACACAGTATTTGCGCAGCGATTTTTCAAACGCATTTTTTGGGGAAAAAAACACACTTTTTTAAATTTTAATGCACTAAAACACACTATATTGCCCAAATGTTTGATGAAATAAAAAAGATGATCTTAGGCCGAGTACATGGATACCAAACATGACATGCTTTAAAATTGCGCACAAACGTGCAGTGGCAACAAAATTAGTACATTTTTAAAAGCCTTTAAAAGCCTTTACAGGTTACCACTTTAGATTTACAGAGAAGGTCTACTGCTAAAATTACTGCCCTCGATCTGACCTTCGCGGTGATACCTCACATGCATGGTGCAATTGCTGTTTACAATTGATGCCAGACCGACGCTTGCGTTTGCCTTAGTGCGAGAGCAGGGGAGACAGGGGTGCTTTTTTTTTTTTTTTTTTCTTTATTATTTTTTTGCTTTTTTATCTTATTTTTAAACTGTTCCTTTCATTTTTTTTTTTTAATCATTTTTATTGTTATCTCAGGGAATGTAAATATCCCCTATGATAGCAATAGGTAGTGACAGGTACTCTTTTTTGAAAAAATTGGGGTCCCTAGACCCTAGATTTCTCCTCTGCCCTCAAACCATCTGACCACACCAAGTTCGGTGTGATAAAATGCTTCCCCAATTTCCCAATGGCGCTATTTATGGCGAAATCTAAGTCATAAAATGCTCGTAGCTTCCGGTTTCTTAGGCCATAGAGATGTTTGGAGCCACTCTGGTCTCTGATCAGCTCTGTGGTCAGCTGGTTGAATCACCGGCTGCATTCTCAGGTTCCCTGTTGAGACAGGAGAGCCAGAGAAAAACACGGAAGACGGTGGGGGGGGCATTCTCTCCCACTGCTTGTAAAAGCAGTCTAGAGGCTAATTAGCCACTAGGATTGCTTTTACATGAAAGCCGACCGCTGGCTGAAAAGAATGATACCAAGATGATACCGAAACCTGCAAGCATCATTCTGGTATAACCACTCAAAGTCGTGAATGGCGTACCTGAAGACAAAAAAATGGTTAACAGTAAAGCACAGTAAACGGTAAAGTATAAAAAATTGCATACCTGAAAAGCAAACATGATAAAACATAATAACAATAAAACATTGCAGAATAGAATACAGTAAAAAAGAGCAGAACAATAGAGAGAATAGAGAGAGAGAGAACAATAAAACAACAACTATTATTTTTTATTTTATATTTTTGTTTGTGTTTTTTTTTTTTTTTTTTTTACACTTTTTTTGTAACTGTAACTTTTATAACTGTAACCGGTTCCAGGTTCGGGTCTCTCAAAATGCGATGGCATCTTGGGAGACCCTGTGAAAGTGTGCCTAGTCTGTGCAATGCCGTACCCTACGCTATTACTCAACTAGTGAATGGTAGCGTTCAAAACATTCACCAATGCAAAGACCAGGATTGTCAGGATAGGAGGGACAATAATAGCGGGTGTCATGCCTATATCCGCGCTTGCTGCAGACACAACATCTTTTTTGGGGGGGGGGTTAGTTGGGTAGGGGTACTCGGGAGGACATAAAAATGCCTCTCATGCAGCCGACTGCATTTGGTTGGGGATGTGAATGGGGGAAGTACGGGCGCTGCAGAAGTGGTGGGTTCCCAATTAGGATTGGCGAATGCAGCAGGAAGGGCATTATGGGCACGACGGGCCTGTGTTTGTCTTCTTGGTGGCAGCGGGACACTACTTGTGCTTGCCACCTCACCAGCTTGAACTGCACTTATGGGACTCGCCACGTCACCAAGTGTTACTGCAGTGCTGGTTTGACTACGACCGGGGTGTACTAGGCCGCTGGCGCTTGCCAGTTCATCAAAACGCTACCAAAAAAACTGTTAGCGATCGCAGGGATCAGGCCTGACTCTGCGAACGCTGCAGTTATGCGTTTAGTGTTTTGTAAGTGACAGTGATCGATCGATACTGCACTTGGGTGGGCTGGGCCGGGCGGAGGGGCAAAACGCAGGTGCTAGCAGGTATCTGGGCTGATCCCGCTAACACTGCGTTTTTGGGAACCCTAAACTGCTGGGGACGCTAGTATAGATCTGATCGGATTAGACATTGATCCGTTCAGATACTATACCACTAAGGGAGGCGTACGGTGCGTGCGTGGGTGTTAGCGGTACTGGCGCTAATCTGACGCTGCCTGGGGCTGGTGCTTGCCAGTTCACCAAAATGCTACCAAAAAAACTTCTTCCTCCATCTTCATCTTCTCCATCTTCTTCTTCCTCCGCTCTTCTCGTCCCGCATGTTCCTCCGGCTTCTTCTCCGCTCCGTCTGCACAATCCGCTTCAATGGGAGTCTTCGGCTGTGTGATGCTTCGTTTCTTCTGACACTTCTTATATAACGGAGGGCGGGTCACCCGGTGACCCCACTCTCCTCTGACACACAGGGACTTCCCTGAGGCTTCCCCCGTGTTGTCAGAGGTGGCGGGGTCACTCGGTTACGTAACCTCCCGTTATATAAGAAGTGTCAGAAGAACCGAAGCGTCACACTACGGAAGACTTCCACTGAGGCAGATCGTACAGACAGAGCGGAGAAGAAGCCGGAGGGAGATGCGGGACGAGAAGAGCGGAGGAAGAAGAAGATGGAGAAGAAGAAGATGGAGGAAGAAGAAGAACACCAAAGGAAGATCAGAAGAAAGAAGATGGAAGAAAAAGCAGAAAGAAGAAGAAATTAATAAAGGACATGTCAAAAACCATCTCTTGTGTTTTTTAACCTTTTTTGACACTTTTTTTGTGAAATGTTAGGGGTACATTTGTACCCCATTAACAATTCACATGGGGGCTGGGATATGGGGGTCCCCTTGTTAAAGTGGGCTTCCAGATTCCGATAAGCCCCCACGCGCAGACCCCTACAACCACCGGGCAAGGGTTGTGGGGATGAGGCCCTTATCCCCATCAACATGGGGACAAGGTGCTTTGGGGGCTACCCCAAAGCACCCTCCCCATGTTGAGGGCATGTGGCCTGGTACGGTTCAGGAGGGGGGCGCTCTCTCATCCCCCCCTCTTTTCCTGTGACCTGCCAGGTTGCGTGCTCAGATAAGGGTCTGGTATAAATTTTTGGTGAGACCCCATGCCATTTTATTTTAAATTTTGGTACGGGGTTCCCCCTAATATCCATCCCACACCTGAAGGGCCTGATACAGAATTTAGGGGGACCGCCACGCATTTTTTTTTTTACATTTTTGTTCAGGTTTCCCCTGTGGGGAAATTCCATGCCGTTTTTATCAATGAACTTTTATGTGTATTGCCGGACCGACAATTCATTATAGCCGGCCCGGCACTAGATCTAGCACTTTTAAATTACTTTTTTTCCTGACAATTCATTATAGCCAGCACTAGCTCTAGTACTTTTAAATGACTTTTTTTCCCTTTAGAAATGTCATTTTGCTGTCAGACTTTTCTAAACATGGGAAACATGCGCCCCTTTACAGGCATGCTATAGACACCCCCCGGTACGAAATTTAAGGAATATTACACTTTAATTGTTTCACTTTAAGCATTATTAAAATCACTGCTCCTGAAAAAATGGCCGTTTTGAAAACTTTTTTTGTATTGATACATGTCCCCTGGGGCAGGACCCAGGTCCCCAAACACTTTTTATGACAATACCATGCATATTAGCCTTTAAAATTAGCACTTTTGATTTCTCCCATAGACTTTTAATGGGTGTTCCGTGGCTTTCGAATTTGCTGCGAACACCCCAAATTGTTCGCTGTTCAGCGAACGGGCGAACAGCCAATGTTCGAGTCGAACTCATGTTCGAGTCAAACTCATGTTCGATCCGAACATAAAGCCCATCCCTATTTCCCAGGCTTGCCGGCTTCCTTCTGCTTCTGAAAGCGATCCAGCAGCTAATTAGCTGCTCTAACCCCTTTCATGAGAAAGAGAATCGCTGGCTGTAAAAAAAAACAGAGTTATGGCTGATAGCTTCTGCCACAACCCTGGCAAGCCGCAAAATGGCTATCAAACATAGAAGCACTTGCCTAATAATCCAATAATCCCTTCTGGTCCGGGTTTGGCAGCATGGACAGGACATGCGGCTGAGACTCTCTCTCTCTCTCTCTCTCTCTCTCTCTCTCTCTCTCTCTCTCTCTCTCTCTCTCTCTCTCTCTCTCTCTCTCATAATTCCCTCATTCTGGGTTTTTTCAAAGCCAACCTCCCATAAATAGGAAGTGCTAATATCTAATTATACATAACACTGTGACATTAGCAGCTAACAGCGGAAAGAAGCAAAACCCTACATATGTAATATATGTGATCATTTGAAAACATTAAAGTGGTATTAAACCTAAAACCAAAAATGTAATATATTGCAGCTTACCAATCATTAGATGTGGTGGCTGCATTTGTTTTCTATTTTTAGGCCTTTCCCCTCTGTTTTCACCTGACCAGTAACAAGCCTCCTGTATTTGAGTGCCCCCGCTCTGGATGAAAGAGCTTACAGGGAACCTTTGGACAGCAGCTTTGTCAGTCTGGGTGGGGATGTTAGATAGACTACCAATTTGAGATATGCTATAACAAACTGAAGCCAAACACCAGCTAATACTTTATAATCAGTTACAGAAAACAGTTTTTTTTTGTTTCTTTTGGGATAAAGGTTTTACATTAATAAATAAAGCTGATCATGGTCAAAGAGGGGGGCTGTGGAGGGGACTGGAATACAAGGAGGGGGGGCTGTGGAGGGGACTGGAATACAAGGAGTGGGCTGTGTAGGGGACTGGAATACAAGGAGGGATACTGTGGAGGGGTCTGGAATATAAGGAGGGGGGCTGTGCAGGGGACTCGAATACAAGGAGGGGGGCTGTGGAGGGGACTGGAATACAAGGAGGGGGGCTGTGGAGGGGACAGGGATACAAGGAGGGAGGCTGTGGAGGGGACTGGGATATGAGGAGGGGGGTGTGGAGGTCACTGGAATACAAGGAGGGGGGCAGTAGAGGGGACTGAGATACACGGAAGGAGGGGCTGGAATACAAGAAGGGGGGCTGTGGAGGGAACTGAGGTGCAAGGAAGGGGGCTGTAAACGGGACTGGATTACAAGTAAAGGGGGGTTGTAAAGGGTATTGGGGTACAAGTAAAGGTTTTTTTAAAGGGGCCTGGGGTACAAGCAGGACCATCTTAAGAGCATTATAGGCCTCCAGGCAATACAGTGCACTGGGGCCCTGTCTACACAATCACACACGAGAATAAAAATGCAAATTATCAATAAGGCTATATTTATTGGTACTTCCAACAAAATCAGTGTTTAAACATTAACACAACATTTGGACAATATAACACGAGTTTGATGGGCACAGTAGCTGTGTTTGATGGGCACAGTGGCTGCGTTTGATGGGCACAGTGTCAGCGTTTGATGGGCACAGTGTCAGCGTTTGATGGGCACAGTGGCAGCTTTGATGGGCACAGTGGCTGCATTTGATGGGCACAGTGGCAGCTTTGATGGGCTTAGTGGCAGCTTTGATGGGCACAGTGGCTGTTTGATAGGTACAGTGGCAGCTTTGATGGGCACAGTGGCTGTGTTTGATGGGCACAGTGGCAGCTTTTGAGAGGCACAGACAGTGGCTGTGTTTGATGCACAACTTGAACTTACTTAAGTAGACAGTGTTAGACTTACTTGAAGCCGCTGGCCTGGTGCAGTACAGTGTGTCACTCACAGCAGCAAGGCAGCGCCAGCTATCAAGGGCCATCCTTCTGCTCCGCTCCCTCTCCACACTGTCTGAAGAACATGACAGAGGTGGGCGGAGCTTGTTCACTAGCTGCTGGGGCGGCCACTGCGCGATATGAATGCTGGGGCGGCCGCGACCTCTGACTGATGTCACTGGTTGCTAGCTAGACGCTGGGCGGCAACCAGTGCAGTCAGTCAAATTAAGCAGCAGATTGCAGCGCTGAGGATCGGCTCTGGATGGAGCCCTCCAGACAAGTGGGGCCCCCGAGCAACTGCCCAGCATGCCCAGTGGAAAAAACGGCCCTGGGTACAAGGGGGGCTGTGAAGGGGACTAATGTGCAAAGAAAGTGGGATGCAAGGAAGGGGGCTGAGGACAATGATGTAAAGGGGGAAAGTCTGTGATGTAAGGAGGGAGGCTGAGATTTAAATTGGGGGACTTGAATGAAAATAGGTCTGTGATGTAAAGCAGGCACTGTATTGTAAAGGGGTGCTGTATTGCCACTATTTGTCTTCAGGCCGGGTCCAGAGACTCAGCTGAAGACCACGACTGAACAAAGAGGTGGAGAGGTGCCACAAGTAAACTCCATCTCTGCCACCTCCACCGTATACATGGGCAGGGCAAAGGGGGTGGAGTCAGGGGCAGAGCCAGGGGGCGGCAAAATTAGGTTTTGCCTAGGGTGTCAAAAATCCTTGCACCAGCCCTGAATACAGCTTACAAGGAATGCCCACTCCATCAGTCTGACATGCACTCATGAGGGCATTCTGATATTTGCATAACTAATCCCAAGATCCATACCACTGCTTGCATCAGGACTGAAGTCTCTTGAGAAGAGTACTGAGGCAGGGTGCTCTGATGATTTAGGGAAGCTATGTCCAACGTTACATTGGGTGGCACAGTTACCCACTGATGACACCAATGAGTCTATAATAAGGTACATAAGGTATGTAATATTAAACAGAAAGGATTTATTAGAAAAAAAGCAAGAGAGATAAAGAGAGATGGAGAAACAAGGGAAAGCAACATATAAAAAGTTTAAACTTCAGCTTTAACTTGTTTGAGGTTTTTTCTATCCTCCAGTTGCATAAATATATGAAACAAATAAAAAATCCATATAAGACAGTAGACAGAATGACCTTCTTTGATGAAATTGGTGAATTTCCTTTCCACTATAAAACAGTAAATTGGGTGAAGATTTCCGGTCACAATAATACAGTGAGGAGGAGCACATGTGGCACTCTCTTTTCATGACATTGGCCGCCCATTGTACAGTTTTAACAACAGATGTATAGCAATTATACTCAAGCAATGACATTTCATGAACTTAATTGCTTCAAATATTAAATTATCTCTCTCTGCCCTTTACATATAAGTATATGTAGCGCGGGTGTTGTGATCAGTTATAATGCTGAACAATGTGATGTTTATTAAGTTAAAGTTTGGCTCCCTCTAGTGTCCTTTTTTTATGCTAATGCTGTAATGACTAGGGATGAGCTTCGTGTTGGAGTCAAACCCGCCGAATTGGGAACAATATGGGCTGTTCGCGCCAAATTCGTGTGGCGTGTCACGGCCCATAATTCAATGCGGCTTCGCAGTGCATTGCTGGCTGATGATTGGCCAAGCATGCACTATGACCCACATGCTTGGCCAATCACAGAGCCGTCTGAACAGAGAGCTGTATTTGGCCAAAGCTAAGGAGTCTTTGGCCAATCATGGCTCAGGGGATTTAGTACACGCCCCACACTATATAAGGCCGCCTGCACAGCGGCCCTGTGTAGTGTGTGTTCCGGCGTTGAAAGAGATAGACAGAGAGACAGTGTCATTTGATTTAAGTTAGATAGATTAGGCAGGACAGTCAGTGAGTTAGCTGAAACTTACAGTGTATTGTGTATATATATGCATCACAGGTTTTGTATATATAATATATATATATATATATATATATATATATATATATATATATATATATATATATATACACATATATACACATATATACACATATATATATACACTGTATTCAGTTTAGCTAGATCCGTTCCTGTTATCTTCCTACTGACAGGTAGGCTTGTCTTGTTACAGTATTTACAGATACCTGAAAAAAAATTGCTGGTGTTCTTTTGATCCTATTAGTACCACAGTCAGGCAGCTAGACTATTTACAGTTAGTGTAGTACGTCCGCCTCACAGTGTTCAGTTAAAGCTACAAGTTAGTTTAGTGTGACCTCTGCACAGTGTTCAGCTAAAACTACAAGTTAGTGTTTAGTCCTAGGAACAAAGAATACGGAGGAGAGATGGGTTTGCTTTAAGAGCATATTAAATAAGGGCATCAGCCAATGTATCCCATTGGGTAATACATTTAAAAGAGCAAACAAAAATCCTGGATGGCTTAACTCCAATGTAAAAATGCATATAAAAGCAAAGGAGAAGGCCTTCAAAAAATACAAGGTTGAGGGATCATCCTCAGCATTCAGACTTTATAAAGAATGCAATAAGAAATGTAAGGGTGCAATTAGGACGGCTAAGATAGAACATGAAAGACACATAGCGGAGGAGAGCAAAAAAATCCCAAGAAATTATTTAAGTATGTAAACAGTAAAAAAGGGAGGACAGACCATATTGGCCCCATAAAGAATGAGGAAGGACATCTGGTTACAAAGGATGGGGAGATGGCAAAGGTATTGAATTTATTCTTCTCCTCAGTCTTCACGAGTGAATCGGGGGGCTTCAGTAACCATAACTGCAGTGTTTATCCTCATGACACAACACAGGAAGCACCTACATGGTTAACAGAGGAGGGAATTAAAATTAGACTTGAGAAACTTAACATTAATAAATCACAGGGACCAGATGGCTTGCATCCGAGGGTACTTAGGGAACTCAGTCAGGTGATTGCCAGACCGTTGTTCCTAATTTTTACAGACAGTCTATTGACTGGAATGGTACCAGCTGATTGGAGAAAAGCCAATGTAGCACCAATATTTAAAAAGGGCCCAAAAAACATTCCTGGGAATTACAGACCAGTTAGCCTAACATCAATAGTATGTAAACTCTTGGAGGGGATGATAAGGGATTATATACAAGATTTTAGTAATAAGAATGATATCATTAGCAGTAATCAGCATGGATTCATGAAGAATCGTTCTTGCCAAACCAATCTATTAACCTTCTATGAGGAGGTGAGTTGCCATCTAGATAAAGGAAGGCCCGTAGACATGGTGTATCTGGATTTTGCAAAAGCATTTGACACAGTTCCCCATAAACGTTTACTGTACAAAATAAGGTGCGTTGGCATGGACCATAGGGTGAGTACATGGATTGAAAACTGGCTACAAGGGCGTGTTCAGAGGGTGGTGATAAATGGGGAGTACTCAGAATGGTCAGGGGTGGGTAGTGGGGTTCCCCAGGGTTCTGTACTGGGACCAATCCAATTTAATTTGTTCATAAACGACCTGGAGGATGGGATAAACAGTTCAATCTCTGTATTTGCAGACAATACTAAGCTAAGCAGGGCAATAACTTCTCCGCAGGATATGGAAATCTTGCAAAAAGACCTGAACAAATTAATGGGGTGGGCGACTACATGGCAAATGAGGTTCAATGTAGAAAAATGCAAAATAATGCATTTGGGTGGCAAAAATATGAATGCAACCTATACACTGGGGGGAGAACCTCTGGGGGAATCTAGGATGGAAAATGACCTGGGGGTCCTAGCAGATGATAGGCTCAGCAATGGCATGCAATGCCAAGCTGCTGCTAATAAAGCAAACAGAATATTGGCATGCATTAAAAGGGGGATCAACGCAAAAGATAAAACGATAATTCTCCCGCTCTACAAGACTCTGGTCCAGCCGCACCTGGAGTATGCTGTCCAGTTCTGGGCACCAGTCCTCAGGAGGAATGTACTGGAAATGGAGCGAGTACAAAGAAGGGCAACAAAGCTAATAAAGGGTCTGGAGGATCTTAGTTATGAGGAAAGGTTGCGAGCACTGAACTTATTCTCTCTGGAGAAGAGACGCTTGAGAGGGGATATGATTTCAATTTACAAATACTGTACTGGTGACCCCACAATAGGGATAAAACGTTTTCGCAGAAGAGAGTTTAATAAGACTCGTGGCCACTCATTACAATTAGAAGAAAAGAGGTTTAACCTTAAACTACGTAGAGGGTTCTTTACTGTAAGAGCGGCAAGGATGTGGAATTCCCTTCCACAGGCGGTGGTCTCAGCGGGGAGCATTGATAGCTTCAAGAAACTATTAGATAATCACCTGAATGACCGCAACATACAGGGATATGTAATGTAATACTGACACATAATCACACACATAGGTTGGACTTGATGGACTTGTGTCTTTTTTCAACCTCACCTAGTATGTAACTATGTAACTATGTGTAGTGCGTCCTCCTCACAGTGTTCAGCTAAAGCTATAAGTTAGTTTATTGTGACCTCTGCACAGTGTTCAGCTAAAGCTAGAAGTTAAGGTAGTGTGTCCTCCTCACAGTGTTCAGCTAACGCTACAAGTTAGTGTAGTGCGTCGTCCTCACAGTGTTCAGCTAAAACTACAAGTTAGTGTAGTGCGACCTCTGCATAGTGTTCAGCTAAAGCTAAAAGTTAGTTTAGTGTGACCTCTGCACAGTGTTCAGCTAAAGCTACAAGTTAGGGTAGTGCGTCCTCCTTACAGTGTTCAGCTAAAGCTACAAGTTAGTGTAGTGAGAGCTCTGCACAGTGTTCAGCTAAAGCTACAAGTTAGTGTAGTGCGTCCTCCTCACAGTGTTCAGCTAAAACTACAAGTTAGTGTAGTGCGAGCTCTGCACAGTGTTCAGACTAAAGCTAACTGTAGAAGGTTGGTGGTGTTTTCCTGATCCTATCACTACCGCAGGCAGCTAAATAAGCTACAAGTTAGTTTTTTGCAAGCTCTGCACTGTGTTCACCTAAAGCTACCTGTAGAAGGTTGGTGGTGTTTTCCTGATCCTATCACTACCGCAGGCAGCTAAAAGAGCTACAAGTTAGTTTTTTTTGAGCTCTGTACAGTGTTCACCTAAAGCTACCTGTAGAAGGTTGGTGGTGTTTTCCTGATCCTATCACTACCTCAGGCAGCTAAATAAGCTACAAGTTAGTTTTTTTGCAAGCTCTGCACAGTGTTCACCTAAAGCTACCTGTAGAAGGTTGGTGGTGTTTTCCTGATCCTATCACTACCGCAGGCAGCTAAATAAGCTACAAGTTAGTTTTTTTGCAAGCTCTGCACAGTGTTCACCTAAAGCTACCTGTAGAAGGTTGGTGGTGTTTTCCTGATCCTATTACTACCGCAGGCAGCTAAATCAGCTACAAGTTAGTTTTTTGCGAGCTCTGCACAGTGTTCACCTAAAGCTACCTGTAGATGTGTGGTGGTGTTTTCCTGATCCTATCACTACCGCAGGCAGCTAAATAAGCTACAAGTTAGTTTTTTGCGAGCTCTGCACAGTGTTCACCTGAAGCTACCTTTACAAGGTTGGTGGTGTTTTTCTGATCCTATCACTACCGCAGGCAGCTAAATAAACTACAAGTTAGTGTAGTGCGTCCTCCTCACAGTGTTCAGCATAAACTACAAGTTAGTGTAGTGCACAGTGCTCAGCTAAAGCTACAAGTTAGGGTAGTGCATCCTCCTCACAGTGTTCAGCTAAAGCTACAAGTTAGTGTAGTGTGTCCTCCTCACAGTGTTCAACTAAAATGATAAGTTAGTGTAGTGCAACCTCTGCACAGTGTTCAGCTAAAGCTACAAGTTAGTGTAGTGCGTCCTCTGAACAGTGTTCAGCTAAATCTACAAGTTAGCGTAGTGCAACTTCTGCACAGTGTTCAGCTAAAGCTACAAGTTAGTGTAGTGCATCCTCTGAACAGTGTTCAGCTAACACTACAAGTTAGTGTAGTGTGTCCTCCTCACAGTGTTCAGCTAAAACTACAAGTTAGTGTAGTGCGAGCTCTGCACAGTGTTCAGCTAAAGCTACCTGTAGAAGGTTGGTGGTGTTTTCCTGATCCTATCACTACCGCAGGCAGCTAAATAAGCTACAAGTTAGTGTAGTGCGTCCTCCTCACAGTGTTCAGCTAAAACTACAAGTTAGTGTAGTACACAGTGTTCAGCTAAAGCTACAAGTTAGGGTAGTGCGTCCTCCTCACAGGGTTATGCTAAAGCTACCAGTTAGTGTAGTGTGTCCTCCCCACAGTGTTCATCTAAAACTACAAGTTAGTGTAGTGCGACCTCTGCACAGTGTTCGGCTAAAGCTACAGGTTAGTGTAGTGCGTCCCCTGAACAGTGTTCAGCCAAAACTACAAGTTAGTGTAGTGCAACCTCTGCACAGTGTTCAGCTAAAGCTACAAGTTAGTGTAGTGCGTCCTCTGAACAGTGTTCAGCTAAAGCTACAAGTTAGTGTAGTGCGTCCTCCTCACAGAGTTCAGCTAAAACTACAAGTTAGTGTAGTGCAAGCTCTGCACAGTGTTCAGCTAAAGCTACCTGTAGAAGGTTAGTGGTGTTTTCCTGATCCTATCACTACCGCAGGCAGCTAAATAAGCTACAAGTTAGTTTTTTGCGAGCTCAGCACAGTGTTCACCTAAAGCTACCAGCAGAAGTGTGGTGGTGTTTTCCTGATCCTATCACTACCGCAGGCAGCTAAATAAGCTACAAGTTAGTTTTTTGCGAGCTCTGCACAGTGTTCACCTAAAGCTATCTGTAGAAGGTTGGTGGTGTTTTCCTGATCCTATCACTACCGCAGGCAGCTAAATAAGCTACAAGTTTGTTTTTTGCAAGCTCTGCACAGTGTTCACCTAAAGCTACCTGTAGAAGGTTGGTGGTGTTTTCCTGATCCTATTACTACTGCAGGCAGCTAAATAAGCTACAAGTTAGTTTTTTGCGAGCTCTGCACAGTGTTCACCTAAAGCTACCTGTAGAAGTGTGGTGGTGTTTTCCTGATCCTATCACTACCGCAGGCAGGTAAATAAGCTAAAAGTTAGTGTATTGCGTCCTCCTCACAGTGTTCAGCTAAAACTACAAGTTAGTGTAGTGCACAGTGTTCAGCTAAAGCTACAAGTTAGGGTAGTGCGTCCTCCTCACAGTGTTCAGATAAAGCTACAAGTTAGTGTAGTGCGTCCTCCTCACAGTGTTCAGCTAAAACTACAAGTTAGTGTAGTGCGAGCTCTGCACAGTGTTCAGACTAAAGCTAACTGTAGAAGGTTGGTGGTGTTTTCCTGATCCTATCACTACCGCAGGCAGCTAAATAAGCTACAAGTTAGTTTTTTGCAAGCTCTGCACTGTGTTCACCTAAAGCTACCTGTAGAAGGTTGGTGGTGTTTTCCTGATCCTATCACTACCGCAGGCAGCTAAAAGAGCTACAAGTTAGTTTTTTTTGAGCTCTGTACAGTGTTCACCTAAAGCTACCTGTAGAAGGTTGGTGGTGTTTTCCTGATCCTATCACTACCGCAGGCAGCTAAATAAGCTACAAGTTAGTTTTTTTGCAAGCTCTGCACAGTGTTCACCTAAAGCTACCTGTAGAAGGTTGGTGGTGTTTTCCTGATCCTATCACTACCGCAGGCAGCTTAATAAGCTACAAGTTAGTTTTTTTGCAAGCTCTGCACAGTGTTCACCTAAAGCTACCTGTAGAAGGTTGGTGGTGTTTTCCTGATCCTATTACTACCGCAGGCAGCTAAATCAGCTACAAGTTAGTTTTTTGCGAGCTCTGCACAGTGTTCACCTAAAGCTACCTGTAGAAGTGTGGTGGTGTTTTCCTGATCCTATCACTACCGCAGGCAGCTAAATAAGCTACACGTTAGTTTTTTGCGAGCTCTGCACAGTGTTCACCTAAAGCTACCTTTACAAGGTTGGTGGTGTTTTTCTGATCCTATCACTACCGCAGGCAGCTAAATAAACTACAAGTTAGTGTAGTGCGTCCTCCTCACAGTGTTCAGCATAAACTACAAGTTAGTGTAGTGCACAGTGCTCAGCTAAAGCTACAAGTTAGGGTAGTGCATCCTCCTCACAGTGTTCAGCTAAAGCTACAAGTTAGTGTAGTGCGTCCTCCTCACAGTGTTCAACTAAAATGATAAGTTAGTGTAGTGCAACCTCTGCACAGTGTTCAGCTAAAGCTACAAGTTAGTGTAGTGCGTCCTCTGAACAGTGTTCAGCTAAATCTACAAGTTAGCGTAGTGCAACTTCTGCACAGTGTTCAGCTAAAGCTACAAGTTAGTGTAGTGCATCCTCTGAACAGTGTTCAGCTAACACTACAAGTTAGTGTAGTGTGTCCTCCTCACAGTGTTCAGCTAAAACTACAAGTTAGTGTAGTGCGAGCTCTGCACAGTGTTCAGCTAAAGCTACCTGTAGAAGGTTGGTGGTGTTTTCCTGATCCTATCACTACCGCAGGCAGCTAAATAAGCTACAAGTTAGTGTAGTGCGTCCTCCTCACAGTGTTCAGCTAAAACTACAAGTTAGTGTAGTACACAGTGTTCAGCTAAAGCTACAAGTTAGGGTAGTGCGTCCTCCTCACAGGGTTATGCTAAAGCTACCAGTTAGTGTAGTGTGTCCTCCTCACAGTGTTCATCTAAAACTACAAGTTAGTGTAGTGCGACCTCTGCACAGTGTTCGGCCAAAACTACAAGTTAGTGTAGTGCAACCTCTGCACAGTGTTCAGCTAAAGCTACAAGTTAGTGTAGTGCGTCCTCTGAACAGTGTTCAGCTAAAGCTACAAGTTAGTGTAGTGCGTCCTCCTCACAGAGTTCAGCTAAAACTACAAGTTAGTGTAGTGCAAGCTCTGCACAGTGTTCAGCTAAAGCTACCTGTAGAAGGTTAGTGGTGTTTTCCTGATCCTATCACTACCGCAGGCAGCTAAATAAGCTACAAGTTAGTTTTTTGCGAGCTCAGCACAGTGTTCACCTAAAGCTACCAGCAGAAGTGTGGTGGTGTTTTCCTGATCCTATCACTACCGCAGGCAGCTAAATAAGCTACAAGTTAGTTTTTTGCGAGCTCTGCACAGTGTTCACCTAAAGCTATCTGTAGAAGGTTGGTGGTGTTTTCCTGATCCTATCACTACCGCAGGCAGCTAAATAAGCTACAAGTTTGTTTTTTGCAAGCTCTGCACAGTGTTCACCTAAAGCTACCTGTAGAAGGTTGGTGGTGTTTTCCTGATCCTATTACTACTGCAGGCAGCTAAATAAGCTACAAGTTAGTTTTTTGCGAGCTCTGCACAGTGTTCACCTAAAGCTACCTGTAGAAGTGTGGTGGTGTTTTCCTGATCCTATCACTACCGCAGGCAGGTAAATAAGCTAAAAGTTAGTGTATTGCGTCCTCCTCACAGTGTTCAGCTAAAACTACAAGTTAGTGTAGTGCACAGTGTTCAGCTAAAGCTACAAGTTAGGGTAGTGCGTCCTCCTCACAGTGTTCAGATAAAGCTACAAGCTAGTGTATTGCGTCCTCCTCACAGTGTTCCTCTAAAACTACAAGTTAGTGTAGTGCGACCTCTGCACAGTGTTCGGCTAAAGCTACAAGTTAGTTTAGTGTGACTTCTGCACAGTGTTCAGCTAAAACTACAAGTTAGTGTAGTGCGTCCTCCTCACAGTGTTCAGCTAAAGCTACAAGTTAGTTTAGTGTGACCTCTGCACAGTGTTCAGCTAAAGCTATAAGTTAGGGTAGTGCGTCCTCCTTACAGTGTTCAGCTAAAGCTACAAGTTAGTGTAGTGAGAGCTCTGCACAGTGTTCAACTAAAACTACAAGTTAGTGTATTGCGTCCTCCTCACAGTGTTCAGCTAAAACTACAAGTTAGTGTAGTGCGACCTATGCACAGTGTTCAGCTAAAGCTACAAGCTAGTGTAGTGCGTCTTCTGAACAGTGTTCAGAAGAAAGCTACAAGTTAGTGTAATTCGTCCTCCTCACAGTGTTCAGCTAAAACTACAAGTTAGTGTAGTGCGAGCTCTGCACAGTGTTCAGCTAAAACTACAAGTTAGTGTAGTGCGACCTCTGCACAGTGTTCAGCTAAAGCTACAAGTTAGTGTAGTGCGTCCTCCTCACAGTGTTCAGCTAAAACTACAAGTTAGTGTAGTGCGACCTCTGCACAGTGTTCAGCTAAAGCTACAAGTTAGTGTAGTGCATCCTCTGAACAGTGTTCAGTTAAAGCTACAAGTTAGTGTGGTGCGTCCTCCTCACAGTGTTCAGCTAAAACTACAAGTTAGTGTAGTGCGAGCTGTGCACAGTGTTCAGCTAAAGCTACCTGTAGAAGGTTGGTGGTGTTTTCCTGATTCTATCACTACTGCAGGCAGCTAAATAAGCTACAAGTTAGTTTTTTGCGAGCTCTGCACAGTGTTCAGCTAAAGTTACCTGTAGAAGGTTGGTGGCGTTTTCCTGATCCTATCACTACCGCAGGCAGCTAAATACGCTACAAGTTAGTTTTTTGCGAGCTCTGCACTGTGTTCACCTAAAGCTACATGTAGAAGTGGGGTGGTGTTTTCCTGATGCTATCACTACCGCAGGCAGCTAAATAAGCTACAAGTTAGTTTTTTTGCGAGCTCTGCACAGTGTTCACCTAAAGCGACCTGTAGAAGGCTGGTGGTGTTTTCCTGATCCTATCACTACCGCAGGCAGCTAAATAAGCTACAAGTTAGTGTAGTGCGTCCTCCTCACAGTGTTCGGCTAAAACTACAAGTTAGTGTAGTGCACAGTGTTCAGCTAAAGCTACAAGTTAGGGTAGTGCATCCTCCTCACAGTCTTCAGCTAAAGCTACAAGTTAGTTTAGTGCTTCCTCCTCACAGTGTTAAGCTAAAACTACAAGTTAGTGTAGTGCACAGTGTTCAGCTAAAGCTACAAGTTAGGGTAGTGCGTCCTCCTCACAGTGTTCAGCTAAAACTACAAGTTAGTGTAGTGCACAGTGTTCAGCTAAAGCTACAAGTTAGGGTAGTGCGTCCTCCTCACAGTGCTCATCTAAAACTACAATTTAGTGTAGTGTGACCTCCGCACAGTGTTCAGCTAAAGCTACAAGTTAGTGTAGTGCGTCCTCCTCACAGAGTTCAACTAAAACTACAAGTTAGTGTAGTGCGAGCTCTGCACAGTGTACAGCTCAAGCTACCTGTAGAAGGTTGGTGGTGTTTTCCTGATCCTATCACTACCGCAGGCAGCTAAATAAGCTACAAGTTAGTTTTTTGCGAGCTCAGCACAGTGTTCAACTAAAGCTACCAGTAGAAGTGTGGTGGTGTTTTCCTGATCCTATCACTACCGCAGGCAGCTAAATAAGCTACAAGTTAGTTTTTTGCGAGCTCTGCACAGTATTCACCTAAAGCTACCTGTAGAAGGTTGGTGGTGTTTTCCTGATCCTATCACTACCGCAGGCAGCTAAATAAGCTACAAGTTAGTTTTTTTGCAAGCTCTGCACAGTGTTCACCTAAAGCTACCTGTAGAAGGTTGGTGGTGTTTTCCTGATCTTATTACTACCGCAGGCAGCGAAATAAGCTACAAGTTAGTTTTTGGCGAGCTCTGCACAGTGTTCACCTAAAGCTACCTGTAGAAGTGTGGTGGTGTTTTCCTGATCCTATCACTACCACAGGCAGCTAAATAAGCTACAAGTTAGTGTAGTGCGTCCTCCTCACAGTGTTCGGCTAAAACTACAAGTTAGTGTAGTGCACAGTGTTCAGCTAAAGCTACAAGTTAGGGTAGTGCATCCTCCTCACAGTCTTCAGCTAAAGCTACAAGTTAGTTTAGTGCGTCCTCCTCACAGTGTTAAGCTAAAACTACAAGTTAGTGTAGTGCACAGTGTTCAGCTAAAGCTACAAGTTAGGGTAGTGCGTCCTCCTCACAGTGTTCAGCAATAACTACAAGTTAGTGTAGTGCACAGTGTTCAGCTAAAGCTACAAGTTAGGGTAGTGCGTCCTCCTCACAGTGCTCATCTAAAACTACAATTTAGTGTAGTGCGACCTCCGCACAGTGTTCATCTAAAGCTACAAGTTAGTGTAGTGCGTCCTCCTCACAGAGTTCAACTAAAACTACAAGTTAGTGTAGTGCGAGCTCTGCACAGTGTTCAGCTCAAGCTACCTGTAGAAGGTTGGTGGTGTTTTCCTGATCCTATCACTACCGCAGGCAGCTAAATAAGCTACAAGTTAGTGTAGTGCGTCCTCCTCACAGTGTTCAACATAAACTACAAGTTAGTGTAGTGCACAGTGCTCAGCTAAAGCTACATGTTAGGGTAGTGCGTCCTCCTCACAGTGTTCAGCTAAAGCTACAAGTTAGTGTAGTGCGTTCTCCTCACAGTGTTCAGCTAAAATGACAAGTTAGTGTAGTGCGACCTCTGCACAGTGTTCAGCTAGAGCTATAAGTTAGTGTAGTGTGTCCTCTGTACAGTGTTCAGCTAAAACTACAAGTTAGCGTAGTGCAACTTCTGCACAGTGTTCAGCTAAAGCTACAAGTTAGTGTAGTGCATCCTCTGAACAGTGTTCAGCTAACACTACAAGTTAGTGTAGTGTGTCCTCCTCACAGTGTTCAGCTAAAACTACAAGTTAGTGTAGTGCAAGCTCTGCACAGTGTTCAGCTAAAGCTACCTGTAGAAGGTTGGTGGTGTTTTCCTGATCTTATCACTACCGCAGGCAGCTAAATAAGCTACAAGTTAGTGTAGTGTGTCCTCCTAACAGTGTTCAGCTAAAACTACAAGTTAGTGTAGTGCACAGTGTTCAGCTAAAGCTACAAGTTAGGGTAGTGCGTCCCCCTCACAGTGTTCAGCTAAAGCTACAAGTTAGTGTAATGCGTCCTCCTCACAGTGTTCATCTAAAACTACAAGTTAGTGTAGTGCGACCTCTGAACAGTGTTCGGCTAAAGCTACAAGTTATAGTAGTGCGTCCTCCTCACAGTGTTCAGCTAAAACTACAAGTTAGTGTAGTGCGACCTCTGCACAGTGTTCAGCTAAAGCTACAAGTTAGTGTAGTGCGTCCTCTGAACAGTGTTCAGCTAAAGCTACAAGTTAGTGTAGTGCGTCCTCCTCACAGAGTTCAGCTAAAACTACAAGTTAGTGTAGTGCGAGCTCTGCACAGTGTTCACCTAAAGCTACCTGTAGAAGGTTGGTGGTGTTTTCCTGATCCTATCACTACCGCAGGCAGCTAAATAAGCTACAAGTTAGTTTTTTGCGAGCTCAGCACAGTGTTCACCTAAAGCTACCAGCAGAAGTGTGGTGGTGTTTTCCTGATCCTATCACTACCGCAGGCAGCCAAATAAGCTACAAGTTAGTTTTTTGCGAGCTCTGCACAGTGTTCACCTAAAGCTACCTGTAGAAGGTTGGTGGTGTTTTCCTGATCCTATCACTACCGCAGGCAGCTAAATAAGCTACAAGTTTGTTTTTTTGCAAGCTCTGCACAGTGTTCACCTAAAGCTACCTGTAGAAGGTTGGTGGTGTTTTCCTGATCCTATTACTACTGCAGGCAGCTAAATAAGCTACAGATTATTTTTTTGCAAGCTCTGTACAGTGTTCACCTAAAGCTACTTGTAGAAGTGTGGTGGTGTTTTCCTGATCCTATCACTACCGCAGGCAGCTACATAAGCTACAAGTTAGTGTAGTGCGTCCTCCTCACAGTGTTCAGCTAAAACTACAAGTTAGTGTAATGCACAGTGTTCAGCTAAAGCTACAAGTTAGGGTAGTGCGTCCTCCTCACAATGTTCAGCTAAAGCTACAAGCTAGTGTAGTGCGTCCTCCTCACAGTGTTCATCTAAAACTACAAGTTAGTGTAGTGCGACCTCTGCACAGTGTTCGGCTAAAGCTACAAGTTAGTGTAGTGCGTCCTCTGAACAGTGTTCAGCTAAAACTACAAGTTAGTTTAGTGCGACGTCTGCACCGTGTTCAGCTAATGCTACAAGTTAGTGTAGTGCGTCCTCTGAACAGTGTTCAGCTAAAGCTACAAGTTAGTGTAGTGCGTCCTCCTCACAGAGTTCAGCTAAAACTACAAGTTAGTGTAGTGCGATCTCTGCACAGTGTTCAGCTAAAGCTACCTGTAGAAGTTTAGTGGTGTTTTCCCGATCCTATCACTACCGCAGGCAGCTAAATAAGCTACAAGTTAGTTTTTTGCAAGCTCTGCACAGTGTTCAGCTAAAGCTACCTGTAGAAGGTTGGTGGTGTTTTCCTGATCCTATCACTACCGCAGGCAGGTAAATAAGCTACAAGGTAGTTTTTTGCGAGCTCAGCACAGTGTTCACCTAAAGCTACCAGTAGAAGTGTGGTGGTGTTTTCCTGATCCTATCACTACCACAGGAAGCTAAATAAGCTACAAGTTAGTTTTTTGCGAGCTCTGCACAGTGTTCACCTAAAGCTACCTGTTGAAGGTTGGTGGTGTTTTCCTGATCCTATCACTACTGCAGGCAGCTAAATAAACTACAAGTTTGTTTTTTGCAAGCTCTGCACAGTGTTCACCTAAAGCTACCTGTAGAAGGTTGGTGGTGTTTTCCTGATCCTATTACTACCGCAGGCAGCTAAATAAGCTACAAGTTAGTTTTTTGCGAGTTCTGCACAGTGTTCACCTAAAGCTACCTGCAGAAGTGTGGTGGTGTTTTCCTGATCCTATCACTACCACAGGCAGCTAAATAAGCTACAAGTTAGTGTAGTGCGTCCTCCTCACAGTGTTCAGCTAAATCTACAAGTTAGTGTAGTGCACAGTGTTCAGCTAAAGCTACAAGTTAGGGTAGTGCGTCCTCCTCACAGTGTTCAGCTAAAGCTACATGTTAGTGTAGTGCGTCCTCCTCACAGTGTTCATCTAAAACTACAAGTTAGTGTAGTGCGACCTCTCCACAGTGTTCGGCTAAAGCTACAAGTTAGTGTAGTGCGTCCTCTGAACAGTGTTCAGCTAAAACTACAAGTTAGTGTAGTGCGACCTCTGCACAGTGTTCAGCTAAAGCTACAAGTTAGTGTAGTGCGTCCTCTGAACAGTGTTCAGCTAAAGCTACAAGTTAGTGTAGTGTGTCCTCCTCACAGAGTTCAGCAAAAACTACAAGTTAGTGTAGTGCGAGCTCTGCACAGTGTTCGGCTAAAGCTACCTGTAGAAGGTTAGTGGTGTTTTCCTGATCCTATCACTACCGCAGGCAGATAAATAAGCTACAAGTTAGTTTTTTGCAAGCTCTGCACAGTGTTCGGCTAAAGCTACCTGTAGAAGGTTAGTGGTGTTTTCCTGATCCTATCACTACCGCAGGCAGATAAATAAGCTACAAGTTAGTTTTTTGCAAGCTCTGCACAGTGTTCAGCTAAAGCTACCTATAAAAGGTTGGTGGTGTTTTCCTGATCCTATCACTACCGCAGGCAGCTAAATAAGCTACAAGGTAGTTTTTTGCGAGCTCAGCACAGTGTTCACCTAAAGCTACCTGTAGAAGGTTGGTGGTGTTTTCCTGATCCTATCACTACCGCAGGCAGCTTAATAAGCTACAAGTTAGTGTAGTGCGTCCTCCTCACAGTGTTCAGCTAAAACTACAAGTTAGTGTAGTGCACAGTGTTCAGCTAAAGCTACAAATTAGGGTAGTTTGTGCTCCTCACAGTGTTCAGCTAAAGCTACTAGTTAGTGTAGTGCGTCCTCCTCACAGTGTTCAGCTAAAATGACAAGTTAGTGTGGTGCGACCTCTGCACAGTGTTCAGCTAAAGCTACAAGTTAGTGTAGTGCGTCCTCCTCACAGTGTTCAGCTAAAACTACAAGGTAGTGTAGTGCGACCTCTGCACAGTGTTCAGCTAAAGCTACAAGTTAGTGTAGTGCGTCCTCCTCACAGAGTTCAGCTAAAACTACAAGTTAGTGTAGTGCGAGCTCTGCACAGTGTTCAGCTAAAGCTACCTGTAGAAGGTTAGTGGTGTTTTCCTAATCCTATCACTACCGCAGGCAGCTAAATAAGCTACAAGTTAGTTTTTTGCGAGCTCTGCACAGTGTTCAGCTAAAGCTACCTGTAGAAGGTTGGTGGTGTTTTCCTTATCCTATCACTACCGCAGGCAGCTAAATAAGCTACAAGTTAGTTTTTTGCGAGCTCAGCACTGTGTTCACCTAAAGCTACCAGTAGAAGTGTGGTGGTGTTTTCCTGATCCTATCACTACCGTAGGCAGCTAAATAAGCTACAAGTTAGTTTTTTGTGAGCTCTGCACAGTGTTCACCTACAGCTACCTGTAGAAGGTTGGTGGTGTTTTCCTGATCCTATCACTACCGCTGGCAGCTTAATAAGCTACAAGTTAGTTTTTTTGCGAGCTCTGCATAGTGTTCACCTAAAGCTACCTGTAGAAGGTTGGTGGTGTTTTTCTGATCCTATCACTACCGCAGACAGCTAAATAAGCTACAAGTTAGTGTAGTGCGTCCTCCTCACAGTGTTCACCTAAAACTACAAGTTAGTGTAGTGCACAGTGTTCAGCTAAAGCTACAAATTAGGGTAGTTTGTCCTCCTCACAGTGTTCAGCTAAAGCTACTAGTTAGTGTAGTGCGTCCTCCTCACAGTGTTCAGCTAAAATTACAAGTTAGTGTAGTGCGACCTCTGCATAGTGTTCAGCTAAAGCTACAAGTTAGTGTAGTGCGTCCTCTGAACAGTGTTCAGCTAAAACTACAAGTTAGCGTAGTGCGACCTCTGCACAGTGTTCAGCTAAAGCTACCATTTAGTGTAGTGCATCCTCTGAACAGTGTTCAGCTGACACTACAAGTTAGTGTAGTGCGTCCTCCTCACAGTCTTCAGCTAAAACTACAAGTTAGTGTAGTGCGAGTTCTGCACAGTGTTCACCTAAAGCTACCTGTAGAAGGTTGGTGATGTTTTCCTGATTCTATCACTACCGCAGGCAGCTAAATAAGCTACAAGTTAGTGTAGTGCGTCCTCCTTACAGTGTTCAGCTAAAACTACAAGTTAGTGTAGTGCACAGTGTTCAGCTAAAGCTACAAGTTAGGGTAGTGAGTCCTCCTCACAGTGTTCAGCTAAAGCTACAAGTTAGTGTAGTGCGTCCTCCTCACAGTGTTCAGCTAAAACTACAAGTTAGTGTAGTGCGACCTCTGCACAGTGTTCAGCTAAAGCTACAAGTTAGTGTAGTGTGTCCTCTGAACAGTGTTCAGCTAAAACTACAACTTAGTGTAGTGCGACCTCTGCACAGTGTTCAGCTAAAGCTACAAGTTATTGTAGTGCATCCTCTGAATAGTGTTCAGCTAAAGCTACAAGTTAGTGTAGTGCGTCCTCCTCACAGTGTTCAGCTAAAACTACAAGTTAGTTTTTTGCGAGCTCTGCACAGTGTTCACCTAAAGCTATCTGTAGAAGTGTGGTGGTGTTTTCCTGATCCTATCACTACCACAAGCAGCTAAATAAGCTACAAGTTAGTTTTTTGCGAGCTCTGCACAGTGTTCACCTAAAGCTATCTGTAGAAGTGTGGTGGTTAGGGATGAGCCGAACACCCCCCTGTTCGGTTCGCACCAGAACATGCGAACAGGAAAAAAATTCGTTCGAACACGCGAACACCGTTAAAGTCTATGGGACACGAACATGAATAATCAAAAGTGCTAATTTTAAAGGCTAATATGCAAGTTATTGTCATTAAAAGTGTTTGGGGACCTGGGTCCTGCCCCAGGGGACATGAATCAATGCAAAAAAAAGTTTTAAAAACGGCCGTTTTTTCAGGAGCAGTGATTTTAATAATGCTTAAAGTCAAACAATAAAAGTGTAATATCCCTTTAAATTTCATACCTGGGGGGTGTCTATAGTATGCCTGTAAAGGGGCGCATGTTTCCCGTGTTTAGAACAGTCTGACAGCAAAATGACATATTGAAGGAAAAAACACATTTAAAACTACCCGCGGCTATTGCTTTGCCGACAATACACATAGAAGTTCATTGATAAAAACAGCATGGGAATTCCCCACAGGGCAACCCCGAACCAAAAAAAAAAAAAAAAATGATGTGGGGGTCCCCCTAAATTCCATACAAGGCCCTTCAGGTCTGGTATGGATATTAAGGGGAACCCCAGCCAAAATTTAAAAACAAAAATTGACGTGGGGTTCCCCCTAAATTCCATACCAGACCCTTCAGGTCTGGTATGGATTTTAAGGGGAACCCCGCGCCAAAAAAAAAAAAAAAAAACGGCGTGGGGTCCCCCCAAAAATCCATACCAGACCCTTATCCGAGCACGCAACCTGGCAGGCCGCAGGAAAAGAGGGGGGGACGAGAGTGCGGCCACCCCCTCCTGAACCGTACCAGGCCACATGCCCTCAACATTGGGAGGGTGCTTTGGGGTAGCCCCCCAAAACACCTTGTCCCCATGTTGATGAAGACAAGGGCCTCATCCCCACAACCCTGGCCGGTGGTTGTGGGGGTCTGCGGGCGGGGGGCTTATCGGAATCTGGAAGCCCCCTTTAACAAGGGGACCCCCAGATCCCGGCCCCCCCTGTGTGAAATGGTAAGGGGGTACTTACCCCTACCATTTCACTAAAAAACTGTCAAAAATGTTAAAAATGACAAGAGACAGTTTTTGACAATTCCTTTATTTAAATGCTTCTTCTTTTTTCCTTCATCTTCTTCTGGTTCTTCTGGCTCATTTGGTTCTTCCTCCGGCGTTCTCGTCCAGCATCTCCTCCGCGGCGTCTTCTATCTTCTTCTCCTCGGGCCGCTCCGCACCCAGGGCATGAGGGGGGAGGCTCCCGCTTTAGGTGGACCGTCAGACGAAGAGACGCCGTCACACAGCGGGAGCCTCCCACCATGCCAGCATGGCTGCGGAGCGGCCCGGAGAAGAAATGAAGAAGAGAAGAAGGAAGAAGAGATGAAGAAGAAGAAGATGAAGAAGATGAAGAGAAGAGCGGGAGCCTCCCCCCTCATGCCATGGGTGCGGAGCGGCCCGAGGAGAAGAAGATAGAAGACGCCGCGGAGGAGATGCTGGATGAGAACGCCGGAGGAAGAACCAGAAGGGCCAGAAGAACCAGAAGATGAAGGAAGATAGAAGAAAGAAGAAGTATTTAAATAAAGGAATTGTCAAAAACTGTCTCTTGTCATTTTTAACATTTTTGACAGTTTTTTAGTGAAATGGTAGGGGTAAGTACCCCCTTACTATTTCACACAGGGGGGGGGCCGGGATCTGGGGGTCCCCTTGTTAAAGGGGGCTTCCAGATTCTGATAAGCCCCCCGCCCGCAGACCCCCACAACCACCGGCCAGGGTTGTGGGGATGAGGCCCTTGTCTTCATCAACATGGGGACAAGGTGTTTTGGGGGGCTACCCCAAAGCACCCTCCCAATGTTGAGGGCATGTGGCCTGGTACGGTTCAGGAGGGGGGGGCCGCACTCTCGTCCCCCCCTCTTTTCCTGCGGCCTGCCAGGTTGCGTGCTCGGATAAGGGTCTGGTATGGATTTTTGGGGGGACCCCACGCCGTTTTTTTTTTTTTTTTGGCGCGGGGTTCCCCTTAAAATCCATACCAGACCTGAAGGGTCTGGTATGGAATTTAGGGGGAACCCCACGTCAATTTTTTTTTTAAATTTTGGCTGGGGTTCCCCTTAATATCCATACCAGACCTGAAGGGCCTTGTATGGAATTTAGGGGGACCCCCACATCATTTTTTTTTTTTTTTGGTTCGGGGTTGCCCTGTGGGGAATTCCCATGCCGTTTTTATCAATGAACTTCTATGTGTATTGTCGGCAATGCAATAGCCGCGGGTAGTTTTAAATGTGTTTTTTTCTTCAAAATGTCATTTTGCTGTCAGACTGTTCTAAACACAGGAAACATGCGCCCCTTTACAGGCATACTATAGACACCCCCCAGGTACGAAATTTAAAGGGATATTACACTTTTATTGTTTGACTTTAAGCATTAATACAATCACTGCTCCTGAAAAAACGTCCATTTTTAAAACTTTTTTTTGCATTGATCCATGTCCCCTGGGGCAGGACCCAGGTCCACAAACACTTTTTATGACAATAACTTGCATATAAGCCTTTAAAATGAGCACTTTTGATTTCTCCCATAGACTTTTAAAGGGTGTTCCGCGGCATTCGAATTTGCCGCGAACACCCCAAATTGTTCGCTGTTCGGCGAACTTGCGAACAGCCAATGTTCGAGTAGAACATGAGTTCGACTCGAACTCGAAGCTCATCCCTAGTGGTGGTGTTTTCCTGATCCTTTCACTACCGCAGGCAGCTAAATAAGCTACAAGTTAGTTTTTTGCGAGCTCTGCACAGTGTTCACCTAAAGCTACCTGTAGAAGGTTGGTGGTGTTTTCCTGATCCTATCACTACTGCAGGCAGCTAAATAAGCTACAAGTTAGTTTTTTTGCGAGCTCTGCACAGTGTTCACCTAAAGCTACCTGTAGAAGGTTGGTGGTGTTTTCCTGATCCTATCACTACCGCAGGCAGCTAATTAAGCTACAAGTTAGTGTAGTGCATCTTCCTCACAATGTTCAGCTAATACTACAAGTTAGTGTAGTGCACAGTGTTCAGCTAAAGCTACAAGTTAGTGTAGTGCGTCCTCCTCACAGTGTTCAGCTAAAACTACAAGTTAGTGTAATGCACAGTGTTCAGCTAAAGCTACAAGTTAGTGTAGTGTGTCCTCCTCACAATGTTCAGCTAAAATTACAAGTTAGCGTAGTGCGACCTCTGCACAGTGTTCAGCTAAAGCTACAAGTTAGTGTAGTGCCTCCTCTGAACAGTGTTCAGCTAACACTACAAGTTGGTGTAGTGCAACCTCTGCACAGTGTTCAGCTAAAGCTACAAGTTAGTGTAGTGCGTCCTCTTCACAGTGTTCAGCTAAAACTACAAGTTAGTGTAGTGCAAGCTCCGCACAGTGTTCAACTAAAGCTACCTGTAGTAGGTTGGTGGTGTTTTCCTGATCCTATCACTACCGCAGGCAGCTAAATAAGCTACAAGTTAGCTTTTTGTGATCTCTGCACAGTGTTCAGCTAAAGCTACCTGTAGAAGGTTGGTGGTGTTTTCCTGATCCTATCACTACCGCAGGCAGCTAAATAAGCTACAAGTTAGTTTTTTGCGAGCTCTGCACAGTGTTCACCTAAAGCTACCTGTAGAAGGTTGGTGGTGTTTTCCTGATCCTATCACTACCGCAGGCAGCTAAATAATAAGCTACAAGTTATTTTTTTGCGAGCTCTTCACAGTGTTCACCTAAAGCTACCTGTCGAAGGTTGGTGGTGTTTTCCTGATCCTATCACTACCGCAGGCAGCTAAATAAGCTACAAGTTAGTGTAGTGCAAGCTCTGCACAGTGTTCAACTAAAGCTACCTGTAGAAGGTTGGTGGTGTTTTTCTGATCCTATCACTACTGCAGGCAGCTAAATAAGCTATAAGTTAGTTTTTTGCGAGCACTGCACAGTGTTCAGCTAAAGCTACCTGTAGAAGGTTGGTGGTGTTTACCTGATCCTATCACTACCGCGGGCAGCTAAATAAGCTAAAAAATTTTTTTGCGAGCCCTGCACAGTGTTCAGCTAAAGCTACGAGTTAGTGTAGTGCATCCTCTGAACAGTGTTCAGCTAACACTACAAGTTAGTGTAGTGCGACATCTGCACAGTGTTCAGCTAAAACTACAAGTTAGTGTAGTGCGACCTCTGCACAGTGTTCAGCTAAAGCTACAAGTTAGTGTAGTGCCTCCTCCTCACAGTGTTCAGCTAAAACTACAAGTTAGTGTAGTGCGAGCTCTGCACAGTGTTCAGCTAAAGCTACCTGTAGAATTTTGGTGGTGTTTTCCTGATCCTATCACTACCGCAGGCAGCTAAATAAGCTACAAGTTAGTTTTTTGTGAGCTCTGCACAGTGTTCACCTAAAGCTACCTGTAGAAAGTTGGTGGTGTTTTCCTGATTCTATCACTACCGCAGGCAGCTAAATAAGCTACAAGTTCATTTTTTGCGAGCTCTGCATAGTGTTCAGCTAAAACTACAAGTTAGTGTAGTGCGATCTCTGCACAGTGTTCAACTAAAGCTACCTGTAGTAGGTTGGTGGTGTTTTCCTGATCCTATCACTACCGCAGGCAGCTAAATAAGCTACAAGTTAGCTTTTTGCGATCTCTGCACAGAGTTCAGCTAAAGCTACCTGTAGAAGGTTGGTGGTGTTTACCTGATCCTTTCACTACCGCAGGCAACTAAATAGGCTACAAGTTAGTTTTTTTGCGAGCTCTGCACAGTGTTCAGCTAAAGCTACCTGTAGAAGCTTCGTGTTATTCTCATACTACATACAGGCAGTTGATTTTGCTAGCTGCAGTATCAGTATGTATATATATATATATATATATATATATATATATATATATATATATCCCAGCTTAATGCAGCTACAGACCATTAGTATGTCTGGAAGCCCAACAAGGAGAGGCAGACAGTCACAAGCCAATAAAAGAGGGCAAGCAGGCTCTGTGTCTAGAGGCAACAGTGCTGGTCGTGGAGACGGTGCATCCTCATCAGCACGTGGCCGTGGGACACGCTTGGCCTTTTTTCCGGCAGCTGGCGTTGTTGAGCCACAACATGCGGAAGACTTGGTCGAGTGGATGACCAAGCCATCCTCATTCTCCTCATCCTCTCTCACCCATGCTCAGGGTACTTTGGCAAAGCAGCTGCCAATGCGGCCTCTTCCCTCGGCTCAATGGCATCAGTGACTCCTTCCCTAGCCCCACCATTTCCTCCTGAGGAGTCCCTCGAACTGTTTGACCACAGTGTTGGGTACATGCTCCAGGAGGATGCCCAGCGTTTAGAAGGCTCTGATGATGATACTGAGCTAGATGAAGGCAGTAACATGAGCACGGACAGAGGGGGTGCCCAAGAAAGACAACAATCTGGCAGTCATGCTCCCCCTGCTGCAGCATACTGCCAGGTTTGCTCCAGTGATGAGGAGCGAGGGGATGATGAGGTCACTGACATTCAACGTGGGTGCCTGATAGGAGAGAGGAGGAGGAGGAGGCACATCACCAATGAGGCAGGATGCCCTCCAGGGGCCAGCCTAAGGGTAGCACACTGACTGCATCACACACCAAAGCTCTGCATGTGCAGGGCGCAGCTGTCTTTGCGCGTTATTCCAAAAGTTCTGTGGTGTGGGCCTTTTTTGAGAAGAGTGCATCAGATCGCACCGCTGCTCTTTGAAACATATGTCTCAAGCGTATCTCCTGTGGCCAAAACATCTACCGCTTGGGCACCACATGCTTGACCAGACATATGTTGACCTGCCATGCAGTTCGTTGGCAAGCAAAGAACAAAGAGGACCTCTCCTTGCTCCTCATCAGCTGAGATCTCCAACCCCACTATACCTTCAGTCCTCTCTGAGACCTGCACTGAGAGGAATGAAGGTGTAGAATTAGATGTGTCACAGCCAAGTACTTGTGAGCAATCTGCTTTCATTACACCGACGTCAGATTGTACCAGGAAAATTTCCCTGCCCCAGCTGCTGCACCGCCGAAAGAAGTTCACGCCCAGCCATCCACATGCCCAGCGGTTGAATGCTAACTTGGCAAAATTGCTAGCACTTCAACTGCTGCCTTTTCAGTTGGTAGATTCTGCCCCCTTCGGTGAGTTTGTGGAATGTGCGGTTCCTCAGTGGCAGGTACCCAAACACCACTTTTTCTCACTGAAGGCGATTCTGGACAGGGCGGTCAGCGGTAAGGTGCATATTACTGCTAACTCATGGTCCAGCAGGCATGGACAGGGACGTTACCTAAGTTTTACCGCGCATTGGGTGACTCTGCTGGCAGCTGAGAAGGATGCAGGACAAGGTGCAGTAGTGTTGGAGGTTGTTCCGCCACCACGCCTCCAAAATGCCACTACTGGTTATTCTGACACACCTCTCTCCTCCACCCTCTCCTCTTCTTCTTCCTCCATGGCCTCTTCCTGTGCTTTGTCCTCGGAACCAGCGGTGCTCCGTAGGCGTTCAAGGGGCTACGCAAGTACGCATTCCAAAACATGCCATGCGGTGCTTGAGCTGGTGTGCTTGGGGGACAGGAGCCACACTGGGGCAGAGGTTCTGTCAGCTCTGCAGGGGCAGGTTCAGAGGTGGTTGACGCCACGCCAACTTAAGGCAGGAATGATGGTTTGCGACAATGGCACCAACCTCCTCTCCGCCCTCTAACAGGGACAAATGACCCATGTGCCCTGTTTGGCTCACGTCCTTAACTTGGTGGTGCAGCTGTTCTTGGGCAGGTACCCGGGCTTACAGGATGTCCTGAGGCAGGCCAGGAAAGTCTGTGTGCATTTCCGCTGGTCATATAATGCCAGTGCTCAGCTGGCAGACCTCCAAAAGGAAATTAACCTGCCCAAGAACAGCCTAATCTGTGACATGCCCACCAGGTGGAACTCAATGTTGGCCATGCTGCAGCAGCTGCACATGCAGCAGAAGGCCATCAATGAGAACCTGTGCAACTATGGCACCAGGACAGGGTCAGGGGAACTTGTTTTTTTTACCCACGCCAGTGGGCCATGATCAGGGATGCATGCACTGTCCTGTCACCATTTGAGGAGGCCACGGGGATAGTGAGCAGTGACAGTGCATGCATCAGTGTCACTGTCCCCCTTGTCCACCTGTTGGAGCACACGCTGCGTGGAATAATGGACAGGTCACTTGAGGCAGAACAGAGGCAGGAAGAGGAGGACTTCCTTAGCTCTCAAGGCCCCCTTTATCCAGACAGTGTTCCTGCGTGCCACCCAATCACACAGGAAGAGGATGAGGAGGAGGAGGAGGAGGATTGTGTCAGCATGGAGGTTGAGCCTGGCACTCAGCATCAGCAGGAGTCTTTAAGGGATCATTAACAGTCCCAAGAAACCCATGGACTTGTACTTGGCTGGGAGGAGGTGGCTGCTGATAATGTCGTCCTTAGTGACCCAGAGGACTCCGGACCGAATGCCTCAGCAAACCTACGCTGCAAGGCCTCCCTGATCCTGCAAAACCTGCGGAAGGATCCTTGTATTCATGGTATCAAGGTGAGGGATCAATACAGGCTGGCAACCCTCCTTGATCCACGTTAGAAGGGTAAGGTTGCGGACCTTATCTTGCCGTTGCAGAGAGAGCAGAGGATGAAACGTCTTCGGGAGGCCTTACAGAAAGGTCTGTGCAACGCATTCCCAGAGACAGGTTACAAACTCCTGTTCCTGGACAACGTGTTGCTGAGGCTTCGTTCAGTCAAAGAAGGAGCGGTGGAGAAGGTGGCCATCTGACCGATGTGTTCAGACAATTTTTTAGTCCGCAGCCCCAAGGTATGATCAGTTCCAGCAACCAGCGCGAGTCTCTGTTTAACATGGTGCAGGAATACCTAGGGGCAAGATCTGACTCGGACACCTTTCCCACCAAAAATCCTCTGGGTTACTGGGTCTTGAGGAGGGATCACTGGCCAGAGCTTGCACAGTATGCAATTGAGCTACTGGCCTGTCCTGCATCCAGCGTTCTTTCGGAACGCACATTCAGTGCTGCTGGAGGCTTTGTAATCAATCACAGGGTGCGTCTTTGCACCGACTCGGTCGATCGACTAACCTTCATAAAAATGAATCAGTCTTGCATCACCACCAGGTACCAAGCACCTGATGCTGTAACCGAATATTTTTTTTTTAATGTCAGATCCCTTTAAAGACTGCCTATGCTGGTGCTGAGTGACTATCCTGTTATGCTGAGTAATTATCCTCTTCCTCCTCAATGATCATGCTGATAGCTTGTAAGAACATTTTTGTTTCTGGGCACCGCCACCAGTGCCTAAGGCCCAATTTTTCAGCCCCTGTTCAACAGGGGCGTGTGATTACAATTTTTGATGCAATTCTTTGCAGCAGGGCTAGTTCCTGCGCTCCAACTATAGTATCTGTGAGGGGTTGCAGTGTTGTGGCACCAGCACCAGTGCCTAAGGCCCAATTTTTCAGCCCCTGTTTAGCAGGGGCATGTAATTACAATTTTTAATGCAATTCTTTGCAGCAGGGCTCATTCCTGCGCTCCAACTAGAGTATCTGTGAGGGGTTGCAGTGTTGTGGCACCAGCACCACCACCACCACCAAAGGCCCAATTTTTCTGCCCCTGTTCAACAGGGGCATGTAATTACAATTCTTGATATAATATTTCACAGCAGGGCCCTTTCCAGCGCCCACCAAGAGTAACTGTGAGGACTTACAGTGTTGTGGCACCAGCACCACCACCACCATCACCAAATGGCCCAATTTTTCTGCCCCTGTTCAACAGGGGCATGTAATTACAATTTTTGATCTAATATTTCACAGCAGGGCCCTGTGAGGGCTTACAGTGTTGTGGCAACACCAACACCTAAGGCCCAAATTTCTGCTGAGTATATAGGGCAGGCCCCTACTTTCAAACATCCAACTTACAAACGACTCCTACTTGCAAACGGAAGGAGACGACAGGAAGTGAGATGAAATCTAGCTCTAGGAAGGGAAATTCTCTCCTGTAAGAGTTAATATGAGAAAAACCTTTCTCCTTTCCACTGATGCTTTATCCCCAATCCTTGTTTCACTGAAAACCCCAAATTTTCAAAAAACATTTGTCATTGGGACAAAAAGTGAGGTGAAATCTTCTGAAGAGGAGCACAGACAGCAAAACATGTATCATTTTCCAGACTCACCCAGTCCTTATTGTCTGCATTACAATGCCAGTCAATTATATGGTTCACATGTGAGGCTAAATAGTAATTTTGAAAATTTGGAAAACCCATACCTCCAACATGTTTTCCCTCGGTGAGTAGTGTGAGACTTATATGCAAATGTTTGGCTGCCCAAAGAAATCTCCTAGTCATGGAGTTCAAGCTCATTGGTAACTGGACTGGTAGAGTTTGGAAGAAATATAAGATTCTAGGCAAAATTGTCATTTATGGCTGCTCTGCCAAACCAAGAAAAATATTTCAGAGACCGTCTTTCTAAATCTCTATTAATGGTTTGTAGAAGGGCTTTCAAATTTGACACATATATTGAATCCGTTTTCGAGGTGAGCCATGTGCCAAGACATTTAATGGCTTTGTCTTCCCATTTAAAGGTGCAATTGTCCTGTGTGGTAACTAAAGTTTTCCCAGTTAATGTTAAGTTTAATGCTTCAGATTTCTTGTAGTTTACTTTAAAATTCAAGAGATAATTGTAATGTGTGAAGATCTTGCATTAATTAGGTAGTGAAATATGTGGTTGAGTGATGAAAAACAACAAATCATCAGCATATGCTGCTGACTTGTATGTCTTTGTCCCTACCAGAAAGCCCCGAATCGATGGTGAATTATTAACTGTACTGATTAATGGCTCAAGGGTAAGAATGAACAGTAAAGTTGACAATGGGCACCCCTGTCGTGTTCCATTATTAATTGATATAGTATCCGATAATGAGCCATTTACCTTAATTCTTGCCGTTGGGTTACTGTATAGGGTTGAAATCCACGACAACATGTGAAATTTCAGACCGATATGTTCACTGGTCGCATGCAGATAGTCCCACAACACTCAGTCGAAGGCTTTCTCCGCATCTGTGGAGAGAAGCATGCCTTCAAGACCATCGGAGTGTGACCTGTGAATTAAATGTAAGGCCTTTGTCACATTATCTCTAGCCTCCCTCCCAGGCATAAAGCCTACCTATTCTGGACCAATCAATACATGTAATAACGGTCATAAACGGTTCGCTAGAACTTTCATGAAGAGTTTTAAATCTGTGTTAAGAAGCGAGATTGGTCTATAATTGGAGCATTCTAATGTGTCTTTATTGGGTTTAGGCAATATTGTGACATGAGCCCTCAATAATTCTTCAGGGATGTTTCTGGTATCTTCAAGGTAATTCAGGGCTTTCAGGAGATGTGGAAACAAAAGTGACGGAAAGGCTTTTTAATAGTGAGCGGTAAAACCGTCTGGGCATGGGCTTTTCCCTGGCTTAAGCGATTTAACAGCCGGTAATAATTCATCTTCCATAATCGGTTGTTCTAGTTGTTGTGTATCTTGTTCCTCCAGGACAGGTAAACCACTGTCCACAAGGAATTGCTTAATTATTTAGGAACATGTTCCAATCAATTCAGCTGGCTTATGTGGATGTGGCAGATTATACAGTTCCCTGTAATAATTGTGAAAAACTTGGGCTATTTTGTCTGTCTCATATATCAATTGATTGTTTTTGTTTTTAATTACCGCTATGTTTGTAGAAAGTTGTGTCTCTTTCAACGCTCTAACTAATAATTTCCCTGTTTTGTCACAATGTTCATAGAAAAAGCCTTTTTTAAGATAAAGAATTCTCTGTGCTCTTAAATTTAATATAGATTGTAATTGTTTACGTAGCTAGTAGCTCAGCACCTACATTTAAGGCTATTGATTGTTTATGTTGGGCTTCTAAACTGCTTTTTTTTGATCACTAGACCATTTAATTCTTTCTCTGCTTCCCTTTTCTTTTTAGCACCTAAGTGGATTAGTTCCCCCCTGACCACACACTTATGAGCTGCCCATGTGGTCAGTGGGGACACATTCTCTGAAGTATTTTCATGAAAATATGTTTTGGTAGTCTCTGATACCTTTGTATGAGCTTGCGTGTCAGTGAGTAGAGATGAGTTCAATCTCCATGTACTTTTATATGCTCTTTTTATTCGGGAGTGAAGAGACAGAGAGATAGGTGAATGATCTGAAAGGGATTTGATGCCGATCTTTGCTGATCGTAATAAGAGAGATCTCTTTGTGATAAGAGAGGAGATCTCTTTGTGATAGGAAGATATAATCTATGCGCGTGTGTTTATTATGTAAAGCTGAGAAGTATGAGAAATCTCTGCCTGTGGGATTTGCTGTGCGCCATGTATCTACTAATGTAAGAGAAGACAATAGCGATTTTATTTTCTTACGTTTTTTATAGGGCATGCTGGATGTGCCATCTGATGTGTCTTGGGATGGATTTAATGATAAGTTAAGGTCCCCGCCTAAAATAATACAGCCCTGGGCAAAACTCTTTAATTCCTCAATCATATTTTGGCAAAATGAAACCTGAGCAGTATTCGGAAAGTATACATTCACCAGTGTTATGGGGATCCCTGCCCAATGGCCTTTAAGGAACCGAAATCTCCCATGTGTGTCTGCATGATGTTGTGAAATGTCTATCCCAGCATTCTTATGTAAGTGAGTCCGGGTTTGTGGTGTGAAAGACCCGGGGATAGTGTCTGTCTCCAATTTTCTGAATTGTCCCTGATTTAAAATGTGTTTCTTGTAAGAAAACTACTTTTGGGGTGATTTTCTTTATTTCTTTAAGTAGTGAGGTAGGTTTTTCTGGTGTATTCAGGCCTCTCACATTGTGAGAGACCAAAAACGGTCTTTTGTCCAGCATGAAATAGGCCATGCCAGGTTTGATGATTGCTTATCTTAATCTGATTGCAATGCCCCTAGCAATGCTAGTATATGAGGATGAGGGTAAACCCAGCTATCCCAGGTATACAGTGTAAAAGAGAGAACAAGAAAATAGAAAGCTTAAGCTCCTATTAAGAGAAATAGGAGTGATAGAAGAAGAAATGAGTAGTAGTATACATCTCTGGTTGTTAACCCAAAGAGAAAAAATAGGGGATTACTCACTCAGCTATTTGCCGAATGTAATCCTCTGGTAGAGGCTATGGGAGGTGCTGCAGCGTAGATATAAAGAGAGTAAATTATATATCAAACTATATAATTAAATATGTGTCTATATTCGAAAAATCTCCAAACACCTCCCGCGGCTATTATACTAAAATCTCTTAAAGGAGCGAATGTACCCCTTCTAGCTCTAAATGCATGAATCACAAAAATACCGACAAATGTCCACACTTTAAATGTTATAATAATTGAAAATTAGCAAAAAACATATTGAAAAAACACGACAACAGGAATAACAACTACTTGAATTTCAGCCAGCCCAAGCTTATTATAATTTCAGAGTTCATATAATCTTGCCCTGAGTCCTGGGCATAATTATACATTAATACTCTTTGTCTATAATATCCGCAGTGTACCACTACCTGCTTGCCTTGAGTACCCTACTGTTGTTGTATCTGAACTCAGTCCTTAAGATGACAAGAGCGCCACCCTGTGAAAAGAAACAGAATAATATCGAAAATCTGGGTTACTGCGATCATTATTCTTCCCCCCATGGCCAGCCAGTTTCCAAATGTGAAAACCCCCCTCAGATCCTTTCATAAAGTCTCTCATTGAAAAACTGCAGAACCTGTTAATTCCTGAAATGTCTTTGTATGGTATTGCTCCTCATGCTATGCTTATGAGTAGACATCTTATCTTAATTAAGCATTTAACAATCTCCTGTGGCACCTTCTCCATACAATCAAGCAGCATTACCTTTAAGTGTCACTAGGTGTCATTAGTGTATAGAACATCTCTATAGAGACAACTGCCAGGATTTACTGTTCAAAAACAGCATCCATTATAGAATGTCAGTTTCCAGGCATAAGTGCAATCCAGGCAAAAGAAAAAGGATTGGATGTGATCATTTGTCTGACATATGACCAACAATGTATAACCATAAGAAGAACTAAATTCAATAAAGAGCAATTTTCATGGTAAACTGGTGAAACAAGATGAGCATATCTGCATCCGTAAATAGCCTCCGCAGTATAGCAGAAGTAGATTTTCAAGAATAGTTACTCCGTTCAGGTCTTTTTCTGGTACCTGAATCCTTTGTTTGAATACGGAAGCTTGCCGTGATTTGGGCGTGTGCGTTTGTTAAATTTAGATTTCTTGGAAGAAGGTGGCTTTGTTGGTGAAGCCTGTGGGGAATGAGGTGGTGTTGAGCCATGCGGTGGGACTTTGAATTCCTGATACCACTCAGGAAGGTCAATCATTGGTAGGTGCAATTGCTCACAGAATGTCGTGATATCCCCTGATAAGCACAGATAATATTGTCTGCCTTGGTATGTGGCGTTGAGGGCGAAAGGAAACTTCCATCTATATGGAATACCCTTCTCTCTCAGGACCTCCAGCAGGGGATGCAGTGCTCGTCGGTTTTTGAGGGTAATGCGTGAAAGGTCCAGGAATAATGATATGGGCTGATCATTAAAGAGGATATGATCGTTCTTTCTAGATTTGTTCAGAATTTCCTCCTTAAGTGAGGAGTTTTGTAGGTAACATACAATGTCTCTCGGAGGTGCTGTGTCTGCGGGGTGTGGAGCCAGAGCCCTGTGAGCCCTGATAAATTCTATATCAGTATCTTTGGGACGTTCCAAGAGCTCATTAAAAACTGTTTGTAGTGCTGGTTTTATCTGGGCGAATTCTATGGTTTCGGGGATCCCTCTTAACCTCTGACTAATATTTTGTCTTCTCCCCCTGTTGTCAAGATACTCCAATCACCTGTTTACTTGAATAAAATAATTAGCATGGGCATGTTCTACAAATCCAAGGGGTTCTATTGCCCTGTCCCTTTTAGCTTCTGCCTTCTCTGTGCTGGCCATCCGCTCACTAAGGGAGAGAAGGTCAGCTTTCCGTTCTGTTATAGCTGAAGAAAAGGTATTTTTGATGTCAGCTGCTATCTGTGTCATCTCTGATAGCATAACTGGGTGATCTGTGTGGTCTGTGTCTCTTACCAGATCCTCCGTAGCTGAAAGGGAGTCTTCACTGGGGTCTGCCTCATGCTGCAGGGTTGCCATCTTTGCTCCACTGCGGCTTCTCGTTCGTGGGGTTTGTGAGCTGAAGCACTCCAGAATACTATGATTTCTAGGCACTGAGAGCGAGCATTGCTGGCTGGGACCTGTAGTCTGTTTGTCTCTCTTGCCGTAGCCACAACGAGCGGGCTGTAAAATGCCAAGAGGAGTTATTCCACTCTCCGCAATTATTTTTAAATTAGTGGAATATTCAGCCTGGATCACTTATCATTAAATTAAGAGTAATATTTTGAAGATGTAATATAGATGAACCCATTATATTAGCTGTTTTAATAACCATATCTTCTAATATCCGATTTAAATTTCTTTGTACCTTAATACCTTTACTTCCCATTAAACCAGCTGTTTCAAGATCAGACTTTAAAGTGTTAATAACCATACTATTTGTTATGCTTCCATTTGTGCCAATGCCTCCTAAAATACCTTCAACAACACCACGCTTTGTTCTGTTATGATTTCTACTATTAATTCCAAAGCATGTTTCAATACCCAATTCCATATTAACCAAATGTCCTTGACATTGTGGAAACCTTGTAGAAATTTTCCATTCTGAAACATTAAAGTTCCACAATATAATGACAACCATTCCCTCCCTCAAGAGAGCTCTGGATTGGAAACGGTTAATCTGAAAAGGATTAGCAGGAACACTTTTCTTATTAATACATGGAGTTTTCCTTGGAGACATTACAACAACACTTGCCTTAGCACATTTCACTGGATAATTTCCTATTGATATGCAACATTCATATATACCAGTATCATTCAAAGATACAATTATTTGCAGATAAACAAATGTATCATTGATCCAATTCACACTACCAAAAATTTCTTTATGAATCATATTAGTAATACTGTGAAGAAAGCTACCCAAAAATTCACCATTTATTTTCCAAGTTAATAATGAATAGGGATGAGCTTTGTGTTCGAATCAAACGCATGTTCGACTCGAACATCGTCTGTTCGGTCGTTCGCCGAATCACGAACGATATGGGCCGTTCGCGGTCACGGCCCATAATTCACTGCATTGCTAGCTGATGATTGGCCAAGCATGCACTATGACCCGCATGATTGGCCAATCACAGCGCCGTCTGTACAGAGAGCTGTAAATGGCCAAAGCCAGGGTGGCTTTGGCCAATTATTGCTCAGGGGGTTTAGTACACACCCCACACTATATATGTCCGCCTGCACGGTGGCCCTGTGTAGTATGTTCTGGCGTTAAGAGAGAGATAGATAGACAGAGAGACAGTGTCATATGATTTAAATTAGATAGAGTAAGCAGGCGAGTCAGTTAGCTGCACTTACAGTGTATTGTATATATATATATATATACATCCTAGGTGTTGTGTATATATATATATATATATACACTGTATTCAGTTTAGCTAGATCCGTTCCTGTTATTCTCTTCCTACTACTGACAGGCAGGCAGGTTTTTTTTACAGTATTTACAGCTACCTGAAGAAAATTGCTGGTGTTCTTCTGATTCTATTAGTCCTATTAGCTACAGTATTTACAGTTAGTGTAGTGCGTCCTCCGCACAGTGTGCACCTAAAGCTACCTGAAGAAAATTAGCGTTCTTCTGATCCTATTAGTACAGTACCGCAGGCAGCTGCAGTATTTACAAGTTAGTTTAGTGTGTCCTCTGCACAGTGTGCACCTACAGCTACCTAAACAAAATTAGTGGTGTTCTTCTGATCCTATAAGCACAGTACCGCAGGCAGCTGCAGTATTTACAAATTAGTGTAGTGCGTTCTCTGCACAGTGTGCACTTAAAGCTACCTGAAGAAAATTTGTGGTGTTCTTCTGATCCTATTAGTACAGTACCGCAGGCAGCTGCAGTATTTACAAGTTAGTGTAGTGCATCCTCTGCACAGTGTGCACCTAAAGCTACCTGAAGAAAATTAGTGGTGTTCTTCTGATCCTATTCCGTGAGTTTGTGGAATGTGCGGTTCCTCAGTGGCAGATTCCCAAACACCACTTTCTCACGGAAGGCGATTCCGGCTCTCTACCGGCATGTGAAAGGTAATGTCTTGGCCTCGCTGGATAGGGTGGTCAGCGGTAAGGTGCCTATTACTCATGGTCCAGCAGGCATGGACAGGGACGTTACCTATCTTTCACCGCGCACTGGGTGACTCTTCTGGCAGCTGGGAAGGATGCAGGACAGGGTGCAGTAGTGTTGGAGGTTGTTCCGCCACCACGCCTCCAAAATTTTACTAGTGGTGATTCTGCCACACCTCTCTCCTCCACCCCCTCCTCTTCTTCTTCCTCCATGGCCTCTTCCTGTGCTGATTTGACTTCAGAACCTGTAGGCGTTCAAGGGGCTATGCAAGCATGCAGTCCAAAAGATCCCATGCGGTGCTTGAGCTGGTGTGCTTGAGGGACAGGAGCCACAGTGGGGCAGAGATTCTGTCAGCTCTGCAGGGGCAGATTCAGAGGTGGTTGACACCACGCCAGCTTAAGGCAGGTATGGTGGTTTGCGACAATGGCACCAACCTCCTCTCCGCCCTCCGACAGGGACAACTGACCCATGTGCCATGTTTGGCTCACGTCCTTAACTTGGTGGTGCAGTGGTTCTTGGGCAGGTACCCAGGCTTACAGGATGTCCTGTCCAGGAAAGTCTTTGTGCATTTCCACAGGTTACATAATGCCAGTGCTCGGCTGGCTGACCTCCACAAGGAATTTAACCTGCCCAAGAACCACCTAATCTGTGGCATGCCCACCAGGTGGAACTCAACATTGGCCATACTGCAGCGGCTGCACATGCAGCAGAGGGCCATCAATGAGTACCTGTGTGACTATGGCACCAGGACAAGTTCAGGGGAGCTTGTTTTTTTTTCCCCACACCAGTGGGCCATGATCAGGAATGCATGCACTGTCCTGTCACCATTTGAGGAGGCCACGAGGATGGTGAGCAGTGACAGTGCATGCATCAGTGACACTGTTCCCCCTGTCCACCTGTTGGAGCACATGCTGCGTGGAATAATGGACAGGGCACTTGAGGCAGAACAGAGGCAGGAAAAGGAGGACTTCCTTAGCTCTCAAGGCCCCCTTTATCCAGACAGTGTTCCTGCATGCCTGCTGATCACACAGGAAGAGGATGAGGAGGAAGAAGAGGAAGAGGAGGATTGTGTCAGCATGGAGGTGGAGCCTGGCACTCAGCATCAGCAGCAGTCTTTAAGGGATCATTTACAGTCCCAAGAAACCCATGGACTTGTACGTGGCTGGGAGAAGGTGGCTGGAGAACATCTCGTACTTAGTGACCCAGAGGACTCCGGAACGAATGCCTCAGAAAACCTACGCTGCATGGCCTCCCTGATCCTGCAAAGCCTGCAGAAGGATCCTCGTATTCATGGTATCAACGAGAGGGATCAATACTGGCTGGCAACCCTCCTTGATCCAAGTTACAAGGGTAAGGTTGCAGACCTTATCTTGCCGTCGCAAGGGAGCAGAGGATGAAACATCTTCGGGAGGCCTTGCAGAAAGGTTTGTGCAACGTGTTTCCAGAGCCTGGGAGGTTACAATTTCCTGGTCCTCCTGGACAACATGTTGCTGAGACTTTGGTCAGTCAAAGAAGGAGCAGTGGAGAAGGTGGCCGTCTGACCGATGCGTTCAGACAATTTTTTAGTCTGCAGCCCCAAGGTCTGATCGGTTCCAGCAACCATTGCCAGCTTCTGATTCACACGGTGCAGGATTACCTAGGGGCAAGATCAGACTTGGACACCTTTCCCACCGAAAATCCTCTGGGTTACTGGGTCTTGAGGATGGATTACTGGCCAGAGCTTGCACAGTATGCAATTAGGCTACTGGTCTGTCCTGCATCCAGTGTTCTTTTGGAACGCACATTCAGTGCTGCTGGAGGCTTTGTAACCGATCACAGGGTGCGCCTGTCCACCGAATGGGTCGATTGGCTGACCTTCATAAAAATGAATCAGTCTTGGATAACCAGTTACCAAGCACCTGTTGCTGATGTAACCGATTGATTTTTTTTAATGTGAGACTGCCTATGCTGATGCTGAGTGACTATCCTGTTATGCTGAGTCACAAACCTCTTCCTCCTCAATTTTCATGCTGATAGCTTGTAACAACATTTTTGGTTCTGGGCACCGCCACCAGTGGCCAAGGCCCAATTTTTCAGCCCCTGTTTAATAGGGGCGTGTAATTACAATTTTTGATGCAATACTTTGCAGCAGGGCTCATTCCTGTGCTCCAACTATAGTATCTGTGAGGGGTTGCAGTGTTGTAGCACCAGCACCAGTGCCCAAGGCCCAATTTTTCAGCCCCTGTTTAACAGGGGCATATAATTACAATTTTTGGTGCAATACTTTGCAGCAGGGCTCATTCCCGCGCTCCAACTAGAGTATCTGTAAGGGGTTGCAGTGTTGTGGCACCAGCACCAGTGCCCAAGGCCCAATTTTTCAGTGTCTGTTTAACATGGGCGTATAATTACAATTTTTGATGCAATACTTTGCAGCAGGGCTTATTCCTGTGCTCCAACTATAGCATCTGTGAGGGGTTGCAGTGTTGTGGCAATTTTTTTGCCACTGTGTAACAGGGGCATGTAATTACAATTTTTGTTGCAATACTTTGCAGCAGGGTTCGTTCCTGCGCTCCAACTAGAGTATCTGTGAGGTGTTTCAGTGTTGTGGCACCAGCACCAGTGCCCAAGGCCCAAATTTTCAGCCCCTATTTAACAGGGGTGTATAATTACAATTTTTTATTTTGGTTGCAGTGTTGTAGCACCAGTGTCTAAGGCCCAATTTTTTTGTAATTACAATTCTTGATCTAATATTTCACAGCAGGGCCCATTCCTGCGCCCACCAAGAGTAACTGTGAGGGCTTACAGTGTTGTGGCACCACCACCAAAGGCCCAATTTTTCTGCCCCTGTTCAACAGGTGCATGTAATTACAATTCTTGATATAATATTTCACAGCAGGGCCTGTTCCAGCGCCCACCAAGAGTAACTGTGAGGACTTACAGTGTTGGGGCACCAGCACCACCACCACCACCAAAGGCACAATTTTTCTACCACTGTTCAACAAAGGCATGTAATTACAATTCTTAATTTAATATTTCACAGCACGGCCCGTTCCTGCGCCCACCAAGAGTAACTGTGAGGGCTTACAGTGTTGTGGCAATACCAACCCCTAAGGCCACAATTTCTGCAGAGTATTTAGGGCAGGCCCCTACTTTCAAACATCCAACTTATAAATGACTCCTACTTGCTAACGGAAGGAGACAACAGGAATTAAGATGAAATCTACCACTAGGAAGGGAAATTATCTCCTGTAAAAGTTATTAAAAGTTATATTTGTCATTGGGACAGAAAGTGAGGTGAAATCTTCTGAAGAGGTGCACAGACAGCAAAACAAATGTTACAGGGGTGATAACCCTTCCCTATGTTTTCCAAAAAGCTTAAAAATAGATTTTTTGGCTGGAGCTACACTTTAAAAATGTACCAGTTCAAAATTACAAACTGATTCTGGGGGCATGGCCTGAGCAGGGCATGTGAGCGGTCGCACTACACGGAGCTCCCGCTGGTAATCCTCATCTGATCCTTCTCCCACTACCGATTCGGACTCTCACCTACCCCATCTGCCACCGGATACCCCCGTGAATCCCGCAGTGCTTACCCCGCGTTGCATGGTCCTCATGAAGCTCCGCAAGGGGGATAAAGAAACCGAGAACGGGACAAGCATGGAGATCCAAGATGGCGCCGACACCCCTCAGGCACAGAGGACGGCGAGAGGCTCCACTAAACAGCATGACGGTGGCGGTAAGTCTCATGCTGCCCAAAAACACCAGGGGAAAGACCAGGGGAAAGACCAGCCTAGAGACATGCTGAACTATGTACAGAAGCTGCAAGGGGCAGGCTGCTCGAATCCTCCAACCGTGCAGGCCATCCCTTATGATTCTAGCAGAGGCCGCAGCCCTCCAGCATTAGATGACACAGTGCCGCTGGAATCATCCCTGATCTCTACCCCTGATATGTTTGACATGCTGCAGGATGATTCACAGCAACCCACATTGAATGATATATTGCGTGCTGTGCACCGCTGCACTGCCTCAGTGGATGACTTAAAAGAGCAGTTTGGGGGTCTCACAGAAACGGTCTCTCTATTAAGGCAAGACCTCCAGAAAATCAGGGAGAGAACCGCAGTGGTGGAGGGCAGAATTAGCGATGTGGAGGACCAGATGCCCCCAATCACTAGAGACACCAGAACAGCACTACAGCAGGCTGCGCAAGCTACCGTCAAAACTGATGACATTGAGAACCGTCTCAGACAGTATAATGTTCGCATTGTGGGACTTCCAGAAAAGGTGGAGGGCAGGGACCCAACTGCATTTGTAGAGCAATGGCTGCAGGACACTTTTGGCAAGGAGGCCTTTACATCACTGTTTGCAGTGGAGAGGGCGCACAGCACACCGCCACGACCCCTCCCCCCAGGCAACCCGCCAAGATCCATGCTGGCACGTCTATTGAATTACAAAGATCGTGAGATCATACTCAAGCTAGCAAGGGAAAGAGGCTCTGTCCATTTTAATGGGACAAAAATTTCATTTTACCCAGACTTTTCTGCTGAGGTGCATCGAAAAAGGGCCAAATTTGCGGAGGTGAAGAAGCGCCTGCAAAAACTTCAAGTAACATACGCCATTCTGTTCCCAGCTAAGCTACGCATCGCCACCAGAGGTCAGGCTACTTTTCTTGAAACGGCAACGGAAGCGACCTCATGGCTGGATCATAATGAACAAGACCTACGGAGACGGCAAGAGAATGAAAGGGGTGACTGATGGCTGGAGAACAATCCTAATAAGGTCGGTAAGCTGTTGGCAGATGGTTACAATATATGTTTAACGGGACACTTCACATTAAGCCAATTTCAGCGTTTTGAACGGGCTCAAACATAACACTGAACTGAGCTCAATACCACAATGGGTGAGTAGCACCCGCAAGATCTTGCAGATCACCAATAGGTCCCAGTTTCAGGGACAGGTTAACAGTTGCCCGGTTGGCACAAGTTTGATTGACTGTCATGAATCTAAAGAAGCAAGGGATGTCCGAGGTGTACATGATCCACTAAAATGCACAATGATAACTTCATGTTTAAAGAAGTTTCACCCTGCTATTGTGGGGTTGCAGGAGACTCACCTCACAAAGGATACAGTGGGACTCCTGCAGTACTCCTGGGTGGGCAGGGCTTATCACTCCACACACTCTGCGTTTTCCCGTGGAATAAGTGTGTTGGTTCATAAGTCCCTGGCCTACCAGGAATTAGATTCTATTATTGACCCATTAGGTAGATATGTATTCATTTACTGCAAGCTGTTTACTCTGACCCTGATTATTGCTTTTGTTTACATTCCCCCCCCCCCGTTTTCTAGAGAGATATTGCAGCTCCTGCTGTCGTACCTGGTTGACAAGCCTGATGTACCCACCGTAATTATGGGTGATTTTAACGGGTATCTTGACCCAAAACTTGACAGGCATCCTCCGGTCCAGGTTCCACTAGGGGGAAGAGGCACTATTCTAAGCCGTCTGCTGGTGGAGGTGGGCTGGATGGATGTCTGGAGAGCGAAAAACCCAACATCCTAACAATTCTCGTGTTTTTCTAAATCGCATGGCTCGCTCTCACGCATTGATTTATGTGTGGGGTCCTCTCATGTTGTAAATCTAATTACCAAAGTCGAGTATTTTCCTAGAGGGGTGTCAGATCACTCCCCAATAGTAACATACCTGACAACGTGCCCTGATGTCTCTCTGCCCAAAGCCCCTTGGAAACTTAATGCCTTTTGGCTAAAGCATTTCATGTCCCAAGAAAAAGTAATGAAGCAAATTGAACAATACTTTTATGAGAACCGATTTCATCCTGAAAATGCGACTAAATGGGATGCTTTTAAGGCGTGTCTTAGAGGCACATTTATAACAGAAATAGAAGCCATTAAACACAATTCATCAGCCCTCATGAAACAGGTTGAAGACCAGGTGCGGCGGCTTGAGTTATCCTATGTCACAGATCCTTCTGAATCTGCAAGGGAGGCGTAGATATCGGGACAGGATTCCCTGGACCGGTTGAGATCCTCCACTGCAGAACGGAAACGATTTTTTACTAAGCAAGCTTTTTACGAGGAAGGGGAAAAGACTGGTCGGTTACTGGCCAGAATTGCGAAGTCTCAGCAGTCCTCACCGGCTATAGGAGCCATCAGGTGCTCGACTGGGAGATTAGTAAATGACCCCGAATCAATTATTACTGAACTAGCGTCCTTCTATGAGGATTTATATAAGCCATGTGAGAATTATACAGATGAAGCATTACAGGAGTACATAGACAAGATCTCCCTGCCTGCCCTGTCGTGTCAGGCGCGCACGGAGCTGGAGGCCCCAATTACGTTGGATGAATTGAAGGAGGGGGCTGCCTCCTTTTCTACGTGCAAGGCGCCGGGGGATGATGGGCTCCCAATGGAGGTGTACACACAATATGGGGAGGCGATTTTACCGAAATTGCTGGAGGTATTCAATTCATCCTTTAAATCAGGAAAGCTACAACATCCATGACAAGGGCCAATATTATATTATTACCGTATATACTCGAGTATAAGTCGTTCCGAGTATAAGTCGAGGCCCTAATTTACCACCAAAAAAATGGGAAAAACTTATTGACCCGAGTATAAGACGAGGGTGAGAAATGCACAGCTACTGTAAGTGGAAAAGAGGGTCAACAATGCCCATTTGAAGCATCACTGTGCCCATTTGCATGCCTCACTGTGCCCATTTGCAACCATAGGTCCCCTGAACTTCAAACTTGGTAGTTAAGGGTTAATAGATGCCCCCCTAGCTGCAGCCAAAATTTGGGGTCTCTGAACCCAAAGGGTCCCGAAATGACATTGCTGCAGATGGACACAGTTGACCGAATTTGGGGCCCCGTATCTCGGGGCCACCTAGTGCTAGGAACCCCAAATTTGGTGTGCAAACCCAGTGGAACTAGGGCCATAAACTTTCCAAAGCTGGGGTTTCTAGCACCAAGTGGCCCCGAGATACAGGGCCCCAAAAATCAGTTCAGAAAATGTCAAGCACTTTTCTGCAGCAGAGAATGACATTTTCCGAACCGGTTTTGGGGCCCCGTATCTCAGGGCCACTTGGTGCTAGGAACCCCAGCTTTGGATATGTCATGGGACCAGTTCGACTGGGTTTACATATCAAATTTGGTGTTCCTAGCACTAAGTGGCCCTGAGATATGGGGCCCCAAAGTCAGTTCAGAAAATGTCAAGCACTTTTCTGCAGCAGAGAATGACATTTTCCGAACCGATTTTGGGGCCCCGTATCTCGGGGCCACTTAGAGCTAGGAACTTCAGCTTTGTCATGGCACCAGTTCCACTGGGTTTGCACACCAAATTTGGGGTTCCTAGCACTAAGTGGCCCTGAGATACGGGGCCCCAAAGTTGGTTCGGAAAATGAATTTTTTTGCTGCAGAAAAGTGCTTGACTCGAGTATAAGTCGAGGGGGGCACTTTCAGCACAAAAAAATGTGCTGAAAAATTCGACTTATACTCGAGTATATACGGTACTTAAACCCGGTAAGGACCCTGGCCAAAATTCTGGCCCTGAGGGTTAATGGAGTCATCTCCTCCATCATACATCCTGAGCAAGCAGGCTTCATGCCCAAGAAGTCAACTGCCACCAACTTGCGACGACTCTTTCTGAACATGCAGACCCAAATGGAGGTGACCGGCAGTAGGGCATTGTTGTCTCTTAATGCTAATAAAGCATTCGACAGTGTTAGTTGGCGATACCTGTGGGCTGTACTGTTCAGATTCGGGTTCGGTCCTAGGTTTATTACATGGGTACGGCTGCTGTATGCTTCACCGCAGGCAGCGGTGCGCGTAATGGACAGGATGTCACAGGTCTTCGCACTGGGTAGGGGGACCAGGCAGGGGTGCCCCTTGTCCCCCCTGCTATTTGCGCTGGCCATTGAACCACTTGCCGCACAGGTCAGAGATTGTCAGCAGATTAAGGGATTTAGATATGGCGAATTGCATGAGAGGATAATGCTTTATGCAGATGATATGCTCCTCTTTTTGGAGGACGTGGACGCCTCATTGTCCCATGCAATGTCCCTGATTGCAGACTTTGGCCACTATTCAGGTCTTACGATTAACTGGTCCAAGTCTGCATTGATGTTTTTGGACGAGACTCCGGATCTGCGGGCGAGTCTTCCATGTCCGGTTCCAGTAGTAACCTCCTTTAAATATTTAGGCATTTACATATCCCCCAATCTGAATGATTACTACAAACTAAACATATATCCCCTCCTTACCCGTTTTAGAGACAAAAGAAATATATTCAACAGACTTAAAATGTCCTTGGCAGGGAAGACGAATCTCATTAAGATGATTCTGATGCCCCAACTCGTATACATGCTGCATAATACGCCAATAGTCACCCCCCTCAAAATATTTTGAGTTGTTAATACGCTATTTAGAACACTGCTGTGGCACAATAAGCCCCCTAGGATCAAGTTGGAGCAACTGCAATATCCAAAGGAGGGAGGAGGTCTTGCACTCCCCAATCCTTGGATATACTATCTGGCGGCGCAATTACAGCATCTAATAGGGGCTATGGCTCCATCCCCTGCAGGCTCGTCGGCCAAACTTCTGCTGAAGGGAGCAGGGGTGGAATCCATCCCGGAGGGACTGGAGGCTCAGAGATTCCAGAAACCCAATAAACAGATGCCAACTTACGCACTTCTTCAAAAAGTGTGGAACAAGGTTAAACAACTGCAACATGTCACGGGATACACCGCTTACAGCCCAATATGGGAAAATAACTCTTGTGAGGAACTGGCCAAAATTAAGCAGGGTTCTAGATGGCGTCCTCTGGGAGTTACTCACCTAAGACACATATTTCGGAATGGGAGTCTGCTATCTTTTGCAGACTTGCAGTCTGAATATGCATTACCATCTACTATGCTGTTTTACTACCTACAACTACAACATTATTATAATATTACAATATTATTACAATACAATATTTTTCACATATTACAAGAGGCAACAGACACAAAGGGTATAATATCTCAATGCTACCTCATGCTTCTGTCCTCTTTTCTAGAGGGGCATCCCATGAAGGAGGTGTCATAATGGGAGGAAGACCTGGGACCCATTACAGGGGAGCAATGGGAGGAGGCCCCTCAAGCTGTCAATACATGCTCGCTGAATGTATCACAAAAAGTTTCCCAATTATATATTTTGCTGAGAGTGCATTATACACCAGTAAAACTACACAAAATGGGGAGGTTAAAAGATCCACTGTGTAACAGGTGCAGAAATGCGCCAGGTGATTTGATTCATCTCCTCTGGCGATGCCCCAAACTCCATAGGTACTGGACAGGGGTTATGACCTTACTTAATAGGGTTTTTCAAACGAATGTTCCCTTGACCCGCTGGGATGCCTTCTGGCAATACTGGAAGAGGCCATCCCGGAGAATATAACTAGAATGGCCTTTGCCAGAGCCCTATTTCAGGCGAGAAAAACAATACTTCTGCACTGGAAATCAGCCACACCACCGTTGGTTAAAATGTGGATCCAACCGATGGGTAGTACCCTGGTTATGGAAAAGTACATATATCAGCATAGGGGGAACCCAGGGAAATTTGATAAGCTATGGGATGCATGGCTGGATATCCCAGGTATAAGTCCGGTTGAACTGGTACAAATGAGATTACTTAGAGGTATATAGAGCTGTTTGGGATTGTGAGCAGAGGAGATACAATGTAAATCCTGGAGCAATGTCATGGATGTTAAGGGTATGAGATAGTTGAATAAGGGAGGGGGGAGGAGGGGAAGGACAAAAGACATACTGGTTAAAAAGAAATTTATTAAAGCTGTATCCGTTAATTCTCAGTTGTACATGTAAATGTGAACTTGTAAACAAGGGGAAAACAGGCATAACTGAATGTATACATAACATATAACTGATTGTACAGAATGTGATAATCTACACGTATGGTGATATTGTATGTTTCTTGAGCAATAAAAACTTTGTTGATTTAAAAAAACAAACAGATTCTACTTAACAAACAACCTACAGTCCCTGTCTTGTTTGCACCGCATGTATACTGCTGTTCAGAGTATATGGGGCCTGGGGGCCCTACGCCTTTCCTTTTTTTAATTTGGGTGCGGGGTTCCCCTTAATATCCATACAAGACCCAAAGGGTCTGGTAATGGACTGGGGGGTGGGGGGTACCCATGCGGTTTGTCTCACTGATTTTCATCCATATTGCCAGGACCCGACATTACATTAAAGCCTCAAGCAGTTTTAAATGACTTTTATTCCTTTAAAAATGACATTTTGTGCAGGGACTGTTCTAAGCATGGGAAACATGCGCCACTTTACAGGCATACTATAGACACCTCCCAGGTACGATATTTAAAGGAATATTTCACTTTTTTTTCACTTTAAGCATCATTAAAATCACTGCTCCCGAAAAAAACGGCCGTTTTTAAAACTTTTTTTGCATTGATACATGTCCCCTGGAGTAGGACCCGGGTCCCCAAACCCTTTTTGACAATAACTTGCATATTAGTCTTTAAAATTAGCACTTTTGATTTCGAACGTTCGACTCCCATAAACTTTAATGGGGTTCTAAAGTTTGCGCAAACTTTCGGTCTGGTCGCAGGTTCTGGTGCGAACCGAACTGGGGGGTGTTTGGCTAATCCCTACTTGCAGTGAAGATGGGGCAATGAAGGGGTTAAGTGTGTCCTAGGGAGTGATTCTAACTGTGGGGGGGATGGGCTACTAGTTACATGACAGCGATCACTGCTCCCGATGACAGGAAGCTGTAATCTCTGTCATGACACAAGCCACAACGGGGAAATGCCTTGTTTACATAGGCACTTCCCTGTTCTGAGGCTCTGTGACATGATCGATGGGAGATCAGTGGACATCGAGTCCGCCAGTCCCGTGGGCACTGTCACGCTGTACGGGGCAGGTGCTCGTGCCTGCTATCCCTGGCTCTTAAAGGGGATGTACAGGTACGCCCATTTGATCACTGCTGCCATTGTGCCGATGTATATCGGCTTGCAGCGGTCGGCAAGTGGTTAAAGTGTAGTACATTTTATTTTTATAAACTGAATGGTGTCAGCCTTGCCCAATTTTTTTTATTTTTTATTTTGAACAGGTTTGACAAAATACCTTCGATTATATATTTTAAAGAGCAAACTGGAGGAACTAAGAAAAGTTCACTTTTTAAAAAAATATCCTTTAAATCATTTTAACCTGGGGGGGCAGAAGTAGTTTCCCATGGAGAACCCCATAGTCCATGAGTATGGGTAAGAAATAATCCCTAAAAGTATTTTACTTTCTTGTTCAATTTCTGCATTATTTATACTTATATGTGAAGGGCAGAGAGAGACAATATACTATGTGAAGCAATAAAATTCATGAAATATCATTGCTTAACTATAATTGTTATACATCTGTAATTAAAACTGTACAATGGTTGGCCAATGTCATGAAAAGTGAGTGCCACATGTGCTCCTCCTCATCATATTATTGTCTTCATTCCATGTTATATTGTTGGGGTTGATGTTAAGTTCATCTTTAGCCCATGGTGTGTACAAACCAACATCAGTATCCCTTGTTCTAATGTGGCGGGAAAACTTCACACAATTTACTATTTTGTAGTGGAAAGGAAATTCACCAGTTTTGATTTTGTCTGCCGTCTTATATGGATTTTTTATTTGTTTCACATATTTATGCAACCGGAGGACACAAAACCTCAGACAAGTTAAAGCTGAAGTTTAAACTTTTTATGTTGCTTTCCTTTGTTTCTATATCTCCCTTTATCAATATGCTTTTTTTTTCTAATAAAACCTTTGTTTATATTACATACCTTATCTTAGACTCATTGGTGTCATCAGTGGGTAACTGTGCCACCCAATGTAATGTTGGACATAGCTTCCCTAAATCATCACAGCACCCTTCCTCAGTACTTCTCTCAAGTGTCTTCAGCCCTGATGAAAGCAACGGTCTGGATCTTGGGAGGGGTTATGCAAATATCAGAATGCCCTCATGAGTGGATGTCAGTGACCTCTGCACAGTGTTCAGCTAAAGCTACAAGTTAGTGTAGTGCGTCCTCCTCACAGTGTTCAGCTAAAGCTACAAGTTGGTGTAGTGTGTCCTCCTCACAGTGTTCAGCGAAAACTACAAGTTAGTGTAGTGCGACCTCTGCACAGTGTTCAGCTAAAGCTACAAGTTAGTTTAGTGCGTCCTCCTCACAGTGCTCAGCTAAAACTACAAGTTAGTGTAGTGCAACCTCTGCACAGTGTTCAGCTAAAGCTACAAGTTAGTGTAGTGCGTTCTCCTCACAGTGTTCAGCTAAGCCTACAAGTTATTTTTTTGCGAGCTCTGCACAGTGTTCAGCTAAAGCTAAAAGTTAGTGTAGTGTGAGCTCTGCACAGTGTTTACCTAAAGCTACCTGTAGAAAGTTGGTGGTGTTTTCCTGATCCTATCAGTACCGCAGGCAGCTAAATAAGCTACAAGTTATTTTTTGGCGAGCTCTGCACAGTGTTCACCTAAAGCTACCTGTAGAAGGTTGGTGGTGTTTTCCTGATCCTATCACTACCGCAGGCAGCTAAATAAGCTACAAGTTAGTGTAGTGCAGGGTCTGCACGGTGTTCACCTAAAGCTACATGTAGAAGGTTGGTGGTGTTTTCCTGATCCTATCACTACCACAGGCAGCTAAATAAGCTACAAGTTAGTTTTTTGCGAGCTCTACACAGTGTTCAGCTAAAGCTACCTGTAGAACCTTGGTGGTGTTCTCATACTACAGGCAGGCAGTTGATTTTGCTAGCTGCTGTATCAGTACATATATATATTTATATATCCCAGCTTAGTGCAGCTACAGGCCATTAGTAAGGCTGGAAGGCCAACAAGGAGAGGCAGACAGTCACAAGCCAATAAAAGAGGGCAAGCAGCCTCTGTGCCTAGAGGCAACAGTGCTGGTCATGGAGACGGTGCATCCTCATGAGCACGTGGCCATGGGACACGCTTGGCCTTTTTTTCGGCAGATGGCCGTGTTGAGCCACAACATGAGGAAGACTTGGTCCAAGCCGTCCTTATCCTCCTCATCCTCTCTCACCCAGGCTCAGGGTGCTTTGTCTGGCAAAGCAGCTTCCAACACGGACTCTTCCCTCGGCTCAATGGCATCAATCACTCCTTCCCTAGCCCCACCATGTCCTCCTGAGGAGTCCCCCGAACTGTTTGACCATAGTGTTGGGTAAATGCTCCAAGAGGATGCCCAGCGTTTTGAAGGCTCCGATGATGGTACCCAGCTAGAGGAAGGCAGTAACGTGAGCCCAGAGAGAGGGGGTGCCCAAGAAGCTAAAGCTACCTGTAGAAGGTTGGTGGTGTTTTCCTGATCCTATCACTACCGCAGGCAGCTAAATAAGCTACAAGTTATTTTTTGGCGAGCTCTGCACAGTGTTCACCTAAAGCTACCTGTAGAAAGTTGGTGGTGTTTTCCTGATCCTATCACTACCGCAGGCAGCTAAATAAGCTACAAGTTATTTTTTGGCGAGCTCTGCACGGTGTTCACCTAAAGCTACCTGTAGAAGGTTGGTGGTGTTTTCCTGATCCTATCACTACTGCAGGCAGCTAAGTAAGCTACAAGTTAGTGTAGTGCGAGCTCTGCACAGTGTTCACCTAAAGCTACCTGTAGAAGGTTGGTGGTGTTTTCCTGATCCTATCACTACCGCAGGCAGCTAAATAAGCTACAAGTTATTTTTTGGCGAGCTCTGCACAATGTTTACCTAAAGCTACCTGTAGAAGGTTGGTGGTGTTTTCCTGATCCTATCACTACCGCAGGCAGCTAAATAAGCTACAAGTTAGTTTTTTGCGAGCTCTGCACAGTGTTCAGCTAAAGCTACCTGTAGAAGGTTGGTGGTGTTCTCATTCTACAGGCAGGCAGTTGATTTTGCTAGCTGCAGTATCAGTACATATATATACCGTATATATATTTATATATCCCAGCTTAGTGCCACTACAGGCCATTAGTAAGTCTGGAAGGCCAACAAGGAGAGGCAGACAGTCACAAGCCAATAAAAGAGGGCAAGCAGGCTCTGTGTCTAGAGGCAACATTGCTGGTCGTGGAGACGGTGCATCCTCATCAGCATGTAGCCGTGGGACACGCTTGGCCTTTTTTTGGCATCTGGCCTTGTTTAGCCGCAACATGCGGAAGACTTGGTCGAGTGGATGACCAAGCCGTCCTCATCCTCCTCATCCTCATCCTCTCTCACCCATGCTCAGGGTACTTTGTCTGGCAAAGCAGCTGCCAACGCGGCCTCTTCCCTCGGCTCAATGTCATCAGTGATTCCTTCCCTAGCCCCACCATGTCCTCCTGAGGAGTCCCTCGAACTGTTTGACCACAGTGTTGGGTACATGCTCCAGGAGGATGCCCAGCGTTTGGAAGACTCTGATGATGATACTGAGCTAGATGAAGGCAGTAACGTTAGCACGGAAAGAGGGGGTGCCCAAGAAGGACAGCAATCTGGCAGTCATGCTCCCCCTGCTGCAGCATACTGCCAGGTTTGCTCCAGTGATGAGGAGGGAGGGGATGATGAGGTCACTGACTCAACGTGGGTGCCTGATAGGAGAGAGAAGGATGAGGAGGAGGCACATCACCAACGAGGCAGGATGCCCTCCAGGGGCCAGCCTAAGGGCAGCACACTGACTGCATCACACCCCAAAGCTCCGCATGTGCAGGGCGCTGCAGTCTCTGTGCGTTATTCCAAAAGTTCTTTGGTGTGGGCCTTTTTTGAGACGAGTGCATCAGATCGCACCGCTGCTATTTGCAACATATGTCTCAAGCGTATCTTGCGTAGCCAAAACATCTCCTGCTTGGGCACCACATGCTTGACCAGACATATGTTGACCTGCCATGCAGTTCATTGGCAAGCGTATCTAAAAGACCCGCACCAAAGAACAAAGAGGACCTCTTCTTGCTCCTCATTAGCTGAGATCTCCAACCCCACTATACCTTCAGTCCTTTCTGAGACCTGCAATGAGAGGAATGAAGGTGTAGAATTAGGTGTGTCACAGTCAAGTACTTGTGGGCAATCTGCTTTCGGTACACCGACGTCAGATTGTACCAGGCAAATTTCCCTGCCCAGCCGCTGCTAGGCCAAAAGAAGTTCGCTCCCAGCCATCCACATGTCCAGCGGTTGAATGCTAGCTTGGCAAAATTGCTAGCACTTCAACTGCTGCCTTTTCAGTTGGTAGACTCTGCCCCCTTCCGTGAGTTTGTGGAATGTGCGGTTCCTCAGTGGCAGGTACCCAAACATTTCTGCGATTCTGGCTCTCTACCGGCATGTGGAAAGCAATGTCTTGGCCTCGCTGGACAGGGCGGTCAGCGGTAAGGTGCATATTACCGCTGGCTCATGGTCCAGCAGGCATGGACAGGGACGTTACCTAAGTTTCACCGCGTATTGGGTGACTCTGCTGGCAGCTGGAAAGGATGCAGGACAAGGTGCAGTAGTGTTGGAGGTTGTTCTGCCACCACATCCCCAAAATACCACTACTAATGATTGTGACACACCTCTCTCCTCCACCCCCTCCTCTTTGTAATGGAAATTTGTAAGTTCTGTATATAATTGTATTGTATTTTGTATGTATTGCACTCTGCCCTCACTGTGCACACGGCACTAATAATGTTTTCAGTAAATGTTTACATTCTTTTGAGTCCTGATTAGAATAAGCCTGCCTATGTAACGCCCCTTGTTACCATAAACGTACAATTGTAATATTAATGTGATACCTACGTAATCATGTGCATAAAAACCTTCAATTGCGTCATAATAAAGCAGAACAGTAATTTGGAAAGATGCTGAGCGTATCTTTTGTGTCTGTTCCCTACTGCAGTAGTTATTATTAATTTGGAACCACTAATCAATATGAGGATAGGAGTTGCCTATCATCAATTCAACCGAGTCAGCATGGCGAGCTTTGCCTTAGGAGGGGATTCCAGGTGACCCTGAGTATCCGAAACGAGGAGCTTGAGACGATCCGGGAATTTCTGATAATCAGCCGGCTGAGGTAAGCCTTTTGCTTACATTTGAGTTATCAGACTTCCTTGATCGGTAAGGCATTTTCGGGACAAAGGGTACCTATTTTACTCCCCTTAATCGAACTGTATTGATTGGTGGTTATATGTTATGTTGTCCCTGCCATTGGAGTGTTATAGATAAGAAAGGGAAGAATAGTGCTGTTCACAGGTATATGTAGTACATCTGCTAGATAAAGTAGTTTAGAGGCAAGAGGGTATAGGCACAAGTAGAGAAGAGAGAAGACTGGCCAGTCATTATGGGCATTGAATTAAGTAAGGGAATGAAGGGTAAGAGACCCTCAAAAATGCCCAGCGCAAGAGGAGCGCTACATATGAACCAAAGGTGCGGTTCCGCCTATACTGAGCCCCTAGATTAATTGTTAGAGTGGACAGGGATCCACAATGGGTAACTGGGTTACCAAAGTCCACAGGGACTAAGAATCATGCAGAGTAAACAGCTAGAGAAACAGCTATCTATGTGAGCAGGATGGATCAAGGGTGACATTAGAACTAGACAGAAAGGGACATTTTCATGTTAAGTTGTGGGATGGATTTGGGATCAGGCACTACAACTAGTAAAAGTCAGAAACAGAGAAATGAGAGGTAAAACAGAATATTTTATATGTTGTCAGAGAGGGAAGATGGGATGAGCACTGTGGCTCCCCATCTGATCATAGAATCATAGAAGCTAGATATCTGAACAAAATAAGGAATGCAGAATTTAGACAGGGAAATAGTAAAGAGTTAAAAGAAAGTGAGAGAATGATATGCATGTGTTGTGTACAAATGGAAGCGATTGGAAAAATGTAAGCGATTTTAGAGAGATATTGGTGTGTGTGCGAATGCTGGGACCTTTAGTTCTATTGCTTGTGTGTGTCATGTACGCAGATGTGACCCCCTCCTTTGTGCTCTCCTGAAAGAATGTGGTCAGTGATAAGCTGGAAGGACACCATGCCAATTTCTGTTTTTTAGACAAAACATTTATAACAAAATGTGCCGGGTAACGAATCTAATGGTAAACAATGTGATCACAATTATTTTGAATCTGTTTTCCAAACATGGTAAAATGAAGGTTACATTTAACCGTGTATTACACAAATTGAATATCCTTTGATAGTGGAAACAGTGCATTTAAAAAAGGGAAATTAAGTAAAATTAAGTAGTAATGAGTATTAATTTCTAATATGAGTTTAACAATTTTATTAATAATATAGATATATTGAAACTGGTTTAGACAACCTTTGGTTGGAAATGAAGTCGAGGTTAATGGGGAAATTTGTAATGAATGAGATTAGTTTAGATTAAGATAACAATTTTGTAATTTTACATTTATACAATAAGCCCTTATTGAGAGAAAAAAAAGATTAAGATGAGGTTGTTATTTGGAATACAGCTGCCATAATATTTAACAAAGCCAAGATGGATGGAATACATAAGAAGTTTTTCTACAAAAATGAAATTTCAAGGTTCTTGATAATAACTTGATGTCAGTCCATGATGTGAGAGTTGTTATAAATAAAATTTAAATATAACAGACCCATCACATCAAGTCCACACACCCTGTTAGGATAGATGTCACCTGCAGCCAGTTGTTTTATAGTTTTTGATGCTTTCTGGTCCATCATACAGATTCTTGGTCCTTTTGTTTTTATTTATTTTTATTTTTGAAATCCAAAGCAGAATGTGTGGATTGTGAAATGATGTGCCCCTTTTTCTTGTAAGTACTGTGGTATAAGCAGAAGAATATTTTGGATTTATGGGCATCTCTCCATGACCGCAGGGTATTGTTATCATTTATTATAATATTGCCAGGAAAAAGTTGTCTTTTGAAACATGAAACTGGAGTTCTTACACAAATAGCGTGATAGAAAACAAGCCATTGTAATATATTTATGGAAGCTGGACCCAGTAATGAAGGGTTCATCCCGATATATCAGAGCTGTAGCTTTATGCAAAGGTGCTATTAGACAAAGTTAGATATTGTTTTGGTCAAACATTTAATTTTTAATGGTCCGACATTCTGTGCAGCAAATATACAGCTAACTAAATGTTTGTTTAATGAAAGGTTTAAAATATGAGTTTGTTTATGTACAAATCTAACAATGAAAAATGCGTACATTTATTCAAAAGAAAGGAAAAGACGCATGTGTTAAATTGATGACATAGGAATCAGCTGCTGTGAGCCCAGTGCAGGACACACTCCCTGAAGACCCAGATATTACATTTTTTGTAGATTTGAGTATGCAGTTTATCACCCAGAAGGATACTCTGTATTCAAAGTCATTGGATCCTTTTTCCCCAGCTCAAGAAGCAGAGCTCCATGTTTTAGCAAAGCCTGTGAGCTGTAAAAAGAGTGTATATTTATATAGATAGTCGAGATATATAGAGGGCTTTTGGTTCCATTTAAAGGGCCAGAAGTTTGTTTTTACTTCGGCAGGTAAACCAACCAAGCATGCCAAGTTAATTTGATTGGCTGTTTTCAGCCTTCCAGGTTCTTGCTGAGGTAGCCATATTAACTTTCACACATGGAAGCAGACCAGGTGACTAAGGATGCTGCATTTACAGCCCCGGACACTTGATGGGTCTGTGCAACTCACAGATTCCACCCTAGTTCTGGCCCAGTATAGCTGGGATTAATAATTCAACTTTAAGGACCCCAGAACGAGAAGAACAAGTGGTCCACGGGGGGCAACTTCTTATGAAACGGGACTTTGGAAAAGGTGATCATTTATGTCTGCCAGCCACTCTTTTCCCTTCAGCTTGACACATGGACCGTGTCATCAGTCACAAGCAGTTATGGCTGCCTTAGTAAATGAGCGTGGGATAGAGCCAGGGTTCACCACAGTTGTTTTTATAACACACCACTTCTTGTTTTACCTGTTACCAAAGGTGTTACCAAAAGCTGAACATCCCTTCCAGATATTACAAAAAAGATATATCCAGATTAGGATCTTACAAGTATGCATTTTGTCTGTATGGACATGTTTTTTGGATGTCCAGTGGCAAAGGCCACAGTAAAAAGTGTTATCAGAAGTAGTTTGTAAGTATAGAGTGCCAGGGAGTACAGAGAGTAACAGAGGAAATTATTTTTTATAGGAGAGTCCTTAATAGAAGTTTTGAGGTTTTATTTTTACACCCCTTACTGTCTACAATATAGCGGACAAAGTAAAGTAAGAAACTAGAAAACTTTTGCCTGAATGTTTTTTTAAATTTTATCAAGCCTCTAAGGGGGATATTGGACTCTCTCCCTATGGGATTTTGTTTGGGAGTGTGTTACTCACTTGCTTATATTTTGTCTCAGCAGCTGAAGTCCTTCATTCGGATCTCATAGAGAATGTTGCTGATCTTTTAAGGTTTTTGACAAACTCATTTATGTGTTTTCTCCCCAATTCCAGATCCTAAAAGTTTTGGAAGGATCTAAAACTAAAGCCAAGTGACTTGTGGATTGTTAAGAGACATTTATATATAAAGAAATGTTTGGAGACTCAATACAGCATCTATTTCATGTACAGTTTTTGCAAAACTTGAAGGAATAGTCACCTGGATCCACACCAGACACTGCAAAAATGACTTAATTAAAGAAATCTCTGTTTGATTTGTTTCCCTCTTGTGATCACAGTCTAGGGTACTTTTTGATTCAGTTACTTTAATTGTAAGGGATATATATATTTGAAAAATAGTTTAGCCATGTTGAAGTCATATTTTGTCTTTTGTACGTTTTCCATTTTATGTAGAATTGTCTGTGTTTACATATGCTGATAAGTCAGCATACCAACAATTCAGCTAGAAGGCCATTCTGGCCACAGGAGTGTACAGCCAGTACTCTGTAAATATGTCTTATCAATCATTTGTTTTTCACAATGAAAAGTCATTTGGTAATGAAAAAGTTGCTCAGCTATTATTTTCTCCACAATGGAGTTTTTTTTTGCCTCTTTGGCCAGGACTACCTCCACCTAAGCGTGTGGAGGTTCCAGGTTAGAGGTTATAGCAGGTATGGTTAGTGATCAAAATATTGATCAAAAGAGGGGAGACTGTAATGGAAATTTGTAAGTTCTGTATATAATTGTATTGTATTTTGTATGTATTGCACTCTGCCCTCACTGTGCACACGGCACTAATAATGTTTTCAGTAAATGTTTACATTCTTTTGAGTCCTGATTAGAATAAGCCTGCCTATGTAACGCCCCTTGTTACCATAAACGTACAATTGTAATATTAATGTGATACCTACGTAATCATGTGCATAAAAACCTTCAATTGCGTCATAATAAAGCAGAACAGTAATTTGGAAAGATGCTGAGCGTATCTTTTGTGTCTGTTCCCTACTGCAGTAGTTATTATTAATTTGGAACCACTAATCAATATGAGGATAGGAGTTGCCTATCATCAATTCAACCGAGTCATGGTTGCCTCTTCCTGTGCTTTGTCCTCGGAACCAGCGGTGCTCCGTAGGCATTCAAGGGGCTACGCAAGTATGCAGGCCAAAAGATGCCATGCAGTGCTTGAGCTGGTGTGCTTGGGGGACAGGAGCCACACTGGGGCAGAGGTTCTGTCAGCTCTGCAGGGGCAGGTTCAGAGGTGGTTGACGCAATGCCAACTTAAGGCAGGAATGGTGGTTTGCGACAATGGCACCAACTTCCTCCCTGCCCTCCGACAGGGACAAATGACCCATGTGCCCTGTTTGGCTCATGTCCTTAACTTGGTGGTGCAGCGGTTCTTGGGCAGGTACCCGAGCTTACAGGATGTCCTGAGGCAGGCCAGGAAAGTCTGTGTGCATTTCCGCCGGTCATATAATGCCAGTGCTCGGCTGGCGGAACAGAGCGCCATCAATGAGTACCTGTGCGACTATGGCACCAGGACAGGGTCAGGGGAGCTTGTTTTTTTTTCCCCACGCCAGTGGGCCATGATCAGGGATACACGCACTGTCCTGTCACCATTTGAGGAGGCCACGAGGATGGTGAGCAGTGATAGTGCATGCATCAGTGACACTGTCCCCCTTGCCCACCTGTTGGAGCACACGCTGCGTGAAATAATGGACATGGCACTTGAGGCAGAACAGAGGCAGGAAGGAGGACTTCCTTAGCTCTCAAGGCCCCCTTTATCCAGACAGTGTTCCTGCTTGCCCGCCGATCACACAGGAAGAGGAGGAGGATTGTGTCAGTATTGAGATGGAGACTGGCACTCAGCATCAGCAGCAGTCTTTAAGGGATCAGTCCCAAGAAACACATGGACATGTACGTGGCTGGGAGGAGGTGGCTGCGGACCATGTCGCCCTTAGTGACCCAGAGGACTCCGGACCGAATGCCTCAGCAAACCTACGCTGCATGGCCTCCATGATCCTGCAAAGCCTACATAAGGATCCTCGTATTCGTGGTATCAAGGAGAAGGACCAATACTGGCTGGCAACCCTCCTTGGTCCACGTTACAAGGGTAAGGTTGTGGACCTTATCTTGCCATCACAGAGGGAGCAGAGGATGAAACATCTTCAGGAGGCCTTGCAGAAAGGGCTGTGCAACGCGTTCCCAGAGACTGGGAGGTTACAAACTCCTGTTTCTGGACAACATGTTGCTGAGGCTTCAGGCAGTCAAAGAAGGAGCAGTGGAGAAGGTGGGAGTCTGACCAATGCGTTCAGACAATTTTTTAGTCCGCAGCCCCAAGGTATGATCGGTTCCAGCAACCATCGCCAGCATCTGTTTTACATGGTGCAGGAATACCTACGGGCAAGATCTGACTTGGACACCTTTTCCACCGAAAATGCTCTGGGTTACTGGGTCTTGAGGATGGATCACTGGCCAGAGCTTGCACAGTATGCAAATGAGCTACTGGCCTGTCCTGCATCTAGCATTCTTTCGGAACGCACATTCAGTGCTGCTGGAGGCTTTGTAACCAATCACAGGGTGCGTCTGTCCACCGACTCGGTCGATCGACTGACCTTCATAAAAATGAATCAGTCTTGGATCACCACCAGCTACCAAGCACCTGATGCTTATGTAACCAAATAACTTTTTTTGAAATCTCAGATCCCTTCAAAGACTGCCTATGCTGATGCTGAGTGACTATCCTGAGTAATTATCCTCTTCCTCCTCAATAATCACGCTGATAGCTTGTAAGAACATTTTTGGTTCTGGGCTCCGCCACCAGTGCCTAAGGCCCAATTTTTCAGCCCCTGTTTAACAGGGGCGTGTAATTACAATTTTTGATGCAATACTTTGCAGCAGGGCTCGTTCCTGCGTTCCAACTAGGGTATCTGTGAGGGGTTGCAGTGTTGTGGCACCAGCACCAGTGCCTAAGAGCTAAACACGTTAAAAATGTACCCGTTCAAAATTACAAACAGATTCTACTTAACAACAAACTTACAGTCCCTGTCTTGTTTGCACCGCCTGTATACTGCTGTTCAGAGTATATAGGGCCTGGTGGCCCCACACCTTTCCTTTTTTTAATTTGGGTGCGGGGTTCCCCTTAATATCCATACAAGACCCAAAGGGCCTGGTAATGGACTGGGGGGTACCCATGCCATTTGTCTCACTGATTTTCATCCATATTGCCAGGACCCAACATTACATTAAAGCCGCAAGCAGTTTTAAATGACTTTTTTTCCTTTAAAAAATACATTTTGTGCAGGGACTGCTCTAAGCACGGGAAACACGCGCCACTTTACAGGCATACTATAGACACCCCCCAGGTACGATATTTAAAGGAATATTTCACTTTTTTTTATACTTTATGCTTTATTAAAATCACTGCTCCCGAAAAAACGTCCGTTTTTACAACTTTTTTTGCATTGATACATGTCCCCTGAGGAAGGACCCGGGTCCCCAAACCCTTTTTAGGATAATACCATGAAAATTAGCCTTTAAAATGAGCACGTTTGATTTCGAATGTTCGAGTCCCATAGACGTCAATGGGGCTCTAACGTTCGTGCAAATTTTTGGTCCGTTCGCAGGTTCTGGTGCGAACCGAACCGGGGTGTGTTCGGCTCATCCCTACTACCCACATCTGCCACTAAATCTCCCTATACTCCCGACATCTGCCACTATATCACCCTATACTACGCACATATACCACTATATCACCTTATACTACCCACATCTGCCACTATATCACCTTATACTACCCACATCTGCCACTATATCACCTTATACTACCCACATCTGCCACTATACCACCCTATACTACCCACATCTGCCACTATATAACCCTATACTACCCATATCTGCCACTATATCACCCTATACTACCCACATCTGTCACTATACCTCCATATACTCCTCACATCTGCCACTATATTACCCTTTACTACCCACATCTGCCACTATATCACCCTATACTACGCACATCTGCCACTATATCACCTTATGCTACCCACATCTGCCACTATATCACCCTATACTACCCACATCTGCCACTATACCTCCCTATACTCCTGACATCTGCCACTATATTACCCTTTACTACCCACATCTGCCACTATATCACCCTATACTACGCACATCTGCCACTATATCACCTTATACTACCCACATCTGCCACTATATCACCCTATACTACCCACATCTGCCACTATACCTCCCTATACTCCCCACATCTGCCACTATATTTCTCTTTACTACCCAGATCTGCCACTATATCACCCTATACTATGCACATCTGCCACTATATCACCTCATACTACCCACATCTGCCACTATATCACCTTATACTACCCACATCTGCCACTATACTACCCACATCTGCCACTATATCACCCTATACTACCCACATCTGCCACTATACCTCCCTATACTCCTCACATCTGCCACTATATTACTCTTTACTACCCACATCTGCAACTATATCACCCTATACTATGCACATGTGCCACTATATCACCTTATACTACCCTCATCTGCCACTATATCACCTTATACTACCCACATCTGCCACTATATCACCTTATACTACCCACGTCTGCCACTATACCTCCTTTACTACCCACATCTGCCACTATGCCTCCCTTTACCACCCACATCTGCCACTATACCTCCATATACTATCCACATCTGTAACTATACCACCCTATACCTCCCACATCTGCCACTATACCTCACTATACTACCCACGTCTGAAGCCATACCTCCCAATACTACCCACATCTGCCACTATACTTCCCTATACTACCAACATGTGCCATTATAGCTCCCTATACTACCCACATCTGCCTCTATACCTCCCTCTACTACCCACATCTGCCACTATATCACCCTATACTACGCACATATACCATTATATCACCTTATACTACCCACATCTGCCACTATATCACCTTATACTACCCACATCTGCTACTATATCACCTTATACTACCCACATCTGCCACTATACCACCCTAATCTACCCATGTCTGCCACTATACCTCCCTATACTACCCACATCCGCCACTATACCACCCTATACTAGCCACATCTGCCACTATACCTCCCTATGCTACTCACATCTGCAACTATATCACCCTATACTACCCACATCTGCCACTATACCTCCCTATACTACACACATCTGCCACTAAACCTCCCGATACTACCCACATCTGCTACTATATCACCCTATACTACCCACATCTGCCACTATATCACCCTATACCACACACATCTTCCACTATATCACCCTATACTACCCACATCTGCCACTATACCTCCCTATACTACCCACATCTGCCACTATACCTCCCGATACTACCCACATCTGCCACTATACCTCCCTATGCTACCCACATCTGCAACTATATCACCCTATACTACCCACATCTGCCACTATACCTCCCTATACTACACACATCTGCCACTATACCTCCCGATACTACCCACATCTGCTAATATATCACCCTATACTACACACATCTGCCACTATACCTCCCTATACTACCCATATATGCCACTATATCACCCTATACTACCCACAACTGCCACTATACCTCCCTACACTCTCGACATCTGACACTATATTACTCTTTAATACTCACATCTGCCACTATTCCTCCCTATACTACCCACGCCTGCCACTATACCTGCCGATACTACCCACATCTGCCTCTATACCTCCCTCTACAACCCACATCTGCCAATATATAACCCTATACTACCCACATCTGCCACTATACTTCCCTATACTACCCACATCTGCCACTATATCACCCTATACTACCCATATCCCCCATTTGCCACTATACCACCCTACACTACCCACATCTGCCACTATACCTCCCTATACTACCCACATCTGCCACTATATCACCCTATACTACCCATATCCCCATTTGCCACTATACCACTTTATACTACCCACATCTGCTACTATACCTCCCTATGCTACCCACATCTGCCACTATATCATCCTATACTACCCACATCTGCCACTATACCTCCCTATACTACCTACATCTGCCACTATACCTCCCGATACTACCCACATCTGCTAATATACCTCCCTATACTACCCACATCTGCCACTATACCTCCCTATGCTACCCACATCTGCCACTATATCACCCTATACTACCCACATCTGCCACCATACCTCCCTATACTACCCACATCTGCCACTATATCACCCTATACTACCCACATCTGCCTCTATACCACCATAATCTACCCATTTAAGTCACTATACCTCCCTCTACTACCCACATCTTCCACTATATCACCCTATACATTCCCACATCTGCCACAATATCCCCCTATACTACCGTTATCTGCCACTATACCTCCCTTTTCTACCCACATGTGCCATTATTCCCCCTATACTACCCACATCTCCCACTATATCACCCTATACTACCCACATCTGCCACTATACCTCTATATACTACCCACATCTGCCACTATACCTCCCTATACTACCCACATCTGCCACTATACCATCCTGTACTACCCACATCTGAAACTATATCACCCTATACTACCCACATCTGCACTATACCTCCCTATACTCCCCACGTATTACTCTTTGCTACCCACATCTGCCACTGCCACTATATCACCTTACACTACCCACATCTGCCACTATATCACCTTATACTACCCACATCTGCCACTATACCACCATAATCTACCCTTGTCTACCACTATACCTCCCTATACTACCTACATCTGTCACTATACCTCCATATACTACCCACATCTGCCACTATACCACCATATACTTCCCACATCTGCCACTATACCTCCCTATACTACCCACATCTGCCAATATACCTCCCGATACTACCCACATCTGCCACTATACCACTCTATGCTACCCACATCTGCCACTATACCTCCCTATACTACCCACATCTGCCACTATACCTCCCTATACTCCCGACATCTGCCACTATATTTCCCTTTACTACCCACATCTACCACTATATCACCCTATACTACGCACACCTGCCACTATATCACCCTATACTACGCACATCTGCCACTATATCACCTTTTACTACCCACATCTGCCACTATATCACCTTATACTTCCCACATATGCCACTATATCACCTTATACTACCCACGTCTACCACTATACCTCCTTTACTACCCACATCTGCCACTATACCTCCATATATTATCCACATCTGCCACTATACCACCCTATACCTTCCACATCTGCCACTATACCTCACTATACTACCCACGTCTGAAGCCATACCTCCCAATACTACCCACATCTGCCACTATACTTCAATATACTACCAACATGTGCCATTATAGCTCCCTATACTACCCACATCTGCCTCTATACCTCCCTCTACTACCCACATCTGCCACTATATCACCCTATACTACCCACATCTGCCACTATACCTCCCTATACTCCCCACATCTGCCGCTATATTACTCTTTGTTACCCATTGTGGATCCCTGTCCACTCTAACCATTAATCTAGGGGCTCAGTATAGGCGGAACCGCACCTTTGGTTCATATATAGCGCTCCTCTTGCGCTGGGCATTTTTGAGGGTCTCTTACCCTTCATTCCCTTACTTAATTCAATGCCCATAATGACTGGCCAGTCTTCTCTCTTCTCTACGTGTGCCTATACCCTCTTGCCTCTAAACTACTTTATCTAGCAGATGTACTACATATACCTGTGAACAGCACTATTCTTCCCTTTCTTATCTATAACACTCCAATGGACAATAGACAGGGACAACATAACATATAACCACCAATCAATACAGTTCGATTAAGGGGAGTAAAATAGGTACCCTTTGTCCCGAAAATGCCTTACCGATCAAGGAAGTCTGATAACTCAAATGTAAGCAAAAGGCTTACCTCAGCCGGCTGATTATCAGAAATTCCCGGATCGTCTCAAGCTCCTCGTTTCGGATACTCAGGGTCACCTGGAATCCCCTCCTGGCTGGCTCGCCATGCTGACTCGGTTAGATTGATGATAGGCAACTCCTATCCTCATATTGATTAGTGGTTCCAAATTAATAATAACTACTGCAGTAGGGAACAGACACAAAAGATACGCTCAGCATCTTTCCAAATTACTGTTCTGCTTTATTATGACGCAATTGAAGGTTTTTATGCACATGATTACGTAGGTATCACATTAATATTACAATTGTACGTTCATGGTAACAAGGGGCGTTACATAGGCAGGCTTATTCTAATCAGGACTCAAAAGAATGTAAACATTTACTGAAAATATTATTAGTGCCGTGTGCACAGTGAGGGCAGTGTGCAATACATACAAAATACAATACAATTATATACAGAACTTACAAATTTCCATTACACTATACTACCAACATCTGCTAATATATCACCCTATACTACCCACATCTGCCACTATATCACCCTATACTACGCACATCTGCCACTATATCACCTTATACTACCCACATCTGCCACTATACCACCCTATACTACCCACATCTGCCACTATATCACCCTATACTACCCACATCTGCCACTATACCTCCCTATACTCCCCACATCTGCCACTATATTACTCTTTACTACCCACACCTGCCACTATACCTCCCTCTACTACCCACATCTGCCACTATATCACCCTATACTACCCACATCTGCCACTATACCTCCCTATACTCCCCACATCTGCCGCTATATTACTCTTTGTTACCCATTGTGGATCCCTGTCCACTCTAACCATTAATCTAGGGGCTCAGTATAGGCGGAACCGCACCTTTGGTTCATATATAGCGCTCCTCTTGCGCTGGGCATTTTTGAGGGTCTCTTACCCTTCATTCCCTTACTTAATTCAATGCCCATAATGACTGGCCAGTCTTCTCTCTTCTCTACGTGTGCCTATACCCTCTTGCCTCTAAACTACTTTATCTAGCAGATGTACTACATATACCTGTGAACAGCACTATTCTTCCCTTTCTTATCTATAACACTCCAATGGACAATAGACAGGGACAACATAACATATAACCACCAATCAATACAGTTCGATTAAGGGGAGTAAAATAGGTACCCTTTGTCCCGAAAATGCCTTACCGATCAAGGAAGTCTGATAACTCAAATGTAAGCAAAAGGCTTACCTCAGCCGGCTGATTATCAGAAATTCCCGGATCGTCTCAAGCTCCTCGTTTCGGATACTCAGGGTCACCTGGAATCCCCTCCTGGCTGGCTCGCCATGCTGACTCGGTTAGATTGATGATAGGCAACTCCTATCCTCATATTGATTAGTGGTTCCAAATTAATAATAACTACTGCAGTAGGGAACAGACACAAAAGATACGCTCAGCATCTTTCCAAATTACTGTTCTGCTTTATTATGACGCAATTGAAGGTTTTTATGCACATGATTACGTAGGTATCACATTAATATTACAATTGTACGTTCATGGTAACAAGGGGCGTTACATAGGCAGGCTTATTCTAATCAGGACTCAAAAGAATGTAAACATTTACTGAAAATATTATTAGTGCCGTGTGCACAGTGAGGGCAGTGTGCAATACATACAAAATACAATACAATTATATACAGAACTTACAAATTTCCATTACACTATACTACCAACATCTGCTAATATATCACCCTATACTACCCACATCTGCCACTATATCACCCTATACTACGCACATCTGCCACTATATCACCTTATACTACCCACATCTGCCACTATACCACCCTATACTACCCACATCTGCCACTATATCACCCTATACTACCCACATCTGCCACTATACCTCCCTATACTCCCCACATCTGCCACTATATTACTCTTTACTACCCACACCTGCCACTATATCACCCTATACTACGCACATCTGCCACTATATCACCTTATACTACCCACATCTGTCACTATATCATCTTATGCTACCAACATCTGCCACTATACCAACATAATCTACCCATGTCTGCCACTATACCTTCCTATACTACCCACATCTGCCACTATACCTCCCTATACTACCTACATCAGACACTTTACCTCCATATACTACCCACATCTGCCACTATACCTCCTTTACTACCCACATCTGCCACTATATCACCCTATACAACCCATATCTGCCACTATACCACCCTATAGTACCAACATCTGCCACTATATCATACCATACTATCCAAATCTGACACTATACCACCTTATATTACCCACATCTGCCACTATATCACTATATACTACCCATGTCTGCCACTATACCTCCCTATACTACTTACATCTGCCACTATACCTCCATATACTACCCACATCTGCCACTATACCTCCCTATACTACCCACATCTGCCACTGTATCACCCTATTCTACCTACATCTGCCACTATACCTCCCTATACTCCCCACATCTGCCACTATATTACTCTTTACTACCCACATCTGCCACTATATCACCCTACACTACGCACATCTGCCAGTATACTTTCTGAAACTATCCACATCTGCCACTATATCACCCTATACTTTCCACATCTGCCACTACACCTCCCTCTACCACCCACATCTGCCACTATACCTCCATCTGCAACCCACATCTGCCACTATAAATCCCTATACATCCCACATCTGCCACTATATCACCCTATACTACCCACATCTGCCACAATACTACCCACATCTGCCACTATACCAACCTATGCTACCCACATCTGCCACTAAATCACCCTATACTATCCACATCTGCGACTATACCTCGCTGTACTACCCATATCTGCCACTATGTCACCCCATACTACCCACATCTGCCACTATACCTCCCTATACTACCCACATCTGCCACTATTCCACCCTATGCTACCCACATCTACCACTATACCTCCCTATAATAACCACATCTGACACTATATCACCCTATTCTACCCATATCTGCCACTATACCACCCTATAGTACCAACATCTGTCACTATATCATACCATACTATCCACATCTGCCACTATACCACCTTATACTACCCACATCTGCCACTATACCACCCTATAGTATCATCATCTGCCACTATATCATCCCATACTTCCCACATCTGCCACTATATCATCCCATACTTCCCACATCTGCCATTATATCACCCTATACTACCCACATCTGCCACTATATCACCCTACACTACCCACAACTGCCACTATACCTACCTATACTCCCGACATCTGCCACTATATTACCCTTTACTACCCACATCTGCCACTATATCAGCCTATACTACCCACATTTGCCACTATATCACCTTATACTATCCAAATCTGACAATATATCATCTTATACTTCCCACATCTGCCACTATATCACCCTATACTACCCGCATCTGCCACTATACCCCCCTATACTCCCCACATCTGCCACTATATTACTCTTTAATATCCACATCTGCCACTATATCACCCTATACTACGCACATCGGCCACTATATCACCTAATATTACACATATCTGCCACTATATCACCTTATACTACACACATCTGCCACTATATCACCTTATACTACCCACATCTGCCACTATACCACCATAATCTACCCATGTCTGCCACTATACCTCCCTATATTACACACATCTGCCACTATACCTCCATATACTACCCACATCTGCCACTATACAACCCTATACTTCCCCCATCTGCCGCTACACCTCCCTATACTACCCACGTCTGCCGATATACCTCCCGATACTACCCACATCTGCCACTATACCTCCCTATACTACCAACATATGCCATTATAGCTCCCTATACTTCCCACATCTGCCTCTATACCTTCCTCTACTACCCACATCTGCCACTATACTTGCCTATACTACCCACATCTGCCACTGTACCTCCTTATGCTACCCACATCTGCTACTATATCACCTTATACTACCCACATCTGCCACTATACCTCCCTATACTACCCACATCTGCCACTATATCACCCTATACTACGCACATCTGCCACTATATCACCTTATACTACCCACATCTGCCACTATATCACCTTATACTACCCACATCTGCCATTATACCACCCTATACTACCCACATCTGCCACTATATCACCCTACACTACCCACATCTGCCCCTATATTACTCTTTACTACCCACATCTGCCACTATGTCACCCTATACTACGCACATCTGCCACTATATAACCTTATACTACCCACATCTGCCACTTTATCACCTTATACCACTAACATCTGCACCATACTACACTATACTTTCCACATCTGCCACTATACCTCCCTATACTACCCACGTCTGCCGCCATACCTCTCGATACTACCCACATCTGCCACTATACCTCCCTATACTACCAACATGTGTCATTATAGCTCCCTATACTACCCAGATCTGCCTCTATAGCTCCCTCTACTACCCACATCTGCCACTATATCACCCTATACTACCCACATCTGCCATTATACCACCCTATACTACCCACATCTGCCACTATATCACCTTATACTACCCACATCTCCCACTATATCAACTTATACTACCCACACTACCCACATCTGCCACTATACCTCCCTATACTACCCACATCTGCCACTATATCACCCAATACTACCCACATCTGCCACTATACCTCCCTATACTACCCACATCTGCAACTAAACCTCCTGATACTATCCACATTTGCTACTATACCTCCCTATACTACCCACGTCTGCCACTATACCTCCCTATGCTACCCACATCTGCCACTATATCACCCTATACTACCCACATCTGCCACAATACCTCCCTATACTACCCACATCTGCCACTATACCTCCCGTTACTACCCACATCTGCTACTATACCTCCCTATACTACCCATATCTGCCACTATACCTCCCTATGTTAACCACATCTGCCACTATATCACCCTATACTACCCACGTCTGCCACTATACCTCCCTATACTACCCACACCTGCCACTATTTCTCCCTATACTACCCACATCTGCCACTACACAACCATAATATACCCATTTAAGTCACTATACCTCCCTCTACTACACACATCTTCCACTATATCCGCCTATACATTCCCACATCTGCCACTATATCACCCTATACTACCATTATCGTTCACTATACCTCCCTGTTCTACATACATCTGCCATTATACCCCCTATACTACCCACATCTGCCACTATACCAACCTATACTACCCACATCTGCCACTATACCTCCCTATGCTACCAACATCTGCCACTATATCACCCAATACTACCCACATCTGCCACTATACATCCCTATACTACCCACATCTGCCACTATACCTCCGGATACTACCCACATTTGCTACTATACCTCCCTATACTACCCACATCTGCCACTATACCTCCCTATGCTACCCACATCTGTCACTATATCACCTTTTACTACCCACATCTGCAACTACACCTCCCTTTACTACCAACATTTGCTAATATATCACCATATACTACCCATATCTGCCACTATATCACCCTATACTGTGCACATCTGCCACTATATCACCTTATACTACCAACATCTGCCACTATATCACCTTATACTACCCACATCTGCCACTATACCACCCTATACTACCCACATCTGCCACTATACCTCCCTATACTACCCACATCTGCCATTATACCTTCCTATACTACCCCCATTTGCCACTATACCACCCTATACTACCCACATCTGCCACTATATCTCCCTATGCTACCCACATCTGCCACTATATCACCCAATACTACCCACATCTGCCACTATACCTCCCTATACTACAAACATCTGCCACTATAACTCCCTATGCTATCCACATTTGTAACTATATAACCTTATACTATCCACATCTGCCACTATACCTCCCTATACTACCAACATCTGCTAATATATCACCCTATACTACCCACATCTGCCACTATATCACCATATACTACTCACATCTGCCACTATATCACCCTATACTACCCACAACTGCCACTATATCACCCTATACTACTAACATCTGCCATTATATTACCTTATACTACCCACATCTGCCACGATATCACCCTATACTACCCACATCTGCCACTATACCTCCCTATACTCCCCACATCTGCCATTATATCACTCTTTACTACCCACATCTGCCACTATATCACCCTATACTATGCATATCTTCCACTTTATAACCTTATAACACCCACATCTGCCACTCTATCACCTTATACCACCCAAATCGGCCACTATACCACCCTATACTTCCCACATCTGCCACTATACATCCCTATACTACCCACGTCTGCCGCCATACCTCCAGATACCACGCACATCTGCCACTATACATTCCTATACTACTATCATGTGCCATTATAGCTCCCTATACTATCCACATCTGCCTCTATAGCTCCCTCTTCTACCCACATCTGCCACTATATCAACCTATACTACCCACATCTACCATTATACCTCCCTATACTACCCTTATCTGACACTATCACCCTATACTACCCACATCGGCCACTATACCTCCCTATACTACCCACATCTGCCACTATACCTCCCTATACTACCCACATCTGCCACTATACCTCCCGATACTACCCACATTTGCTACTATACCTCCCTATACTACCTACATCAGACACTTTACCTCCATATACTACCCACATATGCCACTATACCTCCTTTACTACCCACATCTGCCACTATATCACAATATACAACCCATATCTGCCACTATACCACCCTATAGTACCAACATCTGCCACTATATCATACCATACTATCCAAATCTGACACTATACCACCTTATATTACCAACATCTGCCACTATATCACTATATACTACCCACGTTTGCCACTATACCAACATAATCTACCCATGTCTGCCACTATACCTCCCTATACTACTTACATCTGCCACTGTATCACCCTATTCTACCTACATCTGCCACTATACCTCCCTATACTCCCCACATCTGCCACTATATTACTCTTTACTATCCACATCTGCCACTATATCACCCTACACTACGCACATCTGCCAGTATACTTTCTGAAACTATCCACATCTGCCACTATATCACCCTATACTTTCCACATCTTCCACTACACCTCCCTCTACCACCCACATCTGCCACTATAAATCCCTATACATCCCACATCTGCCACTATATCACCCTATACTACCCACATCTGCCACAATACTACCCACATCTGCCACTATACCAACCTATGCTACCCACATCTGCCACTAAATCACCCTATACTATCCACATCTGCCACTATACCTCGCTGTACTACCCATATCTGCCACTATGTCACCCCATACTACCCACATCTGCCACTATACCTCCCTATACTACCCACATCTGCCACTATTCCACCCTATGCTACCCACATCTACCACTATACCTCCCTATAATACCCACATCTGACACTATATCACCCTATTCTACCCATATCTGCCACTATACCACCCTATAGTACCAACATCTGCCACTATATCATACAATACTATCCACATCTGCCACTATACCACCTTATACTACCCACATCTGCCACTATACCACCCTATAGTATGATCATCTGCCACTATATCATCACATACTTCCCACATCTGCCACTATATCATCCCATACTTCCCACATCTGCCACTATATCACCCTATACTACCCAGATTTGCCACTATATCACCCTATACTTCCCACATCTGCCACTATACCTCCCTATACTCCCGACATCTGCCACTATATTACCCTTTACTACCCACATCTGCCACAATATCACCCTATACTACGCACATTTGCCACTATATCATCTTATACTATCCAAATCTGCCAATATATCATCTTATACTTCCCACATCTGCCACTATATCAGCCTATACTACCCGCATCTGCCACTATACCCCCCTATACTCCCCACATCTGCCACTATATTACTCTTTAATATCCACATCTGCCACTATATCACCCTATACTACGCACATCGGCCACTATATCACCTAATACTACTCATATCTGCCACTATATCACCTTATACTACACACATCTGCCACTATATCACCTTATACTACCCACATCTGCCACTATACCACCATAATCTACCCATGTCTGCCACTATACCTCCCTATATTACACACATCTGCCACTATACCTCCATATACTACCAACATCTGCCACTATACCACCCTATACTTCCCCCATCTGCCGCTACACCTCCCTATACTACCCACGTCTGCCGATATACCTCCCGATACTACCCACATCTGCCACTATACCTCCCTATACTACCAACATATGCCATTATAGCTCCCTATACTTCCCACATCTGCCTCTATACCTTCCTCTACTACCCACATCTGCCACTATACTTGCCTATACTACCCACATCTGCCACTGTACCTCCTTATGCTACCCACATCTGCTACTATATCACCTTATACTACCCACATCTGCCACTACACCTCCCTATACTACCCACATCTGCCACTATATCACCCTATACTACGCACATCTGCCACTATATCACCTTATACTACCCAAATCTGCCACTATATCACCTTATACTACCCACATCTGCCACTATACCACTCTATACTACCCACATCTGCCACTATACCACCCTATACTACCCACATCGGCCACTATATCACCCTACACTACCCACATCTGCCCCTATATTACTCTTTACTACCCACATCTGCCACTATGTCACCCTATACTGCGCACATCTGCCACTATATAACCTTATACTACCCACATCTGCCACTTTATCACCTTATACTACTAACATCTGCCACCATACCACACTATACTTTCCACATCTGCCACTATACCTCCCTATACTACCCACGTCTGCCGCCATACCTCTCGATACTACCCACATCTGCCACTATACCTCCCTATACTACCAACATGTGTCATTATAGCTCCCTATACTACCCACATCTGCTTCTATAGCTCCCTCTACTACCCACATCGGCCACTATATCACCCTATACTACCCACATCTGCCATTATACCACCCTATACTACCCACATCTGCCACTATATCACCTTATACTACCCACATCTCCCACTATATCAACTTATACTACCCACACTACCCACATCTGCCACTATACCTCCCTATACTATCCACATCTGCCCCTATATCACCCAATACTACCCACATCTGCCACTATACCTCCCTATACTACCCAAATCTGCCACTAAACCTCCTTATACTATCCACATTTGCTACTATACCTCCCTATACTACCCACGTCTGCCACTATACCTCCCTATGCTACCCACATCTGCCACTATATCACCCTATACTACCCACATCTGCCACAATACCTCCCTATACTACCCACATCTGCCACTATACCTCCCTATGCTAACCACATCTGCCACTATATCACCCTATACTACCCACGTCTGCCACTATACCTCCCTATACTACCCACACCTGCCACTATTTCTCCCTATACTACCCACATCTGCCACTACACAACCATAATATACCCATTTAAGTCACTATACCTCCCTCTACTACACACATCTTCCACTATATCCGCCTATACATTCCCACATCTGCCACTATATCACCCCATACTACCGTTATCGTTCACTATACCTCCCTGTTCTACATACATCTACCATTATACCCCCTATACTACCCACATCTGCCACTATACCTCCCGATACTACCCACATTTGCTACTATACCTCCCTATACTACCCACATCTGCCACTATACCTCCCTATGCTACCCACATCTGTCACTATATCACCTTTTACTACCCACATCTGCAACTACACCTCCCTTTATTACCAACATCTGCTAATATATCACCCTATACTACCCATATCTGCCACTATATCCCCCTATACTGTGCACATCTGCCACTATATCACCTTATACTACCAACATCTGCCACTATATCACCTTATACTACCCACATCTGCCACTATACCTCCCTATACTACCCACATCTGCCATTATACCTTCCTATACTACCCCCATTTGGCACTATACCACCCTATACTACCCACATCTGCCACTTTATCTCCCTATGCTATCCACATTTGTAACTATATAACCTTATACTATCCACATCTGCCACTATACCTCCCTATACTACCAACATCTGCTAATATATCACCCTATACTACCCACATCTGCCACTATATCACCATATACTACTCACATCTGCCACTATATCACCCTATACTACCCACAACTGCCACTATATCACCCTATACTACTAACATCTGCCATTATATTACCTTATACTACCCACATCTGCCACGATATCACCCTATACTACCCACATCTGCCACTATACCTCCCTATACTCCCCACATCTGCCATTATATCACTCTTTACTACCCACATCTGCCACTATATCACCCTATACTACGCATATCTTCCACTATATAACCTTATAACACCCACATCTGCCACTCTATCACCTTATACCACCCAAATCGGCCACTATACCACCCTATACTTCCCACATCTGCCACTATACATCCCTATACTACCCACGTCTGCCGCCATACCTCCAGATACCACGCACATCTGCCACTATACATTCCTATACTACTATCATGTGCCATTATAGCTCCCTATACTATCCACATCTGCCTCTATAGCTCCCTCTACTACCCACATCTGCCACTATATCAACCTATACTACCCACATCTACCATTATACCTCCCTATACTACCCTTATCTGACACTATCACCCTATACTACCCACATCGGCCACTATACCTCCCTATACTACCCACATCTGCCACTATACCTCCCTATACTACCCACATCTGCCACTATACCTCCCGATACTACCCACATTTGCTACTATACCTCCCTATACTACCTACATCAGACACTTTACCTCCATATACTACCCACATATGCCACTATACCTCCTTTACTACCCACATCTGCCACTATATCACAATATACAACCCATATCTGCCACTATACCACCCTATAGTACCAACATCTGCCACTATATCATACCATACTATCCAAATCTGACACTATACCACCTTATATTACCAACATCTGCCACTATATCACTATATACTACCCACGTTTGCCACTATACCAACATAATCTACCCATGTCTGCCACTATACCTCCCTATACTACTTACATCTGCCACTGTATCACCCTATTCTACCTACATCTGCCACTATACCTCCCTATACTCCCCACATCTGCCACTATATTACTCTTTACTATCCACATCTGCCACTATATCACCCTACACTACGCACATCTGCCAGTATACTTTCTGAAACTATCCACATCTGCCACTATATCACCCTATACTTTCCACATCTTCCACTACACCTCCCTCTACCACCCACATCTGCCACTATACCTCCATCTGCAACCCACATCTGCCACTATAAATCCCTATACATCCCACATCTGCCACTATATCACCCTATACTACCCACATCTGCCACAATACTACCCACATCTGCCACTATACCAACCTATGCTACCCACATCTGCCACTAAATCACCCTATACTATCCACATCTGCCACTATACCTCGCTGTACTACCCATATCTGCCACTATGTCACCCCATACTACCCACATCTGCCACTATACCTCCCTATACTACCCACATCTGCCACTATTCCACCCTATGCTACCCACATCTACCACTATACCTCCCTATAATACCCACATCTGACACTATATCACCCTATTCTACCCATATCTGCCACTATACCACCCTATAGTACCAACATCTGCCACTATATCATACAATACTATCCACATCTGCCACTATACCACCTTATACTACCCACATCTGCCACTATACCACCCTATAGTATGATCATCTGCCACTATATCATCACATACTTCCCACATCTGCCACTATATCATCCCATACTTCCCACATCTGCCACTATATCACCCTATACTACCCAGATTTGCCACTATATCACCCTATACTTCCCACATCTGCCACTATACCTCCCTATACTCCCGACATCTGCCACTATATTACCCTTTACTACCCACATCTGCCACAATATCACCCTATACTACGCACATTTGCCACTATATCATCTTATACTATCCAAATCTGCCAATATATCATCTTATACTTCCCACATCTGCCACTATATCAGCCTATACTACCCGCATCTGCCACTATACCCCCCTATACTCCCCACATCTGCCACTATATTACTCTTTAATATCCACATCTGCCACTATATCACCCTATACTACGCACATCGGCCACTATATCACCTAATACTACTCATATCTGCCACTATATCACCTTATACTACACACATCTGCCACTATATCACCTTATACTACCCACATCTGCCACTATACCACCATAATCTACCCATGTCTGCCACTATACCTCCCTATATTACACACATCTGCCACTATACCTCCATATACTACCAACATCTGCCACTATACCACCCTATACTTCCCCCATCTGCCGCTACACCTCCCTATACTACCCACGTCTGCCGATATACCTCCCGATACTACCCACATCTGCCACTATACCTCCCTATACTACCAACATATGCCATTATAGCTCCCTATACTTCCCACATCTGCCTCTATACCTTCCTCTACTACCCACATCTGCCACTATACTTGCCTATACTACCCACATCTGCCACTGTACCTCCTTATGCTACCCACATCTGCTACTATATCACCTTATACTACCCACATCTGCCACTACACCTCCCTATACTACCCACATCTGCCACTATATCACCCTATACTACGCACATCTGCCACTATATCACCTTATACTACCCAAATCTGCCACTATATCACCTTATACTACCCACATCTGCCACTATACCACTCTATACTACCCACATCTGCCACTATACCACCCTATACTACCCACATCGGCCACTATATCACCCTACACTACCCACATCTGCCCCTATATTACTCTTTACTACCCACATCTGCCACTATGTCACCCTATACTGCGCACATCTGCCACTATATAACCTTATACTACCCACATCTGCCACTTTATCACCTTATACTACTAACATCTGCCACCATACCACACTATACTTTCCACATCTGCCACTATACCTCCCTATACTACCCACGTCTGCCGCCATACCTCTCGATACTACCCACATCTGCCACTATACCTCCCTATACTACCAACATGTGTCATTATAGCTCCCTATACTACCCACATCTGCTTCTATAGCTCCCTCTACTACCCACATCGGCCACTATATCACCCTATACTACCCACATCTGCCATTATACCACCCTATACTACCCACATCTGCCACTATATCACCTTATACTACCCACATCTCCCACTATATCAACTTATACTACCCACACTACCCACATCTGCCACTATACCTCCCTATACTATCCACATCTGCCCCTATATCACCCAATACTACCCACATCTGCCACTATACCTCCCTATACTACCCAAATCTGCCACTAAACCTCCTTATACTATCCACATTTGCTACTATACCTCCCTATACTACCCACGTCTGCCACTATACCTCCCTATGCTACCCACATCTGCCACTATATCACCCTATACTACCCACATCTGCCACAATACCTCCCTATACTACCCACATCTGCCACTATACCTCCCTATGCTAACCACATCTGCCACTATATCACCCTATACTACCCACGTCTGCCACTATACCTCCCTACACTACCCACACCTGCCACTATTTCTCCCTATACTACCCACATCTGCCACTACACAACCATAATATACCCATTTAAGTCACTATACCTCCCTCTACTACACACATCTTCCACTATATCCGCCTATACATTCCCACATCTGCCACTATATCACCCCATACTACCGTTATCGTTCACTATACCTCCCTGTTCTACATACATCTACCATTATACCCCCTATACTACCCACATCTGCCACTATACCTCCCGATACTACCCACATTTGCTACTATACCTCCCTATACTACCCACATCTGCCACTATACCTCCCTATGCTACCCACATCTGTCACTATATCACCTTTTACTACCCACATCTGCAACTACACCTCCCTTTATTACCAACATCTGCTAATATATCACCCTATACTACCCATATCTGCCACTATATCCCCCTATACTGTGCACATCTGCCACTATATCACCTTATACTACCAACATCTGCCACTATATCACCTTATACTACCCACATCTGCCACTATACCTCCCTATACTACCCACATCTGCCATTATACCTTCCTATACTACCCCCATTTGGCACTATACCACCCTATACTACCCACATCTGCCACTTTATCTCCCTATGCTATCCACATTTGTAACTATATAACCTTATACTATCCACATCTGCCACTATACCTCCCTATACTACCAACATCTGCTAATATATCACCCTATACTACCCACATCTGCCACTATATCACCATATACTACTCACATCTGCCACTATATCACCCTATACTACCCACAACTGCCACTATATCACCCTATACTACTAACATCTGCCATTATATTACCTTATACTACCCACATCTGCCACGATATCACCCTATACTACCCACATCTGCCACTATACCTCCCTATACTCCCCACATCTGCCATTATATCACTCTTTACTACCCACATCTGCCACTATATCACCCTATACTACGCATATCTTCCACTATATAACCTTATAACACCCACATCTGCCACTCTATCACCTTATACCACCCAAATCGGCCACTATACCACCCTATACTTCCCACATCTGCCACTATACATCCCTATACTACCCACGTCTGCCGCCATACCTCCAGATACCACGCACATCTGCCACTATACATTCCTATACTACTATCATGTGCCATTATAGCTCCCTATACTATCCACATCTGCCTCTATAGCTCCCTCTACTACCCACATCTGCCACTATATCAACCTATACTACCCACATCTACCATTATACCTCCCTATACTACCCTTATCTGACACTATCACCCTATACTACCCACATCGGCCACTATACCTCCCTATACTACCCACATCTGCCACTATACCTCCCTATACTACCCACATCTGCCACTATACCTCCCGATACTACCCACATTTGCTACTATACCTCCCTATACTACCTACATCAGACACTTTACCTCCATATACTACCCACATATGCCACTATACCTCCTTTACTACCCACATCTGCCACTATATCACAATATACAACCCATATCTGCCACTATACCACCCTATAGTACCAACATCTGCCACTATATCATACCATACTATCCAAATCTGACACTATACCACCTTATATTACCAACATCTGCCACTATATCACTATATACTACCCACGTTTGCCACTATACCAACATAATCTACCCATGTCTGCCACTATACCTCCCTATACTACTTACATCTGCCACTGTATCACCCTATTCTACCTACATCTGCCACTATACCTCCCTATACTCCCCACATCTGCCACTATATTACTCTTTACTATCCACATCTGCCACTATATCACCCTACACTACGCACATCTGCCAGTATACTTTCTGAAACTATCCACATCTGCCACTATATCACCCTATACTTTCCACATCTTCCACTACACCTCCCTCTACCACCCACATCTGCCACTATACCTCCATCTGCAACCCACATCTGCCACTATAAATCCCTATACATCCCACATCTGCCACTATATCACCCTATACTACCCACATCTGCCACAATACTACCCACATCTGCCACTATACCAACCTATGCTACCCACATCTGCCACTAAATCACCCTATACTATCCACATCTGCCACTATACCTCGCTGTACTACCCATATCTGCCACTATGTCACCCCATACTACCCACATCTGCCACTATACCTCCCTATACTACCCACATCTGCCACTATTCCACCCTATGCTACCCACATCTACCACTATACCTCCCTATAATACCCACATCTGACACTATATCACCCTATTCTACCCATATCTGCCACTATACCACCCTATAGTACCAACATCTGCCACTATATCATACAATACTATCCACATCTGCCACTATACCACCTTATACTACCCACATCTGCCACTATACCACCCTATAGTATGATCATCTGCCACTATATCATCACATACTTCCCACATCTGCCACTATATCATCCCATACTTCCCACATCTGCCACTATATCACCCTATACTACCCAGATCTGCCACTATATCACCCTATACTTCCCACATCTGCCACTATACCTCCCTATACTCCCGACATCTGCCACTATATTACCCTTTACTACCCACATCTGCCACAATATCACCCTATACTACGCACATTTGCCACTATATCATCTTATACTATCCAAATCTGCCAATATATCATCTTATACTTCCCACATCTGCCACTATATCAGCCTATACTACCCGCATCTGCCACTATACCCCCCTATACTCCCCACATCTGCCACTATATTACTCTTTAATATCCACATCTGCCACTATATCACCCTATACTACGCACATCGGCCACTATATCACCTAATACTACTCATATCTGCCACTATATCACCTTATACTACACACATCTGCCACTATATCACCTTATACTACCCACATCTGCCACTATACCACCATAATCTACCCATGTCTGCCACTATACCTCCCTATATTACACACATCTGCCACTATACCTCCATATACTACCAACATCTGCCACTATACCACCCTATACTTCCCCCATCTGCCGCTACACCTCCCTATACTACCCACGTCTGCCGATATACCTCCCGATACTACCCACATCTGCCACTATACCTCCCTATACTACCAACATATGCCATTATAGCTCCCTATACTTCCCACATCTGCCTCTATACCTTCCTCTACTACCCACATCTGCCACTATACTTGCCTATACTACCCACATCTGCCACTGTACCTCCTTATGCTACCCACATCTGCTACTATATCACCTTATACTACCCACATCTGCCACTACACCTCCCTATACTACCCACATCTGCCACTATATCACCCTATACTACGCACATCTGCCACTATATCACCTTATACTACCCAAATCTGCCACTATATCACCTTATACTACCCACATCTGCCACTATACCACTCTATACTACCCACATCTGCCACTATACCACCCTATACTACCCACATCGGCCACTATATCACCCTACACTACCCACATCTGCCCCTATATTACTCTTTACTACCCACATCTGCCACTATGTCACCCTATACTGCGCACATCTGCCACTATATAACCTTATACTACCCACATCTGCCACTTTATCACCTTATACTACTAACATCTGCCACCATACCACACTATACTTTCCACATCTGCCACTATACCTCCCTATACTACCCATGTCTGCCGCCATACCTCTCGATACTACCCACATCTGCCACTATACCTCCCTATACTACCAACATGTGTCATTATAGCTCCCTATACTACCCACATCTGCTTCTATAGCTCCCTCTACTACCCACATCGGCCACTATATCACCCTATACTACCCACATCTGCCATTATACCACCCTATACTACCCACATCTGCCACTATATCACCTTATACTACCCACATCTCCCACTATATCAACTTATACTACCCACACTACCCACATCTGCCACTATACCTCCCTATACTATCCACATCTGCCCCTATATCACCCAATACTACCCACATCTGCCACTATACCTCCCTATACTACCCAAATCTGCCACTAAACCTCCTTATACTATCCACATTTGCTACTATACCTCCCTATACTACCCACGTCTGCCACTATACATCCCTATGCTACCCACATCTGCCACTATATCACCCTATACTACCCACATCTGCCACAATACCTCCCTATACTACCCACATCTGCCACTATACCTCCCTATGCTAACCACATCTGCCACTATATCACCCTATACTACCCACGTCTGCCACTATACCTCCCTATACTACCCACACCTGCCACTATTTCTCCCTATACTACCCACATCTGCCACTACACAACCATAATATACCCATTTAAGTCACTATACCTCCCTCTACTACACACATCTTCCACTATATCCGCCTATACATTCCCACATCTGCCACTATATCACCCCATACTACCGTTATCGTTCACTATACCTCCCTGTTCTACATACATCTACCATTATACCCCCTATACTACCCACATCTGCCACTATACCTCCCGATACTACCCACATTTGCTACTATACCTCCCTATACTACCCACATCTGCCACTATACCTCCCTATGCTACCCACATCTGTCACTATATCACCTTTTACTACCCACATCTGCAACTACACCTCCCTTTACTACCAACATCTGCTAATATATCACCCTATACTACCCATATCTGCCACTATATCCCCCTATACTGTGCACATCTGCCACTATATCACCTTATACTACCAACATCTGCCACTATATCACCTTATACTACCCACATCTGCCACTATACCTCCCTATACTACCCACATCTGCCATTATACCTTCCTATACTACCCCCATTTGGCACTATACCACCCTATACTACCCACATCTGCCACTTTATCTCCCTATGCTACCCACATCTGCCACTATATCACCCAATACTACCCACATTTGCCACTATACCTCCCTATACTACCCACATCTGCCACTATAACTCCCTATGCTATCCACATCTGTAACTATATCACCTTATACTATCCACATCTGCCACTATACCTCCCTATACTACCAACATCTGCTAATATATCACCCTATACTACCCACATCTGCCACTATATCACCATATACTACTCACATCTGCCACTATATCACCCTATACTACCCACATCTGCCACTATATCACCCTATACTACTAACATCTGCCACTATATCACCTTATACTACCCACATCTGCCACGATATCACCCTATACTACCCACATCTGCCACTATACCTCCCTATTCTCCCCACATCTGCCACTATATCACTCTTTACTACCCACATCTGCCACTTTATCACCCTATACTACGCACATCTTCCACTATATAACCTTATACTACCCACATCTGCCACTCTATCACCTTATACTACCCAAATCGGCCACTATACCACCCTATACTTCCCACATCTGCCACTATATATCCCTATACTACCCACGTCTGCCGCCATACCTCCAGATACCACGCACATCTGCCACTATACCTCCCTGTACTACTATCATGTGCCATTATAGCTCCCTATACTATCCACATCTGCCTCTATAGCTCCCTCTACTACCCACATCTGCCACTATATCAACCTATACTACCCACATCTACCATTATACCTCCCTATACTACCCACATCTGCCACTATATCACCCTATACTACCCACATCAGCCACTATACCTCCCTATACTACCCACATCTGCAACTATACCTCCCTATACTACCCACATCTGCCACTATACCTCCCGATACTACCCACATTTGCTACTATACCTCACTATACTACCCATGTCTGCCACTATACCTCCCTATGCTACCCACATCTGCCACTATATCACCCTATACTACACACATCTGCCTCTATACCACCCTATACTACCCACATCTGCCACTATATCACCCTATACTACCCACATCTGCCACTATAACACCATAATCTACCCATTTAAGTCACTATACCTCCCTCTACTACCCACATCTTCCACTATATCACCCTATACATTCCCACATCTGCCACTATATAACCCCATACTACCCACATCTGCCAATATACCACCCTATACTACCCACGTCGGCCAATATACCTCCCGATACTACCCATATCTGCCACTATTTCTTCCTATACTACCAACATGTGTCATTATAGCTCCCTATACGTCCCACATCTGCCACTATACCTCCCTATGCTACCCACATCTGCCACTATATCACACAATACTACCCACATCTGCCACTATATCATCATTTACTACGCACATCTGCCACTATATCACCTTATACAACCCACATCTGCCACTATATCACCTTATACTACAAACATCTGCCACTATATCACCTTATACTACCCACATCTGCCACTATACCACCCTATACTACCCACATCCGCCACTATATCACCATATACTACGCACATCTGCCACTATAACTCACTATACTCCCCACATCTGCCACTATATTACTCTTTACTACCCACATCTGCCACTATATCACCTTATACTACCCACATCTGTCACCATATCACCTTATACTACCCACATCTGCCACTATACCAACATAATCTACCCATGTCTGCACTATACCTCCCTATACTACCCACATCTGCCAATATACCTCCCTATACTACCTACATCTGCCACTATACCTCCATATACTACCCCGTCTGCCACTATACCACCCTATTCTACACACATCTGCCACTATACCACCCTATAGTATCAACATCAGCCACTATATCATACCAAACTTCCCACATCTGCCACTATAGCACCCTATACTAACCACTTTTGCCACTATACCACCCTCCGCTACCCACATCTGCCACTATACCGCCCTATACTACCCATATCTGCCACTATATCACCCTATACTACCCACATCTGCCACTATATCACCCTATACTACCCACATCTGCCACTATATCACCCTATACTACCCACATCTGCCACTATACCACCCTATACTTCCCACATCTGCCTCTATATCACCCTATACTACCCATATCTGCCACTATACCTCCATATACTACCCACATCTGCCACTACACCTCACTATACTATCCACATCTGCCACTATATCAACCTATACTACCCACATCTGCCAATATATCACCCTATACTACGCACATCTGCCACTATATCACCTTATACTACCCACATCTGCCACTATATCACCTTATACTACCCACATCTTCCACTATACCACCCTATACTACACACATCTGCCTCTATATCACCCTATACTACCCACATCTGCCACTATAACTCCCTATATTCCCCACATCTGCCACTATATTACTCTTTACTACCCACATCTGCCAATATATCACCCTATACTACCCACATCTGCCACTATATCACCTTATTCTACCCCCATTTGCCACTATACCACCCTTTACTACCCACATCTGCCACTATACCTCCCTATGCTACCCACATCTGCCACTATCTCACCCAATACTACCCACATCTGCCACTATACCTTCCTATATTACCCACATCTGCCACTATACCTCCCTATGCTACCCACGTCTGCCACTATATCACCCAATACTACCCACATCTGCCACTATACTTTCCTATACTACCCACATCTGCCACTATACCTCCCGATACTACCCACATTTGCTACTATACCTCCCTACACTACCCACATCTGCCACTATACCTCCCTATGCTACCCACATCTGCCACTATATCACCTTATACTACCCACATCTGCCACTATACCTTCCTATACTACCCACATCGGCCACTATATCACCCTATACTACGCAAATTAGCCACTATATCACCTTTTACTACCCACATCTGCCACTATATCACCTTATACTACCCACATTAGCCACTATATCACCTTATACTACCCACATCAGCCACTATATCACCCTATACTACCCACATCTGCAACTATACCTCTCTATACTCCCCACATCTGCCACTATATTACTCTTTACTACCCACATCTGCCATTATATCACCCTATACTACGCACATCTGCCACTACACTACCTGAAACTATCCAAATCTGGCAATATATCACCCTTTACTACCCACATCTGCCACTATACCTCCCTCTACCACCCACATCCGCCACTATATCACCCAATAGTACCCACATCTGCCACTATATCACCATATACTACGCACATCTGCCACTATAACTCACTATACTCCACACATCTGGCACTATATTACTCTTTACTACCCACATCTGCCACTATATCACCTTATACTACCCACATCTGTCACCATATCACCTTATACTACCCACATCTGCCACTATACCAACATAATCTACCCATGTCTGTACTATACCTCCCTATACTACCCACATCTGCCAATATACCTCCCTATACTACCTACATCTGCCACTATACCTCCATATACTACCCTGTCTGCCACTATACCACCCTATTCTACCCACATCTGCCACTATACCACCCTATAGTATCAACATCTGCCACTATATCATACCATACTTCCCACATCTGCCACTATAGCACCCTATACTAACCACTTTTGCCACTATACCACCCTCCGCTACCCACATCTGCCACAATACCACCCTATGCTACCCATATCTGCCACTATATCACCCTATACTACCCACATCTGCCACTATATCACCCTATACTACCCACATCTGCCACTATATCACCCTATACTACCCACATCTGCCACTATACCACCCTATACTTCCCACATCTGCCTCTATATCACCCTATACTACCCATATGTGCCACTATACCTCCGTATACTACCCACATCTGCCACTACACCTCCCTATACTATCCACATCTGCCACTATATCACGCTATACTACCCACATCTGCCAATATATCACCCTATACTACGCACATCTGCCACTATATCACCTTATACTACCCACATCTGCCACTATATCACCTTATACTACCCACATATTCCACTATACCACCCTATACTACACACATCTGCCTCTATATCACCCTATACTACCCACATCTGCCACTATAACTCCCTATATTCCCCACATCTGCCACTATATTACTCTTTACTACCCACATCTGCCAATATATCACCCTATACTACGCACATCTGCCACTATATCACGTTATACTACCCACATCTGCCACTATATCACCTTATTCTACCCCCATTTGCCACTATACCACCCTTTACTACCCACATCTGCCACTATACCTCATTATGCTACCCACATCTGCCACTATATCACCCAATACTACCCACATCTGCCACTATACCTTCCTGTACTACCCACATCTGCCACTATACCTCCCTATGCTACCCACGTCTGCCACTATATCACCCAATACTACCCACATCTGCCACTATACTTTCCTATACTACCCACATCTGCCACTATACCTCCCGATACTACCCACATTTGCTACTATACCTCCCTATACTACCCACATCTGCCACTATACCTCCCTATGCTACCCACATCTGCCACTATATCACCTTATACTACCCACATCTGCCACTATACCTTCCTATACTACCCACATCGGCCACTATATCACCCTTTACTACGCAAATCAGCCACTATATCACCTTTTACTACCCACATCTGCCACTACACTACCTGAAACTATCCAAATCTGGCAATATATCACCCTTTACTACCCACATCTGCAACTATACCTCCCTCTACCACCCACATCCGCCACTATATCACCCAATAGTACCCACATCTGCCACTATATCACCATATACTACGCACATCTGCCACTATAACTCACTGTACTCCCCACATCTGGCACTATATTACTCTTTACTACCCACATCTGCCACTATATCACCTTATACTATCCACATCTGTCACCATATCACCTTATACTACCCACATCTGCCACTATACCAACATAATCTACCCATGTCTGTACTATACCTCCCTATACTACCCACATCTGCCAATATACCTCCCTATACTACCTACATCTGCCACTATACCTCCATATACTACCCTGTCTGCCACTATACCACCCTATTCTACCCACATCTGCCACTATACCACCCTATAGTATCAACATCTGCCACTATATCATACCATACTTCCCACATCTGCCACTATAGCACCATATACTAACCACTTTTGCCACTATACCACCCTCCGCTACCCACATCTGCCACTATACCACCCTATACTACCCATATCTGCCACTATATCACCCTATACTACCCACATCTGCCACTATATCACCCTATACTACCCACATCTGCCACTATATCACCCTATACTACCCACATCTGCCACTATACCACCCTATACTTCCCACATCTGCCTCTATATCACCCTATACTACCCATATGTGCCACTATACCTCCGTATACTACCCACATCTGCCACTACACCTCCCTATACTATCCACATCTGCCACTATATCACGCTATACTACCCACATCTGCCAATATATCACCCTATACTACGCACATCTGCCACTATATCACCTTATACTACCCACATCTGCCACTATATCACCTTATACTACCCACATATTCCACTATACCACCCTATACTACACACATCTGTCTCTATATCACCCTATACTACCCACATCTGCCACTATAACTCCCTATATTCCCCACATCTGCCACTATATTACTCTTTACTACCCACATCTGCCAATATATCACCCTATACTACGCACATCTGCCACTATATCACGTTATACTACCCACATCTGCCACTATATCACCTTATTCTACCCCCATTTGCCACTATACCACCCTTTACTACCCACATCTGCCACTATACCTCCCTATGCTACCCACATCTGCCACTATATCACCCAATACTACCCACATCTACCACTATACCTTCCTGTACTACCCACATCTGCCACTATACCTCCCTATGCTACCCACGTCTGCCACTATATCACCCAATACTACCCACATCTGCCACTATACTTTCCTATGCTACCCACATCTGCCACTATACCTCCCGATACTACCCACATTTGCTACTATACCTCCCTATACTACCCACATCTGCCACTATACCTCCCTATGCTACCCACATCTGCCACTATATCACCTTATACTACCCACATCTGCCACTATACCTTCCTATACTACCCACATCGGCCACTATATCACCCTTTACTACGCAAATCAGCCACTATATCACCTTTTACTACCCACATCTGCCACTATATCACCTTATACTACCCACATTAGCCACTATATCACCTTATACTACCCACATCAGCCACTATATCACCCTATACTACCCACATCTGCAACTATACCTCTCTATACTCCCCACATCTGCCACTATATTACTCTTTACTACCCACATCTGCCATTATATCACCCTATACTACGCACATCTGCCACTACACTATCTGAAACTATCCAAATCTGTCAATATATCACCCTTTACTACCCACATCTGCCACTATACCTCCCTCTACCACCCACATCTGCCACTATATCACCCAATACTACCCACATCTGCCGCTATACCTCCCTCTACTACCCACATCTTCCACTATATCACCCTATACATTCCCACATCTGCCACTAAATCACCCCATATTACCATTATCTTTCACTATACCTCCCTATACTACCCACATCTGCCACTATATCACCTTATACTACCCACATCTTCCACTATACCACCCTATACTACACACATCTGCCTCTATATCACCTTATACTACCCACATCTGCCACTATATCACCTTATACTACCCACATTAGCCACTATATCACCTTATACTACCCACATCAGCCACTATATCACCCTATACTACCCACATCTGCCACTATAACTCCCTATATTCCCCACATCTGCCACTATATTACTCTTTACTACCCACATCTGCCATTATATCACCCTATACTACGCACATCTGCCACTACACTACCTGAAACTATCCAAATCTGCCAATATATCACCCTTTACTACCCACATCTGCCACTATACCTCCCTCTACCACCCACATCTGCCACTATATCACCCAATACTACCCACATCTGCCACTATATCACCATATACTACGCACATCTGCCACTATAACTCACTATACTCCCCACATCTGCCACTATATTACTCTTTACTACCCACATCTGCCACTATATCACCTTATACTACCCACATCTGTCACCATATCACCTTATACTACCCACATCAGCCACTATACCAACATATTCTACCCATGTCTGTACTATACCTCCCTATACTACCCACATCTGCCAATATACCTCCCTATACTACCTACATCTGCCACTATACCTCCATATACTACCCCGTCTGCCACTATACCACCCTATTCTACCCACATCTGCCACTATACCACCCTATAGTATCAACATCTGCCACTATATCATACCATACTTCCCACATCTGCCACTATAGCACCCTATACTAACCACTTTTGCCACTATACCACCCTCCGCTACCCACATCTGCCACTATACCACCCTATACTACCCATATCTGCCACTATATCACCCTATACTACCCACATCTGCCACTATATCACCCTATACTACCCACATCTGCCACTATATCACCCTATACTACCCACATCTGCCACTATACCACCCTATACTTCCCACATCTGCCTCTATATCACCCTATACTACCCATATCTGCCACTATACCTCCATATACTACCCACATCTGCCACTACACCTCCCTATACTATCCACATCTGCCACTATATCACCCTATACTACCCATGTCTGCCAATATATCACCCTATACTACGCACATCTGCCACTATATCACCTTATACTACCCACATCTGCCACTATATCACCTTATACTACCCACATATTCCACTATACCACCCTATACTACACACATCTGCCTCTATATCACCCTATACTACCCACATCTGCCATTATAACTCCCTATATTCCCCACATCTGCCACTATATTACTCTTTACTACCCACATCTGCCAATATATCACCCTATACTACGCACATCTGCCACTATATCACGTTATACTACCCACATCTGCCACTATATCACCTTATTCCACCCCCATTTACCACTATACCACCCTTTACTACCCACATCTGCCACTATGCCTCCCTATGCTACCCATGTCTGCCACTATATCACCCAATACTACCCACATCTGCCACTATACTTTCCTATACTACCCACATCTGCCACTATACCTCCCGATACTACCCACATTTGCTACTATACCTCCCTATACTACCCACATCTGCCACTATACCTCCCTATGCTACCCACATCTGCCACTATATCACCTTATACTACCCACATCTGCCACTATACCTTCCTATACTACCCACATCGGCCACTATATCACACTATACTACGCAAATCAGCCACTATATCACCTTTTACTACCCACATCTGCCACTATATCACCTTATACTACCCACATTAGCCACTATATCACCTTATACTACCCACATCAGCCACTATATCACCCTATACTACCCACATCTGCAACTATACCTCTCTATACTCCCCACATCTGCCACTATATTTCTCTTTACTACCCACATCTGCCATTATATCACCCTATACTACGCACATCTGCCACTACACTACCTGAAACTATCCAAATCTGTCAATATATCACCCTTTACTACCCACATCTGCCACTATACCTCCCTCTACCACCCACATCTGCCACTATATCACCCAATATTACCCACATCTGCCGCTATACCTCCCTCTACTACCCACATCTTCCACTATATCACCCTATACATTCCCACATCTGCCACTAAATCACCCCATATTACCGTTATCTTTCACTATACCTCCCTATTCTACCCACATCTGCCATTATAAATCCCTATACTGTCCACAAGTGCCACTTTACCAACCTATACTACCCACATCTTCCTCTATATCACCCTATACTATCCACATCTGCCACTATACCACCCTATACTACCCACATCTGCCACTATATCACCCAATACTACCCACATCTGCCGCTATACCTCCCTCTACTACCCACATCTTCCACTATATCACCCTATACATTCCCACATCTGCCACTATATCACCCTATACATTCCCACATCTGCCACTATATCACCCCATACTACCGTTATCTTTCACTATACCTCCCTATTCTACCCACATCTGCCATTATTCCCCCTATACTATCACACCTGCCACAATATCACCCTATACTACCCACATTTGCCACTATACCTCCATATACTACCCACATTTGCCACTATACTTCCTGATACTACCCACATCTGCCACTTTATCACCCTATACTACCCACATCTGCCACTACACCTCCCTCTGCCACCCACATCTGCCACTATACCTCCCTCTACTACTCACATCTTCCACTATAAATCCCTATACTGCCCAAATCTGCCACTATATCACCGAATACTACCCACATCTGCCACAATACTACCCACATCTGCCACTATACCAACCTATACTACCTACATCTGCCACTATATCATCCTATACTATTCACATCTGCCACTATTCCACCCTATACTACCCACATCTGCCAATATATCACCCCATACTACCCACATCTGCCACTATACCTCCCTATACTATCCATATCTGCCACTACACCCTATAGTATCAACATCTGCCACTATATATTCCTATACTTCCCACATCTGCCACTATACCACCCTATACAACCCACATCTGCCACTATACCTCCCTATACTATCCATATCTGCCACTACACCCTATAGTATCAACATCTGCCACTATACCTTCCTATACTACCCACATTTGCCACTATATCTCCCTATGCTACCCACATCTGCCACTATATCACCCAATACTACCCACATCTGCCACTATTTTTTCTTATACTACCCACATCTGCCACTATACCTCCCGATACTACCCACATTTGCTACTATACCTCCCTATACTACCCATATCTGCCACTATACCTCCCTATGCTACCCACATCTGCCACTATATCACCCTATACTACGCAAATCAGCCACTATATCACCTTTTACTACCCACATCTGCCACTATATCACCTTATACTACCCACATTAGCCACTATATCACCTTATACTACCCACATCAGCCACTATATCACCCTATACTACCCACATCTGCAACTATACCTCTCTATACTCCCCACATCTGCCACTATATTACTCTTTACTACCCACATCTGCCATTATATCACCCTATACTACGCACATCTGCCACTACACTACCTGAAACTATCCAAATCTGTCAATATATCACCCTTTACTACCCACATCTGCCACTATACCTCCCTCTACCACCCACATCTGCCACTATATCACCCAATATTACCCACATCTGCCGCTATACCTCCCTCTACTACCCACATCTTCCACTATATCACCCTATACATTCCCACATCTGCCACTAAATCACCCCATATTACCGTTATCTTTCACTATACCTCCCTATTCTACCCACATCTGCCATTATAAATCCCTATACTGTCCACAAGTGCCACTTTACCAACCTATACTACCCACATCTTCCACTATATCACCCTATACTATCCACATCTGCCACTATACCACCCTATACTACCCACGTCTGCCACTATATCACCCAATACTACCCACATCTGCCACTATACTTTCCAATACTACCCACGTCTGCCACTATACCTCCCGATACTATCCACATTTGCTACTATACCTCCCTATACTACCCACATCTGCCACTATACCTCCCTATGCTACCCACATCTGCCACTATATCACCTTATACTACCCACATCTGCCACTATACCTTCCTATACTACCCACATCGGCCACTATATCACCCTATACTACGCAAATCAGCCACTATATCACCTTTTACTACCCACATCTGCCACTATATCACCTTATACTACCCACATTAGCCACTATATCACCTTATACTACCCACATCTGCCACTATATTACCTTATACTACCCACATTAGCCACTATATCACCTTATACTACCCACATCTGCCACTATATTACTCTTTACTACCCACATCTGCCATTATATCACCCTATACTACGCACATCTGCCACTACACTACCTGAAACTATCCAAATCTGCCAATATATCACCCTTTACTACCCACATCTGCCACTATACCTCCCTCTACCACCCACATCTGCCACTATATCACCCAATACTACCCACATCTGCCACTATATCACCATATACTACGCACATCTGCCACTATAACTCACTATACTCCCCACATCTGCCACTATGTTACTCTTTACTACCCACATCTGCCACTATATCACCTTATACTACCCACATCTGTCACCATATCACCTTATACTACCCACATCAGCCACTATACCAACATAATCTACCCATGTCTGTACTATACCTCCCTATACTACCCACATCTGCCAATATACCTCCCTATACTACCTACATCTGCCACTATACCTCCATATACTACCCCGTCTGCCACTATACCACCCTATTCTACCCACATCTGCCACTATACCACCCTATAGTATCAACATCTGCCACTATATCATACCATACTTCCCACATCTGCCACTATAGCACCCTATACTAACCACTTTTGCCACTATACCACCCTCCGCTACCCACATCTGCCACTATACCACCCTATACTACCCATATCTGCCACTATATCACCCTATACTACCCACATCTGCCACTATATCACCCTATACTACCCACATCTGCCACTATATCACCCTATACTACCCACATCTGCCACTATACCACCCTATACTTCCCACATCTGCCTCTATATCACCCTATACTACCCATATCTGCCACTATACCTCCATATACTACCCACATCTGCCACTACACCTCCCTATACTATCCACATCTGCCACTATATCACCCTATACTACCCATGTCTGCCAATATATCACCCTATACTACGCACATCTGCCACTATATCACCTTATACTACCCACATCTGCCACTATATCACCTTATACTACCCACATATTCCACTATACCACCCTATACTACACACATCTGCCTCTATATCACCCTATACTACCCACATCTGCCATTATAACTCCCTATATTCCCCACATCTGCCACTATATTACTCTTTACTACCCACATCTGCCAATATATCACCCTATACTACGCACATCTGCCACTATATCACGTTATACTACCCACATCTGCCACTATATCACCTTATTCTACCCCCATTTACCACTATACCACCCTTTACTACCCACATCTGCCACTATGCCTCCCTATGCTACCCATGTCTGCCACTATATCACCCAATACTACCCACATCTGCCACTATACTTTTCTATACTACCCACATCTGCCACTATACCTCCCGATACTACCCACATTTGCTACTATACCTCCCTATACTACCCACATCTGCCACTATACCTCCCTATGCTACCCACATCTGCCACTATATCACCTTATACTACCCACATCTGCCACTATACCTTCCTATACTACCCACATCGGCCACTATATCACACTATACTACGCAAATCAGCCACTATATCACCTTTTACTACCCACATCTGCCACTATATCACCTTATACTACCCACATTAGCCACTATATCACCTTATACTACCCACATCAGCCACTATATCACCCTATACTACCCACATCTGCAACTATACCTCTCTATACTCCCCACATCTGCCACTATATTTCTCTTTACTACCCACATCTGCCATTATATCACCCTATACTACGCACATCTGCCACTACACTACCTGAAACTATCCAAATCTGTCAATATATCACCCTTTACTACCCACATCTGCCACTATACCTCCCTCTACCACCCACATCTGCCACTATATCACCCAATATTACCCACATCTGCCGCTATACCTCCCTCTACTACCCACATCTTCCACTATATCACCCTATACATTCCCACATCTGCCACTAAATCACCCCATATTACCGTTATCTTTCACTATACCTCCCTATTCTACCCACATCTGCCATTATAAATCCCTATACTGTCCACAAGTGCCACTTTACCAACCTATACTACCCACATCTTCCTCTATATCACCCTATACTATCCACATCTGCCACTATACCACCCTATACTACCCACATCTGCCACTATATCACCCAATACTACCCACATCTGCCGCTATACCTCCCTCTACTACCCACATCTTCCACTATATCACCCTATACATTCCCACATCTGCCACTATATCACCCTATACATTCCCACATCTGCCACTATATCACCCCATACTACCGTTATCTTTCACTATACCTCCCTATTCTACCCACATCTGCCATTATTCCCCCTATACTATCACACCTGCCACAATATCACCCTATACTACCCACATTTGCCACTATACCTCCATATACTACCCACATTTGCCACTATACTTCCTGATACTACCCACATCTGCCACTTTATCACCCTATACTACCCACATCTGCCACTACACCTCCCTCTGCCACCCACATCTGCCACTATACCTCCCTCTACTACTCACATCTTCCACTATAAATCCCTATACTGCCCAAATCTGCCACTATATCACCGAATACTACCCACATCTGCCACTATACTACCCACATCTGCCACTATACCAACCTATACTACCTACATCTGCCACTATATCATCCTATACTATTCACATCTGCCACTATTCCACCCTATACTACCCACATCTGCCAATATATCACCCCATACTACCCACATCTGCCACTATACCTCCCTATACTATCCATATCTGCCACTACACCCTATAGTATCAACATCTGCCACTATATATTCCTATACTTCCCACATCTGCCACTATACCACCCTATACAACCCACATCTGCCACTATACCTCCCTATACTATCCATATCTGCCACTACACCCTATAGTATCAACATCTGCCACTATACCTTCCTATACTACCCACATTTGCCACTATATCTCCCTATGCTACCCACATCTGCCACTATATCACCCAATACTACCCACATCTGCCACTATTTTTTCTTATACTACCCACATCTGCCACTATACCTCCCGATACTACCCACATTTGCTACTATACCTCCCTATACTACCCATATCTGCCACTATACCTCCCTATGCTACCCACATCTGCCACTATATCACCCTATACTACGCAAATCAGCCACTATATCACCTTTTACTACCCACATCTGCCACTATATCACCTTATACTACCCACATTAGCCACTATATCACCTTATACTACCCACATCAGCCACTATATCACCCTATACTACCCACATCTGCAACTATACCTCTCTATACTCCCCACATCTGCCACTATATTACTCTTTACTACCCACATCTGCCATTATATCACCCTATACTACGCACATCTGCCACTACACTACCTGAAACTATCCAAATCTGTCAATATATCACCCTTTACTACCCACATCTGCCACTATACCTCCCTCTACCACCCACATCTGCCACTATATCACCCAATATTACCCACATCTGCCGCTATACCTCCCTCTACTACCCACATCTTCCACTATATCACCCTATACATTCCCACATCTGCCACTAAATCACCCCATATTACCGTTATCTTTCACTATACCTCCCTATTCTACCCACATCTGCCATTATAAATCCCTATACTGTCCACAAGTGCCACTTTACCAACCTATACTACCCACATCTTCCACTATATCACCCTATACTATCCACATCTGCCACTATACCACCCTATACTACCCACGTCTGCCACTATATCACCCAATACTACCCACATCTGCCACTATACTTTCCAATACTACCCACGTCTGCCACTATACCTCCCGATACTATCCACATTTGCTACTATACCTCCCTATACTACCCACATCTGCCACTATACCTCCCTATGCTACCCACATCTGCCACTATATCACCTTATACTACCCACATCTGCCACTATACCTTCCTATACTACCCACATCGGCCACTATATCACCCTATACTACGCAAATCAGCCACTATATCACCTTTTACTACCCACATCTGCCACTATATCACCTTATACTACCCACATTAGCCACTATATCACCTTATACTACCCACATCTGCCACTATATTACCTTATACTACCCACATTAGCCACTATATCACCTTATACTACCCACATCTGCCACTATATTACTCTTTACTACCCACATCTGCCATTATATCACCCTATACTACGCACATCTGCCACTACACTACCTGAAACTATCCAAATCTGCCAATATATCACCCAATACTACCCACATCTGCCACTATATCACCATATACTACGCACATCTGCCACTATAACTCACTATACTCCCCACATCTGCCACTATGTTACTCTTTACTACCCACATCTGCCACTATATCACCTTATACTACCCACATCTGTCACCATATCACCTTATACTACCCACATCAGCCACTATACCAACATAATCTACCCATGTCTGTACTATACCTCCCTATACTACCCACATCTGCCAATATACCTCCCTATACTACCTACATCTGCCACTATACCTTCATATACTACCCCGTCTGCCACTATACCACCCTATTCTACCCACATCTGCCACTATACCACCCTATAGTATCAACATCTGCCACTATATCATACCATACTTCCCACATCTGCCACTATAGCACCCTATACTAACCACTTTTGCCACTATACCACCCTCCGCTACCCACATCTGCCACTATACCACCCTATACTACCCATATCTGCCACTATATCACCCTATACTACCCACATCTGCCACTATATCACCCTATACTACCCACATCTGCCACTATATCACCCTATACTACCCACATCTGCCACTATACCACCCTATACTTCCCACATCTGCCTCTATATCACCCTATACTACCCATATCTGCCACTATACCTCCATATACTACCCACATCTGCCACTACACCTCCCTATACTATCCACATCTGCCACTATATCACCCTATACTACCCATGTCTGCCAATATATCACCCTATACTACGCACATCTGCCACTATATCACCTTATACTACCCACATCTGCCACTATATCACCTTATACTACCCACATATTCCACTATACCACCCTATACTACACACATCTGCCTCTATATCACCCTATACTACCCACATCTGCCATTATAACTCCCTATATTCCCCACATCTGCCACTATATTACTCTTTACTACCCACATCTGCCAATATATCACCCTATACTACGCACATCTGCCACTATATCACGTTATACTACCCACATCTGCCACTATATCACCTTATTCTACCCCCATTTACCACTATACCACCCTTTACTACCCACATCTGCCACTATGCCTCCCTATGCTACCCATGTCTGCCACTATATCACCCAATACTACCCACATCTGCCACTATACTTTTCTATACTACCCACATCTGCCACTATACCTCCCGATACTACCCACATTTGCTACTATACCTCCCTATACTACCCACATCTGCCACTATACCTCCCTATGCTACCCACATCTGCCACTATATCACCTTATACTACCCACATCTGCCACTATACCTTCCTATACTACCCACATCGGCCACTATATCACACTATACTACGCAAATCAGCCACTATATCACCTTTTACTACCCACATCTGCCACTATATCACCTTATACTACCCACATTAGCCACTATATCACCTTATACTACCCACATCAGCCACTATATCACCCTATACTACCCACATCTGCAACTATACCTCTCTATACTCCCCACATCTGCCACTATATTTCTCTTTACTACCCACATCTGCCATTATATCACCCTATACTACGCACATCTGCCACTACACTACCTGAAACTATCCAAATCTGTCAATATATCACCCTTTACTACCCACATCTGCCACTATACCTCCCTCTACCACCCACATCTGCCACTATATCACCCAATATTACCCACATCTGCCGCTATACCTCCCTCTACTACCCACATCTTCCACTATATCACCCTATACATTCCCACATCTGCCACTAAATCACCCCATATTACCGTTATCTTTCACTATACCTCCCTATTCTACCCACATCTGCCATTATAAATCCCTATACTGTCCACAAGTGCCACTTTACCAACCTATACTACCCACATCTTCCTCTATATCACCCTATACTATCCACATCTGCCACTATACCACCCTATACTACCCACATCTGCCACTATATCACCCAATACTACCCACATCTGCCGCTATACCTCCCTCTACTACCCACATCTTCCACTATATCACCCTATACATTCCCACATCTGCCACTATATCACCCTATACATTCCCACATCTGCCACTATATCACCCCATACTACCGTTATCTTTCACTATACCTCCCTATTCTACCCACATCTGCCATTATTCCCCCTATACTATCACACCTGCCACAATATCACCCTATACTACCCACATTTGCCACTATACCTCCATATACTACCCACATTTGCCACTATACTTCCTGATACTACCCACATCTGCCACTTTATCACCCTATACTACCCACATCTGCCACTACACCTCCCTCTGCCACCCACATCTGCCACTATACCTCCCTCTACTACTCACATCTTCCACTATAAATCCCTATACTGCCCAAATCTGCCACTATATCACCGAATACTACCCACATCTGCCACTATACTACCCACATCTGCCACTATACCAACCTATACTACCTACATCTGCCACTATATCATCCTATACTATTCACATCTGCCACTATTCCACCCTATACTACCCACATCTGCCAATATATCACCCCATACTACCCACATCTGCCACTATACCTCCCTATACTATCCATATCTGCCACTACACCCTATAGTATCAACATCTGCCACTATATATTCCTATACTTCCCACATCTGCCACTATACCACCCTATACAACCCACATCTGCCACTATACCTCCCTATACTATCCATATCTGCCACTACACCCTATAGTATCAACATCTGCCACTATACCTTCCTATACTACCCACATTTGCCACTATATCTCCCTATGCTACCCACATCTGCCACTATATCACCCAATACTACCCACATCTGCCACTATTTTTTCTTATACTACCCACATCTGCCACTATACCTCCCGATACTACCCACATTTGCTACTATACCTCCCTATACTACCCATATCTGCCACTATACCTCCCTATGCTACCCACATCTGCCACTATATCACCCTATACTACGCAAATCAGCCACTATATCACCTTTTATTCCCCACATCTGCCACTATATCACCTTATACTACCCACATTAGCCACTATATCACCTTATACTACCCACATCAGCCACTATATCACCCTATACTACCCACATCTGCAACTATACCTCTCTATACTCCCCACATCTGCCACTATATTACTCTTTACTACCCACATCTGCCATTATATCACCCTATACTACGCACATCTGCCACTACACTACCTGAAACTATCCAAATCTGTCAATATATCACCCTTTACTACCCACATCTGCCACTATACCTCCCTCTACCACCCACATCTGCCACTATATCACCCAATATTACCCACATCTGCCGCTATACCTCCCTCTACTACCCACATCTTCCACTATATCACCCTATACATTCCCACATCTGCCACTAAAACACCCCATATTACCGTTATCTTTCACTATACCTCCCTATTCTACCCACATCTGCCATTATAAATCCCTATACTGTCCACAAGTGCCACTTTACCAACCTGTACTACCCACATCTTCCACTATATCACCCTATACTATCCACATCTGCCACTATACCACCCTATACTACCCACATCTGCCACTATATCACCCAATACTACCCACATCTGCCGCTATACCTCCCTCTACTACCCACATCTTCCACTATATCACCCTATACATTCCCACATCTGCCACTAAATCACCCCATATTACCGTTATCTTTCACTATACCTCCCTATTCTACCCACATCTGCCATTATAAATCCCTATACTGTCCACAAGTGCCACTTTACCAACCTATACTACCCACATCTGCCACTATACCAACCTATACTACCTACATCTGCCACTATATCATCCTATACTATTCACATCTGCCACTATTCCACCCTATACTACCCACATCTGCCAATATATCACCCCATACTACCCACATCTGCCACTATACCTCCCTATACTATCCATATCTGCCACTACACCCTATAGTATCAACATCTGCCACTATACCTTCCTATACTACCCACATTTGCCACTATACCTCCCTATGCTACCCACATCTGCCACTATATCACCCAATACTACCCACATCTGCCACTATTTTTTCTTATACTACCCACATCTGCCACTATACCTCCCGATACTACCCACATTTGCTACTATACCTCCCTATACTACCCATATCTGCCACTATACCTCCCTATACTACCCACATCTGTCACTATACCTTCCAATACTACCCACATCTGCCACTATATCACCCTATACTACCCACATCGGCCACTATATCACCCTATACTACGCAAATCAGCCACTATATCACCTTTTACTACCCACATCTGCCACTTTATCACCTTATACTACCCACATTAGCCACTATATCACCTTATACTACCCACATCTGCCACTATATCACCTTATACTACCCACATCTGCCACTATATCACCCCATACTACCCACATCTGCCACTATTCCTCCCTATACTATCCATATCTGCCACTACACCCTATAGTATCAACATCTGCACTATATCATCCTATACTTCCCACATCTGCCACTATACCACCCTATACAACCCACATCTGCCACTATACCACCCTATGCTACCCACATCTGCCACTATACCACCCTATACTACCCATATCTGCCACTGTATCACCCTATACTACCCACATCTGCCACTATATCACCCTATACTACCCACATCTGCCACTATACCACCCTATACTACCTAGATCTGCCTCTATATCACCCTATACTACCCACATCTGCCACTATACCTCCCTATACTCCCCACATCTGCCACTATATTATCCTTTACTGCCCATATCTGCCACTATATCACCCTATACTACGCACATCTGACACTATATCACCTTATACTACCCACATCTGCCACTATATCACCTTATACTACCCACATCTGCCACTATAACACCATAATCTACTCATGTCTGCCACTATACCTCCCTATACTTCCTACATCTACCACTATACTTCACTATACTACCTACATCTGCCACTATATTACCTTATACTACCCACATTTGCCACTATACCTCCTTATACTACCCACATCTGCCACTATACCTCCCTATACTACCAACATATGCCATTATAGCTCCCTATACTTCCCACATCTGCCTCTATACCTCCCTATACTACCCACCTCTGCCACTATACCTCCCTATGCTACCCACATCTGCCACTATATCACCCTATACTACCCACATCTGCCACAAAACCTCCCTATACTACCCATATCTGCCACTATACCTCCCGATACTACCCACATCTGCCATTATACCTCCCTATACTACCCACATCTGCCACTATATCACCTTATACTATCCACAACTGCCACTATACCACCCTATACTACCCACATCTGCCACTATATCACCCCATACTACCCACATCTGCCACTATACCACCAAATGCTACCCACATCTGCTACTATGCCTCCCTTTACTACGCACATCTGCCACTATATCACCCTATACTACCCACATCTGCCACTATATCACCCTATACTACCCATATTTGCCACTATACCACCCTATACTACCCACATCTGCCACTATACCGCCCTATAGTACCAACATCTGCCACTATATCATCCCATACTTCCCACATCTGCCACTCTATACTACCCACATCTTCCACTATATCACCCTATGCTACTCACATCTGCCACTATACCTCCCTATACTACTCATAACTGCCACTATATCACCCTATACTACCCTCATCTGCTACTATATCACCCAATACTACCCACATCTGCCACTTTGCCACCCTATACTACCCACATCTGCCACTATATCACCCTATACTACCCGCATCTGTCACTATACCTCCCTATACTACCCACATCTGCCACTATATCATCCTATACTACGCACATCTGCCACTATATCACTTTATACTACCTACATCTGCCACTATATCACCTTATACTACCCACACCTGCCTCTATATCACCTCATACTACCCACATCTGCCACTATATCACCTTATACTACCCACATCTGCCACTATACCACCCTATACTACCCACATCTGCCACTATATCACCCTATACTACCCACATCTGCCACTATACCTCCCTATACTCCCCACATCTGCCACTATATTACTCTTTACTACCCACATCTGCCACTATATCACCCTATACTACGCACATCTGCCACTATATCACCCTATACTACCCACATCTGCCACTATATCACCTTATACTACCCACATCTGCCACTATGTCACCTTATACTACCCACATCTGCCACTATACCACCATAATCTACCCATGTCTGCCACTATACCTCCCTATACTACCCACATCTGCCACTATACCTCCCTATACTACCTCCATCTGCCACTATACCTCCATATACTACCCACATGTGCCACTATATCACCCTATACTACCCACACCTGCCTCTATATCACTCTATATAACCCACACCTGCCACTATATTACCTTATACTACCCACATTTGCCACTATACCTCCCTATTCTACCCACATCTGCCACTATACCTCCCTATACTACCCACATTTGCCACTATAACTCCCTGTACTACATGTGTATTTCAATTGTATGAATTATTTGGCATACAGAATATTTAGCATCGATCCTTGCCAAATAGAGTTTATTTTAAAGAAATGATGTGTCTTGGTTTAGAGTGATTAAAATAATATGAATAATAGAGGATTAAACATAGCCTCTCACAAATAAACTACCTGCACAAACAACTAAAAGTAGATAGAAGATGATGTCAGTATATTGAGAACAAAGAGAGATGTATGGTACTGAACTGTATAAAAAGAGGGAGAGAAGCCATCTCATTGTATTGCCATTGTGATACCCATGCTGCAGAGGTCTGTGTCACAATGGAGAATTAATTAAAGAAGAACCCAGAGATCGGAGCTATGGGTGTATCACATACCTACATCTTCCAGTTCTGTGTGATCCTGCAATGTATGACGCTCTGGAGATCAGGAATGCAGAGTCCGGCCTGTACCCTTAATCATATTCAGGTATTTGATGAATTCCAATATTTTCAGGATGGAGATTTGATCATTGGAGGAGTGTTCACTGTGAGGTCAAAAGAAGAAGATCAATATTCACATGAAGAAAATACATACAGGTATGTAACTTACTTGCTAGGAAGAGAAAAATGTGATCAGGGTGACAAAGAACAACAAATAGAACTTTGCAAAATGATTTGAAGAAATATATGTGATGGAAATATTATAAGAATGTATATAATGGGTATAAAATATCTCATTGTTTACATGCAAGCCAAGTTGTCCAGAAAGTGACAGGGGGTGTGTGACGGTGACAGGGGGTGGATGACAGTGACAAAACTTGTGTCAAACTATAACAGCATCAGGGTGTTGGAGAATTTTGCTTTCTTTGAAGACTCTCCACTGTCAGAATACAATGATTTTTGTTCTACAAGGCCTATGCTTTCAGAAAATATATTATGTTCTGGAGGGGGGATTTTGGATAATTTTATGACTAAAAACGAAGATTTTATATGTGTGCAAAAAAAAAAATGCTCTAGAGAGGACATGAATAAATCCAGGGGGAAGTTTTTTTTGTGCAAAGTGCTCTCACACTTTAATCCCAATTGTTCTGTTACTATTCTTTATTCACACATGTGCAATCTGTGCTGTTTTGTTTTATTTTACAACCTCCAGCACAGGGCATAGTGGGGGGTTTCTATACTAAAGTCCTGCTGTGGATCATCCACCCAGATTAGTTTCATGTTGTTTACGGCTTTTGCATAGCTCCCAACCGTCCCTGATTTTGAGGGACTGTCCCTGATTTGCAACAAAGTCCCTCTGTCTCTCTTCCCTCCTCATTTGTCCCTCATTTTGGTCTGATCTATATTACTGTTTATAAAATGCAATATTTATCTTTCAAAAAGTGTTTCACAGTGCCAAACCTTTCATCCAATTTCTAAATTGCTGCATTTGTTCATTTGGAAAGCCAGTATAAAGGAATAGTAATGGTTAAAAAAAGGACTTGTAGGTTCAACTAATTTTTTTGGTATAATTCTCCTTTAAGAGGGCGTGGCTGGGGGTGTGACAGGGTGTGTGTCCTATGCCTGCATACTTTTGCTAATAGGTGTCCCTCATTCCCATCTCAAAAAGTTGGGAGGTATGACTTATGTATGTTTTAAAGGACTACAATCTGAACCACAGGCAGATATAAAAGACACAAATGAATTCTGCTCTATATTCAATAGTAGATCATTACATTGGTGTAAGTGTCAACATGTTATTTTTTATCAGCCACAGACTGGGGGAGGGATAGGATCTGTAAATTTTTCCTGAACTGCAGCAGAGGAAAATACGGTCTGCTGTCCTGTCAGACAGAGCTGTGTAACAGAGCTGTGCAAATATCAAAACTGCATGGATAGAAATACAAATCCTTTGGCAAGTAAAACAGTTCCCATGTATGCTTTTCAATTGTGGATTTCATTATTTGCCTGGAGTTCAACTTTAACACTTTCTCTGCCAGAGCTTTTTTTTTTCCAGTTTTTGCACACATGTTAAAATGCACATTTTAGGCCTGAAAATGACTTAAGCTCCCCAAACTTTATACAGTATATTTCTGAAAGTAGAGAACCTGTACAATAACATGATGGCAATTGCAAATCTTTATGTGCACCATATTTGTGGAACTTTGTGTCAAACCTGTATTCTTAGTAAAAAGTATACTTAAAACCACTTCCGGACCGCCGCACGCCGATATACGTCTTTACTTTGAAGGGGGATATCAGTGTTATGGCAGCAGCTAGCTGCCATAACCCCCGTATCCTCTTCTTCAGCCAGTGGTCCGGTTTTCGATAAGATGGGTCTCTGCGGTGGATTTGCCGCGTGATCACTTTTATTGGTGGCGGGAGGGGTCCCCCACCCCTCCCGCCGTGCTCCGGTGCCCTCCACCGCTTTCTGGAGCCGTCGGTAGCGGCGGAGGCAATCGGCTCTTCACCCTTGCTGGGTATGGAGATGAGTGAGGGGAAGATGGCCAACACCCGTCTCCATAACAATGTAGGGCGGAAGCGACGTCAAACGTCACTCCCGCCCATAGCTCTTAAAGTGCCATTTTTTTTTTTAATGACAATTTTTTTTTATTGCATTTTAGTGTAAATATGAGATCTGAGGTCTTTTTGACCCTAAATCTCATATTTAAGAGGGCCTGTCATGCTTTTTTCTATTACAAGGGATGTTTAAATTACTTGTAAAAGGAATAAAAGTGACACAATTTTTTTTAAAAAAACAGTGTAAAAATTGAAAATGAAAGGTAAAATAAATAAGAAACATTTTTTTAAATGCGCTCCGTCCCGCCGAGCTCGCGTGCAGAAGCGAATGCATACGTGAGTAGTGCCCACATATGAAAACGGTGTTCAAACCACACATGTTGTATCGCCGCGATCGGTAGAGCGAGAGCAATAATTCTAGCACTAGACCTCCTCTGTAACTTAAAACATGCAACCTGTAGAATTTTGAAGCATGACATGTTGGGTATCAATTTACTTGGCGTAACATTATCTTTCACAATATAAAAATAAATTGGGCTAACTTTACTGTTGTCTTATTTTTTAACTCAAAAAAGTGTATTTTTTTTAAAAAAAAGCTTGTAAGACTGCTGCGCAAATACGGTGTGACAAAGTATTGCAATTTTATTCTCTAGGATGTTGGAAAAAAAAGTATAATGTTTGGGGGTTCTAAGTAATTTTCTAGCAAACTTAACTTTTAAACAACACATCTCAAAAAGAGTTGTTAAAAGAAAAGCATGGTAAATTAAAAAAATAAACTTACATAATCACCTAGGTGGATGCTGCATCTGTCCCCTGCTGCCTCTAAGATTTTCTCAGTCTTCAGTGAGCAGCGAGCTGGAGACTGACAGTTACTCTGTGCTCTGCCTCTCAGGCACTCATTGGAGCACCGGGCTGTGGTGGGGCGGGAGCGGCTGGCCTGGTCTCTCAGTGGCAAACTGAGAGGCTGTGTCAGCTACTAATCAGGAATCTTGGTGGATCCTGACATTAAATTCTCTCTAGAGCCTGGACCAGCTCAGTAATATTTACCCTGTTATTGGCTGAATATGGGTCACAGGAGCGCAAAACGCATTGCACTCCCATGACCTACAGGAGAAGTAGAGCCAAAAGAGTGTTGGCCCTACTTCTCCTTTAGGCTGGGTTCACACTAGAGCACGGAGTGGCTCACAGCAGGAGTCCGGTGCGTCTCCATTCACCGTTTCAGGTCCAATTTTAATTCCGAATTTCAGACCAAAAGATGCACAGGACTCCTGTGCAATTCGCACCAGAGCTGCTCCAGAGATATGTGAACTGGCTCTATAGAGACCCGGTCACAATCTCCTGCTATGCGAATTGGATGCGTGGATTCGCAATAGTGTGAACCCAGCCTGAAACTTACTTTTAGTGCACACCAGTGGTGGCCCGTCCAGCGCACAAGCGCTGTTCCCCCCAAACTAGTCACAAAAAAAAGGCCCTTAAAAAAAAATTAAAAATACAAAAAAAATGTAATTTAAGTGCACTGTGTTCAGGTGCCGGACACAGTGCACTATGTTAAGTGTGACGTCAATGCAATTACGTGATTGCAGATGAGACGCTTCATTTGCCTGGTTTTTTTTGCTGCCGTGTAGAGCAATGCAATGCACCGCAACACTCCTTCATTCATGTTGATGTGTTTTTTTGATTGGCACCAGCGGGCGGTGCTTTCCCTCAGAGCCTCAGCGTCACTTCCGGTTTCTCTGTGCCAGTAAGAAACCGGAAGTGACGCAGCCGCTCCGTGGATGGAACGCATGGCTTGAGCGGTGCCTATTTGCAGAAGACCTATGATGGTAATGTTGACAGCAAAATAGGCGACATTGGGAATACATGCTGTTGATTGTTCTGATGATTACCATGTAGGCATATATTTTCGCTAAGACATTTAACACTTTACTAGACTACAAACTATTATTATAGGTGCAGGACGATCTCTGCCACGCAAATCATGGACTATGTGTGCTCCAACTCTAGTAACTGTCTAGTAACTGTCTAACTGCACAACATTCAATATAGCATGACCAAGTAGTGACCCCTCATGCATGGACATCTAAAAGTAACTAATGTGCAACTTTCAGTTCAAGTACACTTGCTACAAATAAAAATGGGAATAGGAAGTGAGCCAAGTGGGATTCAACCAAACACACTTCTGAGATCTAATATGTGTGTGTTATAATATACCTGGGTGTGTGAATTATGAGGGTGGATAATATAAAGGAATATGCGTTACAACATGGATACCAATACTTGAAGTGGAACTTTCAGTAACTTTACAAGTCCAGAAATGTCACAATATACAGCAACAGCATCATTTTCCACAAAAAGCGCCACCTTTTATATTTCAAAATACATATTTGAGCTCCTGTGAGTGACATTGCCTAGGCTAAGATAATGTCATATTCCAGGCTCCAAATTATAGCTTGGGCTCTGTAGAGCCTGGTATATGATGGACAGAGCCCAGTTTATAATGTAGAGCATGGTATATGATGTACAGAGCCCTGTGTATAATGTATGGCCTGGTATGATGTACTACATCATATAGCAGGCTGTAGATTATACACAGGGCTCTGTACATCATACCCTGTACACCAGGCTGTACATTATGCACAGGGCTCTGTACATCCTACACCAGGCTGTACATTATACACAGGTCTCTGTACATCAGACCCTGTATAGCAGGCTGTACATTATACACAGGGCTCTGTACATCATATACCAGGCACTACATTATACACAGGGCTCTGTACATCATATACCATGCACTACATTATACACAGGGCTCTGTACATCATATACCAGGCACTACATTATACACAGGGCTCTGTACATCATATACCAGGCACTACATTATACACAGGGCTCTGTACATCATATACCAGGCACTACATTATACACAGGGCTCTGTACATCATATACCAGGCACTACATTATACACAGGGCTCTGTACATCATATACCAGGCACTACATTATACACAGGACTCTGTACATCATATACCAGGCTCTACATTATACACAGGAATAGTGCCCTTTTACATCAGAAGCCCAGAATCGGTAATGCTGGGCTATATACCCTATCTGTAATGCTGACCTGCATACTCTGTCCTGTGATGCTGAGCTGTATACTCCTGACACTATGGGTGGAAGCAAGTGGAATACAGGGATGGAGTGGGTTGATTATATAGGTGTGGGGCTTATAAAAAGTGACAGGGGTCAAAGAGGAAAGGCGGGGTCTGGCGCCCCCATCCTAAAACTTCACCAGCCGCCACTGGTGCACACAAAAACAATAAAATATATTTTTAAGTATAAAAGTTGAGATTACGTCTAGTTACATACATATGTAGCACCCTCAGTAGGTTGCTAGTATGTATATTTAACAGGAGACTGTTAGGCAGGAAAGCTGCTATGTTTTACCTAACAACAGGAGAGCTACATTGTTTAGCAAGGGAATCCTGTGTGTTTCACAGTGCTGCTGCTCAAGTATTGGCTCCTCTGTATTTTGGGAACCTGGAAGGTTCTAGATGAATAGGTAGACCCATGCGGATCAGCAGCATGAATATGGATGCCATGCCAGCCAATTACAGGCATAGGGGGCCCTATGCATTCTGTGAGTGGTATTTATATTTGGTGAGCACACAGGAAGTGGGTCTTTTTCCTCCAGCTGAATAGGGGGAGCAGTGCCCTCCTCAACACCTGGGTTGGGAGGCCTGGAGGCTATAATGCTGACCAGAGTGTACTGAAGAGCTGACTGAGGGGGAGCCATCCCTTGGAAGATCTGTCTGGTATCACTGGAGGGTGCTGCTGGAGACTAGGAAGAAAGCTGCTATTCAGTCTAGACCAGGGACATGCGGTGAGGTCAGTGGCTGGTGAGGCACTGGCTAGTATCAGAGCCAGATACACACAGGTTACATACACCGCGATCGATAGAGCGAGAGCAATAGTTCTAGCACTAGCACTCCTCTGTAACTCTGAACATGTAATCTGTAAAAAAATTTAAAGCATCACCTATGAATATTTTTAAGTACTGAAGTTTGGCGCCATTCCACAAGTGTGCGCAATTTTTAAGCATGACATGTTGGGTATCTATTTACTTGGCGTAACATCATCTTTTACAATATACAAACAAATCAGGTTATCTTTAGTGGGTTTTTTTTATTTTTTGTATTCATGGAACAGTTTTTTTTCCAAAAAAAAAACGCGTTTGAAAAATTGCTGTGCAAATATCATGTAACATAAAAAGTTGCAACAACCACCATTTTATTTCCTAGGGTGTCTGCTAAAACTATATATATAATGTTTGGGGGTTCTGAGTAATTTTCTAGCAAAAAAATGATGATTATTACATGTAGGAGAGAGGTGTCAGAATTGGCCATGGTGGCAAGGGGTTAATTACCATGAGTAAGTAATATACAAATAATTATTATATATTGTTTTTAAGGTAATTTACTATGTTTTCAAAAACTATACTCAAGCAGGTGGCTTAACGGACAAATTACTGAAGTTTGAAGTTATAACTTCCAACCAGTAAGTTCACAGTAAATAGATAAATAATAAATTATTATCTTATAACATATATAGCATAGTAATATATGATTTAGCTTGATTATAACAGTAACTTTTCAACAGCAGCAGATTCTCATTTTCCCTCTTAACCGTGTGAGAAAAACATGGGATTGTGGGTAAATCGTATACCTATAAACACATGTATTTTCCTTCTAGTTAAGAGCGCTGGGCTGGAAGGGAGCATGTGTTTTTTAGACGCATGCCCCCTTTTATGACACTTCAGTAAAAAGCGTGCCTCCACTACAGTATTTTTATTGGACAGCTAGGGCTAATGGTACTTTACCATTTGTCTAAGGCTCCAAGCTATCGATTGAGCTCAGTGCTTCTGACAAGAAGTGAGGAGAGGCACTGTGAGCTCATCCTCTCAGTCTGCTGCAAACAGAGTGTGCCAGCTTGTATTTAAACTGGCCGCTCTGTATGTAGCTTCTCACAGGCTGCGCAAGGAGCCCCGTATCTCCAGAACCATAGGTTCTAGGAGCCACAAATTTTTTACCAGTGGTGGGGTTAGGGTACCTATCTCCCAAATTTGGGGTCTCTGTGACCTCAGGTCACCGAGCTACGACCCTCGAAGCTCGTTTTCTTTATGTTCATGGCAGGTGAGGGTCTGCCTCACCTTTCTCCACTGACTGCACTTCCCTGGTCTAGAGGCCTTTATGAGTACAGACTGTAAAGATCATGGGGCCTGGTTCTTTAGGCTACCCCCTTCTGTGAAAAAAGTCAGCTACTGGGTTCAGCAGAAATGGGATACGGGCTAGAAACCTTAAGAGCAACCATCCATTATTCCTGCAAAGGACTTGCTCAAGTATGTACAGTGTATCATACAGTCTATTCCACAGTTCTCATGTAACTATTATTATTTAAGGTTCTTATATAGTGCCATCAATTTACACAGCACTTTACATATACATTGTACATTCACATCAGTCCCTACCCTCAAGGAGCTTACAATCTAAGGTCCCTAACTCACATTCATATACTGGGGGCAATTTAGACAGAAGCCAATTAGCCTACGAGCATGTTTTTGGAGTGTGTGAGGAAACCAGATTACCCAGAGAAAACCCCCGCAGGCACAGGGAGAACATGCAAACTCCAGGCAGTTAGTGTCGTGGTTGGGATTCTAACCAGCGACCCTTTTTACTGCTAGGTGAAAGTGCTACCCACTACACCACTGAGCCACCCATAACTGGTTGGTACTTGGAGTATCCCACTATATCCCTTACCTATCCCAGTTCTTTAACCACTTAAGCCCCGGACCATTTGGCTACCTAAAGACCAGAGGACTTTTTACAATTTGGCATTGTGCTGCTTTAACTGGTAATTGCATGGTCATGCAATGCTGTACCCAAACAAAATTTGTGTACATTTGTTCACACAAATAGAGCTTTCTTTTGATGGTATTTGATTGCCTCTGCGATTTTTATTTTTTGCGATTATAAATGGAAAAGGACCAAAAATTTGGAAAAAAAATTATATTTTCTACTTTCTGTTATAAGAAAAATCCAAATAAACTCAATTTTAGTCATACATTTATGCCACAATGTATTCAGCCACATGTCTTTGGTATAAAAATGTCAATAAGTGTATATTAATTGGTTTGCGCAAAAGTTATAGTGTCTACAATCTAGGGTACATTTTCTGGAATTTACACAGCTTTTAGTTTATGACTGCCTATCTCATTTCTTGAGGTGTTAAAATGGCAGGGCAGTACAACCCCCCCCCCCCCCAAATGACCCCATTTTGGAAAGTAGACACCCCAAGGAAATTGCTGAGAGGCATGTTGAGCCCATTGAATATTTAATTTTTTTGTCCCAAGTAATTGAATAATGACGAACATTTTTTTACAAAAAGTTGTCACTAAATGATATATTGCTCAAACATGCCATGGGCATATGTGGAATTACACCCCAAAACACATTTTGCTGCTTCTCCTGAGTACAGGGATATCACGTGTGTGAGACTTTTTGGGAGCCTAGCCGCGTACAGGACCCCGAAAACCAAGCACCGCCTTCAGGCTTTCTAAGGGTGTAAATTTTTGATTTCACTCCTCACTGCCTATCTCAGTTTCGGAGGCCATGGAATCGAAACTGTGATGGGCAGTGAGGAGTGAAATCAAAAACACACGTGGTATCCCTGTACTCAGGAGAAGCAACAGAATGTATTTTGGGGTGTAATTTCACATATTCCCATGGCATGTTTGAGCAATATATCATTTAGTGACAACTTTGTGCAAAAAAAAAAAAAAAAAATTGTCTTTTTCCCACAACTTGTGTCAAAATATAACATTTACCATGGACTCGACATGCCTCTCAGCAAATAGCTTGGGGTATCTACTTTCCAAAATGGGGTCATTTTGGGGGGGGGGAGGGTTGAACTGTCATTTTATGCACAACATTTAGAAGCTTAAGTCACATATCACCCACTTCTAACCACTTGAAGACAAAGCCCTGTCTGACACTTTTTGTTTACATGAAAATTTTTTATTTTTTTTTGCAAGAAAATTACTTTGAACCCCCAAACATTATATATTTTTTTTAAAGCAAATGCCCTACAGATTAAAATGGTGGGTGTTTCATTTTTTTTTTTCACACAGTATTTGCTCAGCCATTTTTCAAACGCATTTTTTTTTAAATTTTAATGCACTAAAACACACTATATTGCCCAAATGTTTGATGAAATAGAAAAGATGATCTTAGGCCGAGTACATGGATACCAAACACGACATGCTTTAAAAATCGCGCACAAACATGCAGCGGCGACAAACTACATACATTTTTAAAAGCCTTTAAAAGCCTTTACAGATTACCACTTTAGATTTACAGAGGAGGTCTATTGCTAAAATTACTGCCCTCGATCTGACCTTCGCGGTGGTACCTCACATGCATGCTGTTTACATACGACGCCAGACCGACGCTTGCGTTGACCTTTGCGCGAGAGCAGGGGGGGACAGGGGTGCTTTTTTTTTTTTATTATTTACTTAGCTTTTTTATTTTATTTTTAAACTGTTCCTTTCATTTTTTTTTTTTTTTTTTGGACCGGAAGCAATCTGCGCTAACACCAAAAACTCCACAATTATGTGTAAATTAATTGAACAAATTATAAATACAAATACAAATAATAATAATGATCTCAAAATGGTGATAAACAAAACACTGACAAAAAACTGACAAAGTGCTGCACCCCAAAAAAACTTGAATATCTAGTTCTAGCAAATAATAAAAATGGATTAAGATGCCCTACTAATGTCAAAAAAGAGAAGGTTTAAAGAAACACCTTTAACCTAAAAACCATAATATAACATTAGGTGATCCTGGTGAGTGAATATTGAATACAACAAAATAGTGTCCTGAGAAATCAATCAAACACTGGGTTTCTGTGTAAGTAGTCCATCCTTCACCTAATGAAATTTCATCTCCTTTAGTGTTTGCACAAGCCAAACAGTGGAAAAAGAAGAGGGGCGCTTACCAGATGTGATGGACCCCTATGACGGGGGTCTTACAAGCTCACAGATGCCGGATCTAGCAGGCGGGAACAGCTGATTTCATTTGCAGGCTTGAATCCACCTTAGATCCTTGCTGAGCACTGGGATTGCCATATGATAAACAGTGCCTCTGTGGAATCGCTCAATATATGTAAGGAGAGATCAAATGGACAGAGGGTCCTCCATGGTGTAGTCTTTATTAAAAGTGATGGATGGCTGACATCAAGAGTAAAGCAGAAAGTTCAAAAGAAACAAATAGCTCAGCCGCGGTGAATCTAGCCAGCTGATGTGTGGTGACGTCAGGTCCCGTGGCTCCGTCCGACGCGGCATTTCCCGTAAGAGGCTTCGACTTGGAGAGGAGGCTGGAGCCAAACGTCACACACCACACTATATAGGCATCTCCGCAGGAAGGTGACACCGGAAACAAGATTGAAGTATAATATCAATAAGTTCACAGTGTAACCATAAATAAATTTCAAAAATAAATAAAAATAGAATAAAAGTTAAATAAAAACAAGAGCTGTTCATATCAAGAAACTCCTGATGTAAATTCTACAACAATTAAAATAGACAATCATAAAAATACAGCAACATATCAAATTTGTTTCAGGGATGGCCAATACTGACCCCAACATTTAAATAGAAGCAGCATACCCATCCCCAAAACATAGCATTAAATCATCCTCCCCTGCCAACTCTCCCTGTCATTCAAATAAGGGAACATTGTAGGCAAGCAAGGATGTTCCAGACTTTTACAATAAAATGCAAATGACAAAATTAAATTAAAATGTTAAAAATCTTATCTGTGCAAAAAAACTTATGTAAGCAATATCATAATAAAACTTTATCTTTTGGAGGGGAAAAGGGACTTTCCAAATCATTGAAAGAAAAGGCCAGGCTGATCAAAAGGAAGACTAATCATATATGTATGTGTAAGATGGAAGGGTACAAACATCATTAACTATTGTCAATGTAACAGTTTATGTCCCATTCAATGTTAAGGCCCAATGGGCTATAACACTGCATGTCAAATATCCAGCGGGTTTCACGGCGTGAGATATGGCGTTTTAGATTACTGCATCTCCAATGTGGGGTAAATTTTTCAATAGCCATAACTTTCAGCTGCGATGTATCTCGATTGTGAAACTGGCGAAAAGAGACACTATGCCCAACAAACCCCCTGCCTATATTGGATAAGTGTTCATTAATCTGAATTTGAAGTGCATGGGTGGTCCTCCCAATATACTGAAACCCGCATGGACAACTGAGAAGGTATATTACCCCTACGGTCCCACACGTGATGAAATCTTTTATGGAGTAAACCCTTGAAGTGACAAAAGATGAAAAAGTAGAACCTCTGACCGTTTGGGATGACCTGAAAACCGCACATTTTCTGCACGGAAAAAACCTTTAAGATTGTCAAACATTTGAACTTTGGGAGGTGGATCAATGACACTAGGTGCCAATAGATCTTTAAGGTTTTGATTCTTTCTGTATAAAACATTGGGTCGATCCGGAAGTGCAGGTCCCAACACCTTATCGCACTTGAGGGTCTGCCAATGTTTCCGATTAGTTTTATTTACCCACCAATAGTGTGAGGAAAAGGTGGTCAAGAAAGACCATTCCAAATCTTTATTCTTTCTCTCATTTGCATTACCAGTTTTGGGAACTAATAGTTTTGGTCTGTCAAGAAGAATGACTTCCTGCAGATCCTTATCCTATGCGGAGGGTTGGTATCCCTTTTCTATAAATCGTTTTTTAGGACAGTAGCTTGAGTCTGAAAATCTTTTATATGGGAACAATTCCTTCTAATATGTTGGAATTGTCCTTTGGGTATGACTTTGAGCCATTTTGGATGATGTCCACTGTCCAATGGAATGTATCCATTGCGATCAGTGTTTTTAAAATAGGTTTTAGTAAGGAGGGAACTTTGTTCTTTAAAAATTACCAAGTCTAGGAAATTAACTGAAGTCAAACTATGTTCGTAAGTGAACTTAAAATCATTATTGTTCAATTGGGTCATAAAAGTATGGAGGGATCGCTCATCCCCCTTCCACAGAAAAAAGGCATCGTCAATATAACGACGCCAAAAAAGGAGGCGGGGTTCATTGAGGGAAAAGAGTTTGTCATTTTCCCACAAGGCCATGAACAACCCAGCTAAGCTGGGGGCAAATTTTTCCCCCATGGCAACTCCAGTGCTCTGGAGGTAAAAATCTCCTCCATAATAAAAATAATTATGTTCCATAGCAAAATGCAGTAATTTCATAACAAAATCTATGATGGAAGTTCTTAACGAGAGTTCCTTTCTAAGAAAAAACTCAGCTGCTTGGTATCCCAATTCATGGGGTATTATAGTATAAAGGGAGGCAACGTCCGCTGTTACCAGCAAGATGTTGTCATCCACTGTGTACTCAGATATTTCCTTAATAATTTGCATTGAGTCTTTCAAAAAAGCCGGGGTTTTACTTACCACCGGCTGAAGATAGAAATCAATAAATTTCCCTATTCTGGAGGTAAGAGAATCAATGCCGCTTACAATGGGGTGGCCTGGGGGGTTGGACAGGGTTTTTGTGGACCTTAGGGATATAGTATATTATTGGTGTTCTTGGTGCCAAAGGTATAAGAAATTCCCGTTCTTTCTCGTTGATGACACCTTTTCTACAACCATCCTGTATTATACTATTTAGAGCCCTTTTGTATTTATTTAAAGGATCTCCATTTAGGATGGTATAGGTATCCCTTTCTGACAAAAAGAGACTCCATTTCCTTTATGTAATCCTGTTTTTTTCAAGATAACCACACCTCCCCTTTATCCGCTGGCCATATGATAAGTTCCTTCCTTTTGCAGAGAGAGGCTATTCCTTCCTCTGTGTCTTTCCGATGCTCCTTTTTAAAGTTAATCTGTTGCAAATCGTGTAATACTAAATCCTTACAAACCGATAGATTAGGCGCCATTTTGCCCGGGGGATTAAATAAAGATGCATTCTTGAGTCCTGTTCCCTTAGGAATTTGACTTCCTGTTTGGGAATGATTTCTTATAATAGGGTTAGAGAGAAAATATCGCTTGGTGCCTAATTTTCTAATATATTTTTGCACATCTAAAAACATCTGGAATTTATTTAAAGGTTTCCTAGGGGCATACTTTAAACCCTGATTTAATGTTAACTTTTCCGCTCTAGTTAGTTCCTCTCCACTGAGATTAAACACTCCTTCACATATTACCTCCTCTGTTTTTTTTTGGGGTGGCTTCGTTACCCTCCTCTGCATCCTCTCTTGGTCTTCCTTTTTTGTTTTTGCCCCTCCCTAAAAAATTGTCCACCTTATTTCTCAAGGGGGCTGCCCCAGGGGGACCATCAAAGGTACGACCCTGCTGGTTCCCCATGGGTCTCAATCCTGTACTATAGTAGTCTGTTTCCTCTACATTCTCCATATACCCCTGTAATAGACCATATTGGTTTCTTGTTGGTATATCATACCTCCAAGGGATTCGTGGGGAGAAAGGAGGACCTTTTTCTATGTCCATCTCCTGGATGGTTTCTATATGTTTGATCATCATAGTATCTCCGATAATCCATTTCAGGTTGTCTAATACGGGGGTATGGCTGAGGACCCCCATGCTGTTGATTTGACACATATGGCTGTCTTCTATTCCTGTTGTTTCCTGAATTCGAACCCCTTCCGAGTTCTTAGGTTGTTGGTATGTGGAGGATGGATATTGGTTACATGATCCATTGTTCACAAATCTACCTGTGTTGTTATTTTTCTTCCTATAGGCTTGGGGTGTTTTGTCATCTCCTACTCTTGCTGGTCCTATATCTCTTCGACCTGGAGTAGAAGTGCCCTGTAAATGTTCATTTGAAGGAGGTGCCGATGTACCATCAGTCATCTTACACCCCCACAGTCGCCAACCCCAAAAAGGCCGACTTAGTTTTTAGTCGCCAAGAAAAGATCTAAGGTGGCTAAATTGCAGCAAGAAATTAAGGACATAAAAGAAAAGTTAGCCCCTATGAGCAAAGAGGGGCTATACCAGGTGTATATGAAAGAATTACATGACATTATGATAGAGGAAGAGGAAGAGCAGAAAGTTAAGAAATGGAAGAAGTATCTCAGAGATGTGGAGGATTACAAATCCCACAACGTCTTCAAATGGCAGGAAAATTATCGTGACATTTTTGTAAAACCACCTGAAATGAATGATATGGAGGGGTTTGAGATGACTGATGGTACATCGGCACCTCCTTCAAATGAACATTTCAGATCTTTACAGGGCACTTCTACTCCAGGTCGAAAAGATATAGGACCAGCAAGAGTAGGAGATGACAAAACGCCCCAAGCCTATAGGAAGAAAAATAACAACACAGGTAGATCTTTGAACAATGGATCATATAACTAATATCCATCCTCCACATACCAACAACCTAAGAACTCGGGAAGGGGTTCGAATTCAGGAAACAGGTATAGAAGACAGCCATATGTGTCTAATCAACAGCATGGGGGTCCTCAGCCATACCCCGTATTAGACAACCTGAAATGGATTAACGGGGATACTATGATGATCAAACATATAGAAACCATCCAGGAGATGGACATAGAGAAGGTCCTCCTTTCTCCCCATGAATCCCTTGGAGGTATGATATACCAACAAGAAACCAATATGGTCCATTACAGGGGTATATGGAGAATGCAGAGGAAACAGACTACTATAGTACAGGATTGAGACCCATGGGGAACCAGCAGGGTCGTACCCTTGATGGTCCCCCTGGGGCAGCCCCCTTGAGAAATAAGGTGGACAATTTTTTAGGGAGCGGCCAAAACAAAAAAGGAAGACTAATGCCCCGTACACACGGTCGGATTTTCCGACGGAAAATGTGTGATAGGACCTTGTTGTCGGAAATTCCGACCGTGTGTAGGCTCCATCACACATTTTCCATCGGATTTTCCGACACACAAAGTTTGAGAGCAGGCTATAAAATTTTCCGTCAACAAAATCCGTTGTCGGAAATTCCGATCGTGTGTACACAATTTCGACGGACAAAGTGCCACGCATGCTCAGAATAAATAAAGAGATGAAAGCTATTGGCCACTGCCCCGTTTATAGTCCCGAGGTACATGTTTTACTTCACCTAGTTCAGAATGATTGGATTTTCCGACAACTTTGTGTGACCGTGTGTATGCAAGACAAGTTTGAGCCAACATCCGTTGGAAAAAATCCTAGGATTTTGTTGTCGGAATGTCCGAACAAAGTCCGACCATGTGTACGGGGCATAAGAGAGGATGCAGAGGAGGGAAATGAAGCCACCCCCAAAAAACTGAGGAGGTAATATGTGAAGGAGTGTTTATTCTCAGTGGAGAGGAACTAACTATAGCGGAAAAGTTGACATTAAATCAGGGTTTAAAGTATGCCCCTAAGAAACATTTAAATAAATTCCAGATGTTTTTAGATGTGCAAAAATATATTAGAAAATTAAACATCAAGCCATATTTTCTCTCTAACCCCATTATAAGAAATCATTCCCAAACAGGAAGTCAAATTCCAAAGGGAACAGGACTCAAGAATGCATCTTTATTTAATCCCCCGGGCAAAATGGCGCCTAATCTATTGGTTTTTATGGATTTATTATTACACTTTTTGCAACAGATTAACTTTAAAAAGGAGCTTTGGAAAGACACAGAGGGAGGATTAGCCTCTCTCTGCAAAAGGAAGGAACTTATCATATGGCCAGTGGATAAAAGGGGAGGTGTGGTTATCTTGAAAAAACAGGATTACATAAAGGAAATGGAGTCACTTTTGTCAGATAAGGATACCTATACCATCCTAAATGGAGATTCATTGAATAAATACAAAAGGGCTCTAAATAGTATAATACAGGATGGTTGTAGAAAAGGTGTCATCAACGAGAGAACGGGAATTTCTTATACCTTTTTAGCACCAGGAACACCAATAATATACTATATCCCTAAGGTCCACAAAAACCCTGTCCAACCCCCCGGCTGCCCCATTGTAAGCGGCATTGATTCTCTTACCTCCAGAATAGGGAAATTTATTGATTTCTATCTTCAGCCGGTGGTAAGTAAAACCCCGGCTTTTTTGAAAGACTCAATGCAAATTATTAAGGAAATATACACAGTGGATGACAACGTCTTGCTGGTAACAGCGGACGTTGCCTCCCTTTATACTATAATACCCCATGAATTGGGATACCAAGCAGCTGAGTTTTTTCTTAGAAAGGAACTCTCGTTAAGAACTTCCATCATAGATTTTGTTATGAAATTACTGCATTTTGCTATGGAACATAATTATTTTTATTATGGAGGAGATTTCTACCTCCAGAGCACTGGAGTTGCCATGGGGGAAAAATTTGCCCCCAGCTTAGCTGGGTTGTTCATGACCTTGTGGGAAAATGACAAACTTTTCCCTCAATGAACCCCGCCTCCATTTTTGGCGTTTTTATATTGACGATGCCTTTTTTCTGTGGAAGGGGGATGAGCGATCCCTCCATACTTTTATGACCCAATTGAAGGATAATGATTGGGGGATTAAGTTCACTTATGAACATAGTTTGACTTCAGTTAATTTCCTAGACTTGGTAATTTTTAAAGAACAAAGTTCCCTCCTTACTAAAACCTATTTTAAAAACACTGATCGCAATGGATACATTACATTGGACAGTGGACATCATCCAAAATGGCTCAAAGCCATACCCAAAGGACAATTCCAATGTATTAGAAGGAATTGTTCCCATATAAAAGATTTTCAGACTCAAGCTACTGTCCTAAAAAAATGATTTATAGAAAAGGGATACTAACCCTCCGCATTGGATAAGGATCTCCAGGGAGTCAATCTTTTTGACAGACCAAAACTATTAGTTCCCAAAACTGGTAATGCAAATGAGAGAAAGAATAAAGATTTGGAATGGTCTTTCTTGACCACCTATTCCTCACACTATTGGTGGGTAAATAAAACTATTTGGAAACATTGGCAGACCCGTAAGTGCAGGTGTTGGGACCTGCACTTCCGGATCGACCCAATGTTTTATACAGAAAGAATCAAAACCTTAAAGATCTATTGGCACCTAGTGTCATTGATCCACCTCCCAAAGTTCAAATGTTTGGCAATCTTAAAGGTTTTTTTCCGTACAGAAAGTGTGCGGTTTGCAGGTCATCCCAAATGGTCAGAGGTTCTACTTTTTCATCTTTTGTCACTTCAAGGGTTTACTTCATAAAAGATTTCATCACGGGGGCGTGGCTTGACCTCGTAGAGAATGGCCGTCTAATTTCAGAGCTCCGCTGACAGGGATAGAAATCTGAATTCTACAGATGGTCACCAGCTTCCCATACACCCGAAAAATGATGTGTACTTCCTCTAGAACTTCGTCGACCTCCCGGTCCCGTTCTCCCCGTGAAATACCGGCAAGATCCAGTCAGAACATCACGGAGATGTTCCGGGCACAGATGGGAACTTTGGCGCCGGCTCCCACCTCACAGAGCCAGCATCAGCATCCTCCTAACCCTAATGGTACTGCTTCTCCATCTCACACTGGACTCAATGAAGGGGGAATTCTCATCAGCATCCGAGCTTGAGCGATCTCAGATCCGTAGCTGAGGACATTAAGGACACCCTGACAGCAGCAATTTCAGATTTGAAAATTGAAATCCAAGCTATTACAGGCAGAGTTCAGGCAGTAGAACAAACAACTGCCCTCCATTCATCCAAAATCCGTCACCAACATCTGCCGATTGACACACATACACGGCAATTAAGAGATGTCAATCGCCACTTGGAAGATTTGGACAATCGCGGCAGACGCCATAACCTCAGGCTGAGAGGTCTGCCTGAAACAGTGGATGCGGAACACCTTCAAGGTGAAGTTACCCATATTTTTAATAATATACTCGGCAGACCCAGAGATGTTCCCATTGCGATGGAAAGAATCCACCATGCTCTGAGACCGAAGGGAAAGGACTCTGACCCTCCTAGGGATGTGGTATGCTGTATTATTGACTACCGTTTGAAGGAAGACATCCTGAGGAGAATACGCACCCTGACCCCTTTACTACATAACGGCACAGAACTTCGTCTATTCCAAGATTTATCAAATATAACCTTACAGCGCAGAAGGGAACTGCAACCCCTTCTGGCAGTACTCCGGGCCAAGGGTATAATATACCGCTGGAAATTCCCTTTTGGTTTGGCGGCAACAGTACAAGGACGCTCAGATCTCCTCAGAGTCCCTGAGGATCTACAATCTTTCTGTGACACTCTCGGAATCCCTCTCATGGAGGTACCAGATTGGTACGCAGAATTTCGTACCTCTACATCATTTGCGACACCTTCCAGAAGTGAAGCAATGGAGACCCAACACACAAGCTACCGAAGACACCGTTCACCATCGGAACCAAGAATTGTTCAACCCGACCCACATTCTCCTTCCATCTACAGCCCGACGAAACCTCCACGCTCCAGAAGAGCTAGAAGAGATCGGTGAATACAGATGGCTTCTACAACATAGGCTGAAAGCTATCCTCTGACTGTTCACTTATCGTTTTTATAGTAATGTAAGTTCATACCCCAGCTGGCAATATTTTCCTTCAGTCTTTCATTCTGTAAAGTTTAGTTCATGTAGATCATACTTTTTACATACAGGCATAGCTTTATATCTCTTAAAGCTGACTACCAAAGCAGAGCTTTGCCTTTTATGGCTTGTTCTCTCACACCATAATTTCAAATACGGCCCCGTACTAGCAGTATGCATTCTTCATTAGGACTATGTTATAATTAAACTCTTATGTGGTTGTACTTTCCAATCTAATGGGGGATAGGATCATCAGAGATGTCCACTCAAACAAAAAAAAAAAAATAGGAAGAAGAAGATCCAAAGAGAATCACACCCTCCTTTAGCTGATCGGTACGCTGTCAGTTTGACAGTGCTACATCCCGCTCCTATTACACTGGTTGATAATTCTAATTGCAATTATGCCCTCCTTTTACACACAACTGGCTGCTAGTAACATTCACTGATATCCCTGTTCTGATCCTGTATTTATTCACTGTATTTTTTAGATAGCAACTATATTATTAGGTAATTGCTTGAGCTACCACAAATCTTACTACCATGACAACCAGCTGTCCATTGCTCAATTGGTTGCCGTCTTTCGGCGCGAATACATGGGAGGAGCCAAGGTCTGAGGTAACAAGATCTCCCTCAACATGACTCATGAAGTCGCTCATTGGCTCTCACATGGATCGAGATCAGACTTGTTACCTTGGTGACACACTGCAGACCTTTTTTCCCCTGCCATCACACACGCACCTCCCATATGAGGATGCCTGTGACATCTCACCCCGAGATAGTTAGGTACATGATTAATCTCCTCAGTCGTTCTAACATCACATTTATATATAAAGAATAATACAAAGATTAGGGTACTTGTCATCCTGTATGCTTAAATAAACCTACCCCTTACGATTGCCTTTCTCTGACTGGAAAGCTGTCTACTGACAGGCTTTCCAGACAAAAGTATTCTAAGAGAGATTCAAAGACACTTATCTTTCTCTTATAAACACCCCCTCATATCCAATGGGATATGCTCCTTATTAGCTTAATGATCTACGTAGATGCTGTACTCTAATATCTTTTTGACAAGCTTCTTAATAGCCTTCAGGGGTAGTTAATTATTAATTGGTTCATGCCTGGTTTATCTTTCTTAAGAGGTACTGCTTTCTACCTATGTTGAATACTCTGTTCTTCATACTGTTCAAGTTTTCTTGATGAATGTTTAACTGACCCATTACATAGACTTCTGCAACTCGAGAATCTGATCCTTCCCAGATGTCTATTTTGAGTGTTACTCATGATAAATTTTATTTTTCCGTTTTTTCCTTCTTTCTTCTCATTTCACGATCGCCCTGGGAACGATCTCAAAAATATGTCATAACCTTACTGATTCATCTGACCATACACCTCATTATTCAACTGCTCTTCGCAAACTGACCTATGCTCTTTTCAACACCCACTAAGAACGTTACAAGTCAGCATTTACAGCACTCTCAGTACATCCATTTCACACATGGACCGTCTTCAGTCCATGCCATCTTCTTATATCTATTAGACATGTGCACACTGAAATATTTTGTTTCGGAATTTCGTTTTCGTCTGAAAAATAAATTTATTTAGTTACTCCCGAAATTCGTTTTTATTTATTTCATTTTTCGTTAAATTGCGTTCGTCCGAAAATCCAAATTAAGGTCGAATCTGTCATTGAAGGCTTATGGTGTCTGTCGAATGTTCAAAGAAGATTCGACGGAGCAGCTAAACTGTACAATGCCGTATAGTTTACCTGCTCCGTCGAATCTTCTTAGAACTTTCAACAGACACCATAAGCCAAAGTACGTGTGTCCTTAGTTCTAGCTATTTTACTGCTCCACCTCTTTGGTTACAATCAACCAATAACATTCATCATCATCATTATTTTTATTTATCTTTCCTCCCCTACGTCGAATCTTTCCTCCCCTACGTCGAATCTTTCCTCCCCTACGTCGAATCTTTCCTCCCCTACGTCGAATCTTTCCTCCCCTACGTCGAATCTTTTCTCTCTACGTCAAATCTTTTCTCTCTATGTAGAATAATCTTAGACTAATAGAGCTAAGGTTAGGCACATTCGACCACAGGTTTGATGGACACAGATTGTTATTGTCATCATCGTGTCGAATCTCCTATCTATATCGAACTGTTGTAGCAACGAAAATGAAAATAAAGCATTTGTTTATGTCGGATCTTTCATTTTTCGGACTCTGCACTTTCGTTATCGATTCTTAAAACGATAACGAAAATACCTGACGAAAATGCATTCGGACGAAAACGTTTTATTTTTCTCTACAATATCGTTTGGTCACCTTCCCAAACAGTGGTTTCGTTTGACTGCTTGATTTCTTCACTTAACCCTCCTTTAAATCACCACTGACCCGTTCCGGTACCATATATCACGAGAGTATACTCGTATATAGCCTAGCGAGCCGGCATCGCTAGTCCCCGGATTATGTACCGCTACCTATAACCCCTATCAATACTACACATCGGTCATCAAAGTATTCTCATTCCCGCATACCCAGTCCCCCTTACATCACTCCCTACTTTTGAACAAACTACTCTCATCCTGAATAGAATCTCACTAATCTCTTAGAGCGTGACTTCCACACATAATAGCACAAGGCACGAGTCCCACTACTGTTCTACCTCTGCCACTCATATACCTGAAACACGGACTATATTCAGTAAACACCAATCCAGTATATCACACAACACCTCCCAAATTACAGAATGTCACCGGTCTCCCACAATATCAATATCTCACCACAATGCCACTACTAAACTTGTCTCGCTCAACGCAAGGGGACTTAATGTCCCTGAGAAACGTACACAAGTCCTCCTTTCTATGCATAAACTCAAGGCAGATATTATATACATCCAAGAAACGCATTTCAAAACGGGCTCTACCCCCAAATTCTCCAACTTACATTATCCAACAGCTTTTCACGCTACCAACAAACAATCAAAAACAAAAGGAGTCTCTATCCTTATCTCAAAACAGTGTCCACTCATAATCATAGACACTCTAGCGGTATCCATTTGTCAAAGGTTCACTCTTCGGTAAACCTTTAACCTTAGCAAACATATACGCCCCCAACATTAAACAAGTCCCGTTTTTCCGACACACACTGCAATTGCTTGCATCGCTTCAAGTGGGTATTCTAATAACTGGAGGAGATTTTAATGTTCCCTTAAACCCAATACAAGATACATCTTTGGGATCATCCAAATTACCCTTCTCTGCGTTACAAGCAATTAAAAAGTGTTTCCAAGAATTGACATTACATGACGCATGGCGTACCTTAAACCCCGCAACTAAAGATTACACTTTTTTCTCCAACCCACATGGAAGCTACTCCAGACTTGACTATTTCTTTATTTCACAAAGAGATTTCACCATGCTCAAGAACACCTCCATCGAACCAATATACATATCAGATCACCACCCGATAACCATGTCCTTGGAATTTCCATCCAACCACACTCGCTCACAAATATGGCGTCTTGATCCCTCACTGCTTACAGGCATTTCAATAGTGTCTACTATACATGACAATCTAAAACTTTATTTCCAGGATAACGATTCTCCTGAAATATCCCCAATGATAAAATGGGAAGCCCACAAATGCACCATAAGGGGGAAACTAATAGCTATTGCTTCCAAGAGAAGACGAGAAAGACAAGCACATATTTCAATCCTTTCCAAACGCATACAGGATTTAGAAAAAATACATAAGAAAACACAAGCTATCTCTACACTTGAAGAACTCACTCAGGTGAGGACAGAGTTGAAAGAAGTGTTACATAAACAAATAAAACGCAATTATATATTATCACAAAAACTATTCTACGAATATGGTAAAATCCGGTAAAATTCTAGCCAAAGCCCTCCGTGCAAAAAGATCATCTACAACAATTCATTCCATTAATGACCCTTCAGTTTCTAAAGTAACTTCCAATACGCTGATAGCAAACCAATTTGTGAATTATTATTCGCAACTATATAATATCAATCCACAAAAAACCGTGATAAACAATGATCGTAGAACACACTTGATTAAAGACTTCTTAGCCCAACATGGTCCCAAACCCATTTCTGACGCAGAAGCATCACACCTAGAACGTCCCATCTCTAAGGATGAACTAGATATTGTTCTCAAACAACTCAAAACAGGCAAAAGTCCAGGTCCGGATGGCCTAACAGTAGGATACTATAAGGAATTCATTGCTACGCTTCATCCACACTTCTTAAATGCTTTCAACTCCCTTTCATCCGAGAACCCCCCTCCCAGAGATCTTCTCACAGCCCACATAGTGGTTATTCCAAAACCTGATAAAGATCCAAATTTAATTCCCAACTATAGACCAATATCTCTACTAAATGTCGACCTGAAAATATATGCAAAAATTTTGGCTAATAGACTTTTACCCCTCCTCCCTGGCCTTATCTCCTTGGACCAAGTCGGTTTTATCCCAGGTAGAGAGGCCAGGGACAACACCCTAAAGGCAATCAGTAGTCACAACTGGTTGACTTCAAAGAAGCAACCGGGATTCCTTCTTTCCCTTGACGCGGAGAAGGCATTCGACAGGGTGGCCTGGGACTACCTAAAAGAGGTCCTAACACACATAGGCATACGAGATCGCATGCTACAATTTATACTTGCTCTGTACTCCACCCCAACAGCCAAAGTCCGGATAAATGGACACCTGTCGGATGCCTTCTCCATATCTAACGGTACAAGACAAGGATGCCCACTCTCTCCGCTTATTTTTGTCTTGTCACTAGAACCATGTCTAACACGTCTAAAAGACAATCAAGACATTAAAGGAATAACCATCGCAAAATCTACCTATAAATTAGCGGCGTTTGCGGATGACATCCTACTATTCCTAAAAGAGCCACACATTATGCTGCCCAATCTCCTCAAAGAACTTACTCTGTTTGAAAATCTCACCAACCTTAAAATCAACTTCGCTAAATCAGAGGCCTTAAATATCACTCTACCACCAGACATAGTGATACAATGTCAAAATAATTTCCCTTTCAAATGGAAACCAAATGCCATTAAATACCTTGGGATCTATATTCCGACCTCACTATCGGACTTATACAGCACAAACTACACTCCCATTATCCAAACTATTCAAAAAGACTTCAAAGCTTGGTCAACGGGTGTGTTCTCATGGTTTGGCAGAATTTCTATTATAAAAATGACCATACTGCCAAAATTTCAATACTTGCTCCAAACAGTCCCAGTGTCACTACCACAAACTTTTTTCAATTCATACCACAAATCCTGTATGGAATTCATCTGGAACGGTAAGCGACCTAGAATGAGTTTCAACAGAATGACCATACCCAAAATGAAAGGTGGGTTAGGCTTACCTGATATTCGATAATACTATTGGGCCTGTCAACTTACTCGAATAGTTGACTGGAATGTTCACCCTGAAACCAAAGCTTGAATTGCCATTGAATAAGCCTTCTCACAAATACCGCTCCATAATCTACCCTGAATTCACCCTCGTCACATCTCTCCACATTCTTTTAATACAACATGTAAACAATTACACATTTCTTCCTCTCCAGGCCCTCTCACGCCAATCAAACATAACCTAGACTTTCCACCAGGCATTGATGATTCTTTCCTTCATGGAATAGGATCCCAGACAAAGATGACAGCGGGAGATTTCTTCGCTAGGGGGAAAATTAAACCGCTTTCTTCATTGAACTCCCAAGGAACGAACCACCAGATCTCTTTCTGGTCATATATGCAACTCAATTCAATATTCCAGTCGCACACGTTCCCGGATAAACGGCATAGAGCATTAATGGGTGCTGTAACGATTACCAGTTGGGTTCTGGAAGCATCAAACAGAAGTACATCTTCGCCAGCACACCATGGATCAGCAAACAAGGTTGTCCAAAGAAGGTTTTTTAATCGAAAATGGTCACATCACAAGGGGGGTGCAACGTTTCGGGGCCGCGCAGGACCCCTTCGTCAGGCAAGTGATGGGGTGCACAGTGAAATACAACATATATATATATATATATATATATAGTGGTCACCAATAATGAGAACAACAAGTGCAGAGTGAGAGAAATAGTCCCCTCCCCCTCCCATTGACGTCAATCTGACGTCAGAATCCCGCCAGGATCATTTAATAAACATAGTTTGTATAGATACTGCATAATCATAACCATACTGGTAAGCCTACAATGATATAATGCCAAGTGGCGTCAGTAACTGTCATGAATCGTGTGCGATCGGCAAAGGTTGCCGATTCCGCCCGCTCGGGGTACACTGTTGCCTAGGACCCAGCGACTGTCAGTCAGCTGGAGGTCCAGGGAGCCAATAGCATGGCGCCGCGTGTGTAGCGCATGCGCCCGGCTCGCTGGCAACCACTGGATACGAAGGACGCCTGGCAGCGGGGCCGCTGTCGTCACGGTAACCCGTGACGTGCGGCCGACGCCATATATGGTAACCAAGGGGAGGAGGGAGCGAACGGGGAGAGGAGAGAGGGGAAAGGAAAAGCGATAAAGCGGGGAAGAGCAAGTATAGGTGCTGAAAGAAAAAGTGTGTAGGTGAAGAGAAAAGGAAAGAGATGCCATGACAAGAACAAAAGAATGAAATGTAAAATAGAACGGAATAAAGTGTATGAGAGACATGTCAGGGTGAAAGAAAAAAACATACAAGGGGGGAGGAAAGAAAAAGGGGACAAAAAGGGGGAAAAAAAGGGGAGAAAAAAAAGGGGGGGAGAAAAGAAAGGAAGAAAAACAAAATAAAATAGATGGAATATAGTGAATAAAGCACAGTGTGCAAGGGAATATAAGACAAGTAACAGTGCGTAGGGCAAGGAACAATATTTACAATAAAGGAAAGGGAAGGAAAAAGGAAAGAGGGAAAGAAGGAAAGAAGGAAAAAAGCAAAAAGAAAAAGAAAAAAGAGAAAAAAAGGAAAAAAAGAAAAAAGGAAAAGAAAAAAAGGGAAAAAAGGAAAAAAAAGGAAAAAAGAAAAAAAGGAAAAAAGGAGGGAAAAAAAGGAAAAAAAAGGAGGGAAAAAAAGGAGGAAAAAAAAGGAGGAAAAAAGGAAAAAAAAGGAGGGAAAAAAAGGAAAAAAAAGGAGGAAAAAAAAAAGAAAAAAAAGGGAAAAAAGGAAAAAAGAAAAAAGGGAACAGAGGCAAAAAAGGGGGAAAAAAAGAAAGAAAAAAAGGAAAAAGAGAAAAAGAAAAAAAGAAGAAAAGAAAGAAAGGAAAATGGGGGGAAGAAAAGGGGAAAAGAAAGGGGAAAGGAGCAAAAAGGAGAAAAAAGGAAAAAAGAAAAGGAAAAGAAAAAAAGGAAAAAAAGGGGGGGAAAAAAAGGGAAAAGAAGGATACGGGAAATAAACAAAAGGAAGGGGGGGGACTAAGAAGAAAGAGGGGGAAGGGAAACCGAGGGGAAGGGGAAAAAAAGGGGGGAGTGAGGGGAAGGTGAAATCAAAGAGGGGTGGGGGGGAAAGGAGGGAGAGAGGAGAAGAGGAAAGGGAAAGAAGGAATCTGGGGCTAGATAATGCCCAATAAATGTAATTCAGCTGGATAATGCCCAATAAATGTAGTTGTGAATACGGTAACAGACTAATTGTCATAAATACAATAATATAAAAACAAAACCGGTTAGAGTGCCCGCTGGATGATTACCACTGATAAATGCCAGATGTATAAAAGAAATGAGAAAGCAGAAAAAGATCCCCAAAGGGGAGAGTAGTACCAGGTATATATAAACATACAAGGTAAATAAACATCCGATGAATAATTGCTAGACTGATATCAAGATGATCAAAATTGCACATTTTACATCGTATTGATAACCATATCCTGGATGGAAAAGAAAACATACATGTGAAACAATCATCTTTCATCAATAAAGCATGTAAATGACAAGTTAGTATTGAGTCCCCCAGGGTGCACCGTGCCCAAGGTATAAATCCAGTAGGCCTCACGGCGGAGAAGTAACAGATTTCGGTCCCCTCCTCTATGGGGAGGTTTGATGTGCTCAATCACCATCCCACGGAGCTCATGTGTTTGATGTTTAGCTGTTACAAAGTGTAATGCCACCGGTTTGTTGGGATCAGCCTGTTCACCCTTCTCAGTTTTGGCCAGGGCGACCCTGATGTCGCTTCTGTGTTTCTGGAATCTTTTCTTAAACGGGCCAACAGTCTTACCCACATATGATAATGCACAGGGGCATTTCAGCACATATACGCAAAAATCGGTATTGCAGTTATAGTATTCACGTATCGGGTAACGTTTACCCATACGTGGGTGTGTGAAATGTGTGCCGCAGATGAGTGAGTTGCACACATTGCAGTTGTAACATCTGTAGCAACCTGTTTTCAGCGAGATTTTCGGTAATGTCTTGATGTACTTATGTCTGGGATCAGCTTGTATGAGATGGTCACGCAGCGTTCTACCCCGTTTATATGTTATCATGGGCCTGGCCTTCGTAGTGGGTCCCAAGGATCTAATCAGATAATAGAATATTACGGTTGTGTTCAATGGCGTGTTTGATCGTGCCAGACCCTTGATTGAACGTGTGTACAAACAATGGACCGGTGACAGGGTTAGGGGTTCTGATCCGTCTTTTCTGGGCTTTGTCCAGAGCTTGGTCAAGTACCATCGTGGGGTACCCGCGCTCCAAGAATTTGTTATACATAATCTCGAGTTGCTGTTTTTTGTCCTCCTCATCGGAGCAAATGCGTAGTACCCTGGCAAATTGCGAGATGGGTAGATTTCTGCGTAGGTGTTCGGGATGTGCACTCTGAAAGTGGAGCAAGGTGTTTCTGTCTGTGGGTTTTGAGTATAAGGATGTTGTGATGGTGCCATGGTTGTTGGTGATGAGCACATCGAGGAATGGAATGCGTTCACAGGAGAATTCGGGATTGAATACAATTCCTGGAAAAATACTGTTCAAAAAGTCTACAAATGTGCTGAACTCATCACTACTTCCTGACCAAATAAGGAAAATATCGTCGATGTACCTCATCCATTTTATAACATGCTTGTGAAAGAGGGGGGGTGGGTAGATGTGTCGTTCTTCAAGGTAACCCAGGAATAGATTGGCAAACGAGGGTGCTGCTGAGCTCCCCATGGCCGTGCCACGTATTTGTGTGAATGTCCTTCCCTCAAACTTAAAGTGGTTATTAGTAAGAATAAATTCAAGACACTCGAGGATATATCCACATGGTACCCCAGGGAGGTTATGTTTAGTACAGAAGTGTTCAACGGCCCGCAGGCCGGCAGAGTTTGGTATACAAGTGTATAGGGAAGATATATCCATCGTAGCAAATTTCCAATTGTCCTGAAAGGTATGGAAGGGTCTTAGCTTCTCGAGGAAATCACTTGTATCACGTGTATAGGCGGGTAAATCTTTGACAATGGGCTGTAAGTAGAAATCAATGACTTGAGCCAATGGTTGAGTGATGGCCCCCGTACCGGATACTATGGGTCGAAACTTCAATGGTGTGGTGCCTTTATGGATCTTAGGTAATCCATAGATGACAGGCATACGGGGGTGGGCATTATACAGAAAATTGGCCACTTCATCGGTCAGCCAACCGCCCGATCGCCCTATGTTGATTAGATGTGACAAGGTATTCTTGGCACTTTCAGATGGATCCCTACTCACTACTGTGTAGCTAGTGGAGTCGGCCAACAGGGAGAGCATACCCTTGCTGTAATCACTGTAATCCATAATGACAATACTTCCGCCTTTATCGGCGGGTTTGATAATAATGTTCTTATCATCTCTAAGTGATTTGAGTGCAGCGAAATCATCGGAATTTAAATTGGTGTATGTTCTATTTGAGTTTTTTTGGGACACATCATGTTTAATCGTCCTGATATAGTTCTCAATAGAATGAAAATGTCCAGGAGGTATGAATTTGCTTTTCAATCTGAAAGGAATCGGTGTGGTTCTATCGGCTGTGGTCATGGTGGGTGTCCCCGGTTGTGTGTGGAAAAATTGTTTAATTTTTAATGTCCGCTCAAACTTGAACATTTCAATCTCAAAGTCAAATGGGTTCAGTCTATTGGTAGGGCAAAAAGATAGGCCCTTAGATAAAAGTTTGGACTGGTGATGGCTCGTGAGGAAAGATTGATTACCGGGCACGTCTGGATCCCCGTCGTCCGCTGCTGCGAAGAGGTGGTACAGATTGTTCTCTTGATGCCCCTCCTGGATCTGCGTTTCCACTGACTTTTGGAAAAAGGGTCTGATGAGCTGCGTTCGTAGAGGAGGTGGCGCCTGTTGCTATTCCAGCCTCGCTGTCTGATGAAGGATTTTCGGTGGGGCGATCGCTCTCAGATGTGGGAGGTTGGTTGTGTCTCCTTGTGGTATTGGTGCGTGGGCGGAGCCTTCTCCTGGGACGTGTGGCTCCTGTGACCCAAGGGTAAACTCGACCCTCCTGGTAATCTTGATTAACAAGTCTCAGTTTGTCTCTCTTGACCTGTTTCTGCTTCTCAGAGTAAGCCAATATCTCACTGTCGATATTGTGTAGTGCGTTTGCAAATGCGTCGTTATCCTGGATGGGCACTGTAAGTGTGGATAGTTCCCTGTTGACCTGGCACAGTTGAACCTTGACTTCCTCAATAACAATAAGCATGTAATTGAGCGAATTTTGTGTGGAGACCTCACACCACTTCTCACAGAATTCACGTTTGTGACGTCCGATGGTAGGTTGGTTCTTGATGCGGAAACCTCTTGGGATCTTCTTCGTCCTGTAGTATTCGGATAGCGTCTGCCCGTGTAGTTCGAGGTCGATTTGTCTTTTCCTTAATCGTTTAATTTCCCGGTGGATATCAGAGGTAGTGTCAGTTCCGAACGCCTTATTCTCGTCAGGAGGAAACAAAATGGCGTCTATCTCTTCTTGGCTGTAGATACAGCCGGGCGCCCTGTTGAATTGGGAGGATCCTGTATCATCGGATGCCATCAGTGTCTAAGCAATTTTTTCAATCGGATGAATTGGTGACAACCGTGTCCCGTATATGTCGGGCACGAAGGTTAATGAACCCCACGTTTGGGTAGCCACCGGGGGTGCGTAATGGAAACCCAGTACACAGTCAATTCAATATTCCAGTCGCACACATTCCCGGATAAACGGCATAGAGCATTAATGGGTGCTGTAACGATTACCAGTTGGGTTCTGGAAGCATCAAACAGAAGTACATCTTCGCCAGAACATCATGGATCAGCAAACAAGGTTGTCCAAAGAAGGTTTTTTAATCGAAAATGGTCACATCACAAGGGGGGTGCAACGTTTCGGGGCTGCGCAGGACCCCTTCGTCAGGCAAGTGATGGGGTGCACAGTGAAATACAACATATATATATATATATAGTGGTCACCAATAATGAGAACAACAAGTGCAGAGTGAGAGAAATAGTCCCCTCCCCCTCCCATTGACGTCAATCTGACGTCAGAATCCCGCCAGGATCATTTAATAAACATAGTTTGTATAGATACTGCATAATCATAACCATACTGGTAAGCCTACAATGATATAATGCCAAGTGGCGTCAGTAACTGTCATGAATCGTGTGCGATCGGCAAAGGTTGCCGATTCCGCCCGCTCGGGGTACACTGTTGCCTAGGACCCAGCGACTGTCAGTCAGCTGGAGGTCCAGGGAGCCAATAGCATGGCGCTGCGTGTGTAGCACATGCGCCCGGCTCGCTGCCAACCACTGGATACGAAGGACGCCTGGCAGCGGGGCCGCTGTCGTCACGGTAACCCGTGACGTGCGGCCGACGCCATATATGGTAACCAAGGGGAGGAGGGAGCGAACGGGGAGAGGAGAGAGGGGAAAGGAAAAGCGATAAAGCGGGGAAGAGCAAGTATAGGTGCTGAAAGAAAAAGTGTGTAGGTGAAGAGTAAAGGAAAGAGATGCCGTGACAAGAACAAAAGAATGAAATGTAAAATAGAACGGAATAAAGTGTATGAGAGTGACATGTCAGGGTGAAAGAAAAAAACATACAAGGGGGGAGGAAAGAAAAAGGGGACAAAAAGGGGGAAAAAAAGGGGGGAAAAAAAAGGGGGGGGAGAAAAGAGAGGAAGAAAAACAAAATAAAATAGATGGAATATAGTGAATAAAGCACAGTGTGCAAGGGAATATAAGACAAGTAACAGTGCGTAGGGCAAGGAACAATATTTACAATAAAGGAAAGTGGTAATCATCCAGCGGGCACTATAACCGTTTTTTGTTTTTATATTATTGTATTTATGACAATTAGTCTGTTACCGTATTCACAACTACATTTAATGGGCATTATCCAGCTGAATTACATTTATTGGGCATTATCTAGCCCTCGGGCTCCCGCTGGCAATCACACTTGATATCCCCAGATTCCTTCTTTTCCCTTTCCTCTTCTCCTCTCTCCCTCCTTTCCCCCCCACCCCTCTTTGATTTCACCTTCCCCTCACTCCCCCCTTTTTTCCCCTTCCCCTCGGTTTCCCTTCCCCCTCTTTCTTCTTAGTTCCCCCCTCTTCCTTTTGTTTATTTCCCTTATCCTTCTTTTCCCTTTTTTTTCCCACCCTTTTTTTCCTTTTTTTCTTTTCCTTTTCTTTTTTCCTTTTTTCTCCTTTTTGCTCCTTTCCCCTTTCTTTTCCCCTTTTCTTCCCCCCATTTTCCTTTTTTCCTTTTTTTCTTTCTTTCATTTTTTTCTTTTTTTCTTTTTTTCTTCTTTTTTTCTTTTTCTCTTTTTCCTTTTTTTTCTTTCTTTTTTTCCCCCTTTTTTGCCTCTGTTCCCTTTTTTTCTTTTTTCCTTTTTTCCCTTTTTTTTCCTTTTTTTTTTTTTTTTTTTTTTCCTCCTTTTTTTTCCTCCTTTTTTTTTTTTCCTTTTTTTTCCTCCTTTTTTTTTCCTTTTTTTTTTCTTTTTTTTTCTTTTTTTTCCTCCTTTTTTTTTCCTTTTTTTTTTCTTTTTTTTCCTTTTTTTTTCTCTCCTTTTTTTCTTTTTTCTTTTTCTTTTTGCTTTTTTCCTTCTTTCCTTCTTTCCCTCTTTCCTTTTTTCCTTCCCTTTCTCCTTCTCTTTTCCTTTCCTTTATTGTAAATATTGTTCCTTGCCCTACGCACTGTTACTTGTCTTATATTCCCTTGCACACTGTGCTTTATTCACTATATTCCATCTATTTTATTTTGTTTTTCTTCCTCTCTTTTCTCCCCCCCTTTTTTTTTCCCCCTTTTTGTCCCTTTTTTCTTTCCTCCCCCCTTGTATGTTTTTTTTCTTTCACCCTGACATGTCACTCTCATACACTTTATTCCGTTCTATTTTACATTTCATTCTTTTGTTCTTGTCATGGCATCTCTTTCCTTTACTCTTCACCTACACACTTTTTCTTTCAGCACCTATACTTGCTCTTCCCAGCTTTATCGCTTTTCCTTTCCCCTCTCTCCTCTCCCCGTTCGCTCCCTCCTCCCCTTGGTTACCATATATGGCGTCGGCTGCACGTCACGGGTTACCGTGACGACGGCGGCCCCGCTGCCAGGCGTCCTTCGTATCCAGTGGTTGCCAGCGAGCCGGGCGCATGCGCTACACACGCGGCGCCATGCTATTGGCTCCCTGGACCTCCAGCTGACTGACAGTCGCTGGGTCCTAGGCAACAGTGTACCCCGAGCGGGCGGAATCGACAACCTTTGCCTATCGCACACGATTCATGACAGTTACTGACGCCACTTGGCATTATATCATTGTAGGCTTACCAGTATGGTTATGATTATGCAGTATCTATACAAACTATGTTTATTAAATGATCCTGGCGGGATTCTGACGTCAGATTGACGTCAATGGGAGGGGGAGGGGACTATTTCTCTCACTCTGCACTTGTTATTCTCATTATTGGTGACCACTATATATATATGTTGTATTTCACTGTGCACCTCATCACTTGCCTGACGAAGGGGTCCTGCGCGGCCCCGAAACGTTGCACCCCCCTTGTGATGTGACCATTTTCGATTAAAAAACCTTCTTTGGACAACCTTGTTTGCTGATCCATGGTGTGCTGGCGAAGATGTACTTCTGATATATGCAACTCAAACATTTTCTCCTTGATCCCCAAACTAGTGCTGCGTACTCAAGAAACCAATCACACTTTGAATCCCTTTGCTCTGCCACCGAACCACAACGTCACCTGATATCCACCATGTACTTGAACCTCTTTCTTGAGCATACTCCCAAAACAAATATAGCTAGTGCAAAGTGGGAAAAAGATCTTTCCATCCAACTCTCTGATAAGGAATGGGGAAAGATATACTCTAATATTCACAAGGGCTCAATTAATGTAACAACTCAAGAAAACGGATATAAGCTTTTCTCCAGATGGTACAAAACGCCTCTCAAGTTACACACCATTAATCCGGAGACTCCATCCAATTGTTGGAGATGTAATAACAAAAACGGATCACTCCTTCACATATGGTGGGACTGTTCTGCGATTTCTACCTTCTGGACTAAAGTTTTTCACCTCACCTCCCAAATCACTTCACTTCAGCTAGATTTCTCTCCAGCCCAAGCTCTCCTACACCACTCCTCCCTACCGATGAAAACTTATCATAAATCCCTAGCTCTACATCTAATCAATGCAGCCAAACTTTGTATCCCAGTTCTCTGGAGATCACCCAACCCACCCACAATCGCAGACTGGTTCAAAAGAGTAAACAAAATAGCCGAAATGGAAGAACTTGTACATCAAGCACAAGACTCCTCCACTAAATACAGGAACATTTGGGCCTGTTGGCAACATTTCCGCACAACATCTGAATATACCCAAATAATCAGTTAGGAGTCCTCCATTCCATCATAAGACACATCATACATCCCCACTGTATACCTCTCATAGCCTTTCATGAAACAAAATTCAGGATGCGACTATATCATTACTCTTGAAAATATCATTTTAAAGTTCCGTGGCAGCGGGGCCGCCGTAGTCACGGGTTACCGTGACGACGACGGCCCCGCTGCCAGGCGTCCTTCGTATCCAGTGGTTGCCAGCGAGCCGGGCGCATGCGCTACACACGCGGCGCCATGCTATTGGCTCCCTGGACCTCCAGCTGACTGACAGTCGCTGGGTCCTAGGCAACAGTGTACCCCGAGCGGGCGGAATCGACAACCTTTGCCTATCGCACACGATTCATGACAGTTACTGACGCCACTTGGCATTATATCATTGTAGGCTTACCAGTATGGTTATGATTATGCAGTATCTATACAAACTATGTTTATTAAATGATCCTGGCGGGATTCTGACGTCAGATTGACGTCAATGGGAGGGGGAGGGGACTATTTCTCTCACTCTGCACTTGTTGTTCTCATTATTGGTGACCACTATATATATATGTTGTATTTCACTGTGCACCCCATCACTTGCCTGACGAAGGGGTCCTGCGCGGCCCCGAAACGTTGCACCCCCCTTGTGATGTGACCATTTTCGATTAAAAAACCTTCTTTGGACAACCTTGTTTGCTGATCCATGGTGTGCTGGCGAAGATGTACTTCTGATATATGCAACTCAAAAATTTTCTCCTTGATCCCCAAACTAGTGCTGCGTACTCAAGAAACCAATCACACTTTGAATCCCTTTGCTCTGCCACCGAACCACAACGTCACCTGATATCCACCATGTACTTGAACCTCTTTCTTGAGCATACTCCCAAAACAAATATAGCTAGTGCAAAGTGGGAAAAAGATCTTTCCATCCAACTCTCTGATAAGGAATGGGGAAAGATATACTCTAATATTCACAAGGGCTCAATTAATGTAACAACTCAAGAAAACGGATATAAGCTTTTCTCCAGATGGTACAAAACGCCTCTCAAGTTACACACCATTAATCCGGAGACTCCATCCAATTGTTGGAGATGTAATAACAAAAACGGATCACTCCTTCACATATGGTGGGACTGTTCTGCGATTTCTACCTTCTGGACTAAAGTTTTTCACCTCACCTCCCAAATCACTTCACTTCAGCTAGATTTCTCTCCAGCCCAAGCTCTCCTACACCACTCCTCCCTACCGATGAAAACTTATCATAAATCCCTAGCTCTACATCTAATCAATGCAGCCAAACTTTGTATCCCAGTTCTCTGGAGATCACCCAACCCACCCACAATCGCAGACTGGTTCAAAAGAGTAAACAAAATAGCCGAAATGGAAGAACTTGTACATCAAGCACAAGACTCCTCCACTAAATACAGGAACATTTGGGCCTGTTGGCAACATTTCCGCACAACATCTGAATATACCCAAATAATCAGTTAGGAGTCCTCCATTCCATCATAAGACACATCATACATCCCCACTGTATACCTCTCATAGCCTTTCATGAAACAAAATTCAGGATGCGACTATATCATTACTCTTGAAGATATCATTTTAAAGTTCCATTACGCTTTCCTTCCTGGGACATGGTTCTTCTGAAAAGATACTTCCCGTTAGACCCATGGCTGAGCCAGGGACGGGAAAGAACTCTCCCCTACATTTTTTGTACTTTTCACTGTACTTTGATCCACATTTACTCGACACTTTCCTATGATAGGTATCTATTGTTGTATGCTATGATTATATCTCAATCTACAAATATTATCCTTCATCTGGGCACCATGTGCCAGGATTAATTTTACATTTTCACACAGACATAGTAATCAACGGTTATCCCAAACGTAATCCAACGAAAATCTTCGACCCATATACTAATACTATACATTGGTATTTTATTATAATATGTTTTTTTTCTCTTCTCTCCTTTTTATTCTTTTTTGCTCCTAAAGATCAACATGTTTACAAACTATTTTACTTGCTTTGATATATGTTCTTTACATTTTATGTCCCCACTCATCTGTAATCCCATAAACCCACACTCCAGATGTAATGTGTTTTTCAACAATTCCAAAGTATTATATGTGACTACTTGTTAAAATATAACGTTGTACTTTCTGGATTGTTCCCTGGAATGTTAACACTGTTAACATTTTATCTAATACCATACTTTTCTGTACTACATTTATGTATGGATTTAATAAAATAAAGCTTTATTGGAAAAAAAAAAAAAAAAAGATTTCATCACATGTGGGACCGTAGGGGTGATATACCTTCTCAGTTGTCCATGCGGGTTTCAGTATATTGGGAGGACCACCCGTGCACTTAAAATTCGGATTAATGAACACTTATCCAATATATGCAGGGAGTTTGTCGGGCATAGTGTCTCTTGGCATTTTTGCCAGTTTCACAATCGCAGCTGAAAGTTATGGCTATTGAAAAATTTACCCCACATTGGAGGGGCAGTAATCTAAAACGCCATATCCCACGTTGCAAAACCCGCTGGATATTTGACATGCAGTGTTATAGCCCGTTGGGCCTTAACATTGAATGGGACAAAAACTGTTACATTGACAATAGTTAATAATGTTTGTACCGTTCCATCTTACACATACATATTTGATTAGTCTTCCTTTTGACCATCCTTGTCTTTTCTTTCAGTCATTTAGAAAGTCCCTTTTTCCCTCCAAAGATAAAGTTTATTATGATATTGCTTACATAAGTTTTTTTTGCACAGATAAGATTTTTAATGTTTTAATTTAATTTTGTCATTTGCATTTTATTGTGAAAGTCTGGAACATCCTTGCTTGCCCACAATGTTCCCTTATTTGAATGACAGGGAGAGTTGGCAGGGGAGGATGATTTAATGCTATGTTTTGGGGATGGGTATGCTGCTTCTATTCAAATGTTAGGGCCAGTATTGGCCATCCCTGAAACAAATTTGATATGTTGCTGTATTTTTATGATTGTCTATTTTAATTGTTGTAGAATTTACATCAGGAGTCTCTTGATATGAACAGCTCTTGCTTTTATTTTACTTTTATTCTATTTTTATTTATTTTTGAAATTCATATATGGTTACACTGTGAACTTATTGATATTATACAATTATAGTGTGGTGTGTGACGTTTGGCTCCAGCCTCCCTTCCAAGTCGAAGCCTCTTACGGTGAAACGCCATGTTGGATGGAGCCACGGGACCTGACATCACCACACATCAGCTGGCTAGCTCCACCGCGGCTGAGCTGTTTGTTTCGTTTGAACTTTCTGCTCTACTCTTGATGTCAGCCATCCATCACTTTTAATAAAGAGTTTTTTACGTACTACACCATGGAGGACCCTCTGTCTGTTTGATCTCTCCCTACATATATTGAGCGATTCCACAGAGGCACTGTTTATCATATGGCAATCCCAGTGCTCAGGAAGGATCTTAGGTGGATTCAAGCCCGCAAATGAAATCAGCTGTTCTCGCCTGCTGGATCCGGCATCTGTGAGCTTGTACAACCCCCGTTATAGGGGTCCATCGCATCTGGTAAGCGCCCCCCCCTTCTTTTTCCGCTGTTTGGCTTGTGCAAACACTAAAGGAGATGAAATTTCATTAGATGAAGGAAGGACTACTTACACAGAAACCCAGTGTTTGATTGATTTTTCAGGATGCTATTTTGTTGTATTCAATATTCACTCACCAGGATCACCTAATGTTATATTATGGTTTTTAGGTTAAAGGTGTTTCTTTAACCACTTGACAACTGGGCACTTAAACCCCCTTCCTAACCAGACCAATTTTCAGCATTTGGTGCTCTCACATTTTGAATGACAATTACTCAGCCATGCAACACTGTATCTATATGAAATTTTTGTCCTTTTTTTCACACAAATGGAGCTTTCTTTTGGTGGTATTTAATCACCGCTGGGTTCTTTATTTTTTGCGCCGTAAAAGAAAAAAGACCGAAAAATCTGTAAAAAAAATGCATTCTTCATTTCTGTTATAATATTTTGCAAATTAGTAATTTTTCTTCATATATTTTGGCCAAAATTTATACCGCTACATATCTTTGGTAAAATTAACCCAAATCGGTGGATATTATTTGGTCTTTGTGAAAGTTATAGAGTCCAAAAGCTATGGTGCGAATATTTGAAAATTGATCACACCTGAAGTACTGACGGCCTAGCTAATTTCTTGAGACCCTAACATTCCAGAAAAGTACAAATACCCCCCAAATGATACCTTTTTGGAAAAAAGACATTCCAAGGTATTTAGAAAGATGCATGGTGAGTTTTTTGAAGTTGTCATTTTTTCCCACAATTCTTTGCAAAATCAAGGTTTTTTTTTTACTTTTTTTTTTTCCCACAAAATTGTCATATTAGCAGGTTATTTCTCACACACCACATATGCATACCACAAATTACACCCCAAAACACATTCTGCTATTACTCCCGAGTACGGCGATACCACATGTGTGAGACTTTTACACAGCGTGGCCACATACGGAGGCCCAACATGCAGGGGAGCACCTTCAGGCGTTCTGGAGCACCCAGGCCAATTCTGACATTTCTCTCCTACATGTAAAAATCATCATTTATTTGCTAGAAAATTACATAGAACCCCAAAACATTATATATGTTTTTTTAGCAAAGACCCTAGAGAATACAATGGCGGTCGTTGCAACTTTTTATCTCGCACGGTATTTGCGCAGCAATTTTTTTAACGCTTTTTTTTGGGAAAAAAACTGTTTTGTGCTTTACAAAAACCAAAACAGTAAAGTTAGCCTAATGTTTTTGCATAATGTGAAAGATGAAGTTATACTGAGTAAATAGATACCCAACATGTCACCTTTCAAAATTGCACGCGCTTGTGGAATGGCGCCAAACTTTGCTACTCAAAAATCCCCATAGGCGACGTTTTAAAATTTTTTACTGGTTACATGTTTTGAGTTACAGAGGAGGTCTAGGGCCAAAATTATTACTCTCGCTCTACCGATCGCAGCGATACCTCACATGTGTGGTTTGAACATGGTTTTCATATGTGGGCGGGACTTACGTATGCGTTCGCTTCTGCATGCGAGCACACAGGGACAGGGGCGCTTTAAAATTTTTTTTTTTTTTTTTTTTTTATTGTTCATTTTACTTTTTATTTTAGTTTGATGCTTTTTTCCAAAAAAAAAAAAAATTTGACCACTTTTATTCCTATTACAAGGAATATAAACATCCTTGTAATAGGAATATGGCATGACAGGTCCTCTTTACAGTGAGATATGGGGTCAATAAGACCCCACATCTCACCTCTAGGCTGGGAAGCCTGAAATAAAAAAAAAAAAAAAAAAAAAAAACGATCCTGGCTTCGATCGTAGCGGTGAGTTGGTAGAAGCGCGGGAGGGGGGGACATCCCCTCTCGCCTCCCGTAAGAACGATCAAGCAGTGGAACAGCTGCTATGATCGTTCTCATGGTGTAGGGAATCGCCGGCTGAAAAAGCTGATATCTGAATGATGCCTGTAGCTGCACCCATCATTCAGATATCTCCGCACAAAGTCAAGGACGTTGTATAACGGCCGGTGGGTGGGAAGTGGTTAAAACGCATTTTTTTTTTTTTTTTTTTAACACAAAGTTGTCCATTTATACAATATTTCTACCACATAACATGTACATACCAAAAATGACACCCCAAAATAGATTCCCCTGCTCCTCCTGAGTACGGCGATACCACATGTGTGAGACTTCCACAGCCTGGCCACATACAGAGGGCGAGTACAGCTGAGCATGGCAGGGTATGGCGGGGTATGGCGGAGTATGGCGGGGTATGGCGGAGTATGGCGGGGGCATTGCGGGGTATGGCGGGGGCATTGCAGAGTATGGCGGGGGCATTGCAGAGTATGGCGGGGGCATTGCAGAGTATGGCGGGGGCATTGCAGAGTATTGTGGGGACATTGCAGAGTATTGTGGGGACATTGCAGAGTATTGTGGGGGCATTGCAGAGTATTGTGGGGGCATTGCAGAGTATTGTGGGGGCATTGCAGAGTATTGTGGGGGCATTTCAGAGTATTGTGGGGGCATTTCAGAGTATTGCACAGCATTGCAGAGTATTGTGGGGGCATTGCAGAGTACTGCACAGCATTGCAGAGTATTGCACAGCATTGCAGAGTATTGTGGGGGTATTGCAGAGTATTGCACAGCATTGCAGAGTATTGTGGGGGTGTTGCAGAGTATTGCACAGCATTGCAGAGTATTGTGGGGGTATTGCAAAGTATTGCACAGCATTGCAGTATAGTGAGGATGGCTGAGCATGGATGGATGGATGGATGGATGCCTGGATGTCTCTGTGCAGCGCTGTGGGCACTACACATACAGCCCACAGCGCTGCAGACATCCATCCATCCCCCTCCCCGCTCACTGTGTACCGATCGGTACACAGGAGGGGAGGAGAGGAACCGGCGTCATCAGATGACGCCGGTCTGTTTACATGTGATCGCGCCGTCATTTGACGGCATACATGCAGCATTTTGTTTTTTACTGTGGTGGTGAAATCACCTCCTACAGTGCTGGAGTCACGACTTTATGTATCGTGGGAGCAAACGCTGTTGCTGTCAAGATAAATAAATCAGTGCTGCAGCTGAATGACCTAAAAAATATAGGCCGAAGCATGGGGGCATCCACCCCAAACAGTAAGACATACCATACCTGCAATGCAAATACAAAAAAAACATAATAAAAAATAAAACATTTTTTTTAATGCAATCTGTGCCTAAAATATATATATGCCGAAGCATGGGGGCATCCGCCCCAAAAGTTAGGAGTAAATCGCTTCTCCACCCCTGCTGCCCCCATGCTTCGGCATATATGCTCTTTTTTAACTGTGGTGGTGAAATCACCTCCTACAGCACTGGAGTCACGGGAAATGCTGTTGCTGTCAAGATAAATAAATCCGCGCTGCAGCTGAATGGCGTACCTGAAAACAAAAAAATGGTTAACAATAAAACACAGTAAACAGTAAAGTATAAAAAAATGACAAGATTTTACAAGATTACAAGATTTTAGTAATAAGAACGATATCATTAGCAGTAATCAGCATGGATTCATGAAGAATCGTTCTTGCCAAATCAATCTATTAACCTCCTATGAGGAGGTGAGTTGCCATCTAGATAAAGGAAGGCCGTGGTGTATCTGGATTTTGCAAAAGCATTTGACACAGTTCCCCATAAACGTTTACTGTACAAAATAAGGTCCGTTGGCATGGACCATAGGGTGAGTACATGGATTGAAAACTGGCTACAAGGGCGAGTTCAGAGGGTGGTGATAAATGGGGAGTACTCAAAATGGTCAGGGGTGGGTAGTGGGGTTCCCCAGGGTTCTGTGCTGGAACCAATCCTATTTAATTTGTTTATAAACGACCTGGAGGATGGGATAAACAGTTCAATCTCTGTATTTGCAGACGATACTAAGCTAAGCAGGGCAATAACTTTTCCGCAGGATGTGGAAACCTTGCAAAAAGACCTGAACAAATTATTGGGGTGGGCGACTACATGGCAAATGAGGTTCAATGTAGAAAAATGTAAAATAATGCATTTTGGGTGGCAAAAATATGAATGCAATCTATACACTGGGGGGAGAACCTCTGGGGGAATCTAGGATGGAAAAGGACCTGGGGGTCCTAGTAGATGATGGGCTCAGCAATGGCATGCAATGCCAAGCTGCTGCTAATAAAGCAAACAGAATATTGGCATGCATTAAAAGGGGGATCAACGCAAGAGATAAGACGATAATTCTCCCACTCTACAAGGCTCTGGTCTGGCCGCACCTAGAGTATGCTGTCCAGTTCTGGGCACCAGTCCTCAGGAAGGATGTACTGGAAATGGAGCGAGTACAAAGAAGGGCAACAAAGCTAATAAAGGGTCTGGAGGATCTTAGTTATGAGGAAAGGTTGCAAGCACTGAACTTATTCTCTCTGGAGAAGAGACGCTTGAGAGGGGATATGATTTCAATTTACAAATACTGTACTGGTGACCCCACAATAGGGATAAAACTTTTTCGCAGAAGAGAGTTTAATAAGACTCGTGGCCACTCATTACAATTGGAAGAAAAGAGGTTTAACCTTAAACTACGTAGAGTGTTCTTTACTGTAAGAGCGGCAAGGATGTGGCATTCCCTTCCACAGGTGGTGGTCTCAGCGGAGAGCATTGATAGCTTCAAGAAACTATTAGACAATCACCTGAATGACCGCAACATACAGGGATATATAATGTAATACTGACACATAATCACACACATAGGTTGGACTTGATGGACTTGTGTCTTTTTTCAACCTCACCTACTATGTAACTATGTAACTATGACATACCTGAAAAGCAAACATGATAAAACATAATAACAATAAAAAATTGCAGAATAGAATACAGTAAAAAAGAGTAGCACAATAAATAGAGAATAGAGAGAGAGAGAACAAAACTTTTTTTGTTTTTTTTATTCTATATTTTTTTGTGTTTTTTTTTTTTTTAACTTTTTTTTTTTACACTTTTTTTTTTTTTTTTGTAACTGTAATGGTTGTTACTGTAATGGTTCCAGGTTTGGGTCTCTCAAAATGTGATGGCATCTTGGGAGACCCTGTGAAAGTGTGTCCTAGTCTATGCAGTGCTGTACCCTATGCTAATACTCCACTAGTGTATGGTAGTGTTCAAAACATTCACCAATGCAAAGACCAGGATTGTCAGGACAGGAGGGACAATAATAGAGGGTTTCACGCCTATATTTGCGCTTGCTACAGACACAACATCTTCTTTGGGGGGCTCGTTGGGTAGGGGTACTCGGGAGGACATACGCAAAATGCCTCTCATGCAGCCGGCTTACTGCATTTGGATTGGGATTGTGAGGCGGAGCACAGTCTGGAAACAGAAGGTCTCTGACGATCTCTTCCTGGAATTTAAGGAAGGATCCAGTCCGCCCTGAAGCTCTGTATAGCACATTAGCGTTCAGCAAAGCCAATTGAAATAAGTATACAGACACTTTTTTGTTCCAGCCTGTGGCCTTACGGGCAACTAGGTACGGCGCCAACAACTGGTCGTTAAAGTCCACCCCTCCCATATTTTGATTATATTCGTGGACACAGAGGGGTTTCTCCACAATACCAGTCGCCGTAGGAATTTTGACTGTTGTGTCTGCATGAAGGGAGGAAAGAATGAAAACATTCTTATTATCCCGCCACTTCACAGTGAGCAAGTTATTACACTTAAAGCAGGCTCTCTCCCCCAACCTAAGACGGGAATCTACAAGCCGCTGGGGAAAGCCCCGGCGATTAGATTGCACGGTGCCACATGCGCCAATCTGATGATCAAACAAGTGACTAAAAAGTGGCATGCTCATGTAATAATTGTCCACATACAAATGGTACCCCTTTCCAAATAAGGGTGACACCAAGTCCCACACAACCTTGCCGGCTCTCCCTATGTGACTGACTATCTCTTCCCTCATAAACCATAAAACTATATGTATAGCCTGTGGTCCTGTCACAGAGCTTATACATCTTGACCCCGTATCTGGCACGCTTGCTGGGAAGATACTGTTTGAAAGACAAACGGTGGCCAGAAAACTTAATCAGAGGCTCATCAACGCAGACAACTGGATGGGGAGTAAACAAGGCTGCAAAACGTTAGTTGAAGTGGTTTACGAGGGGCCGAATTTTGTAGAGCCGATCGTATCCAGGGTCTCCACGAGGACGACAGAGTTCATTGTTGTTGAAATGCAAGATCTGCTCATATCATGCCCTGGTCATGGAGGCAGAGAACACGGGCATATGGTAAATTGGGTCAGTGGACCAATATGACCGCAATGTACACCTTTTAACTATGCCCATGTCGAGAGATAGGCCCAGAAAGGTCTTAAATTCGGAAACCTTAATTGGTTTCCAATCACTGGCAAGGAAGGACTGGGGATTAGCGGTGATGAATTGATCAGCATACATGTAGTAATAATATAAAATCCCACATAAATCTACCAACATATTACAACACTTTGGTCCACAATAGATCTGTAAAGATCTTTGGTGAAAAACAGCGAATAAAAATCAAGTGACGTAAAATCAACTGTTTCCACCTGAATTCCAGGTTGGCCAGTGAATGGGGGAAGTATGGGTGCTGCAGAAGTGGATGGCTCCCAATTAGGATCAGCAAATTCTACAGGAAGGACACTATGGGCACAACGGGCCTGTCTTTGTCTTCTTGGTGGCAGCGGGACACTACTTGTGCTTGCCACCTCGCCAGCTTGAACTGCACTTATGGGACTCGCCACGTCACCATGTGTTACTGCAGTGCTGGTTTGACTGCGACCAGGGTTTACTAGGCCACTGGTGCTTGCCAGTTCACCAGAAGGATGAGCGGCACTAGTACTTCTCTGCTCCATACAAGAGCCCTATGGTTCTTGCACCTCAACAACAGCAGAAGAAGATCGGGGTCTGGTACGCCTGACCTTGGCAGGGACCACAACTCCGTCGTCAGAGCTATCTGTCAGGGAGCCGCTGTCGTCTACAGGATCGTATTCTGAGCCTGAATCTGACAGATGAGTGACTTTCTCTTCACTATCTCTCGTGCTCAGAAACGTGTAGGCCTCTTCACTACTGTACCTTCGATTTGCCATTTTGGGCTCTAAATTTACTGGTACAGTAGTGAGACTCACAGGTAAAAAAGCTCCTAGGCTGTCAGCTAGGGTTGCCACATCATCCCTTTAATCCGGGACACATATGAATTACACAGGTTCTGAGGCTGATTTAATGCAGATAAGGCACCAAGTAAGTTTAATTACCACCTTAATCAGCTACAGAACCTGTGTAATAAATATGTGTCCTGGATTAAAGGGATGATGTGGCAACCCTACTGTCAGCAACTGTATCAAATGCTACCAAAAAAACTGTTAGCGATCGCAGGGATCAGGCCTGACTCTGCGAACACTGCAGTTATGTGTTTAGTGTTTTGTAAGTGACAGTGATTGAGCGATACTGCACTTGGGTGGGCTTGGCTGGGGGATGCTCCCTGGGGCGACGCAGACCCTATCTGACCCTAAAACCTAACTGATATTTTCCGCCGGGAGATCACGGGGTAATAAATGGCGGGTATAAAAAACAAACTAACTAACCAGCGTCACCCATAACACTTATACGGTGATCACTGGTGAAAGGGTTAACTAGGGGCAATCAGGGGGTTAAAACATTTATTAGGTAGTATATGGGGGAACCTGATGCTATAAAAAGCTAACGGTGCACCTAAATAACTAACAGGCTAACTAGTGTCACCCGTGACACTTGTACGGCGATCAGAAAAATGATCGATTAATGACACTGGCGACAGGGGGTGAAAGGGTTAACTGGGGTGCGATCAAGGGGTTAAACCTTTATTAGGGGGATTAGGGGGGTACCCTAGACCTAAAGGGCGCCAGAATGAAAAGGCTGCACGAGGAGAGATGACATCACTTCCTCTGTTTCTGTTTATATTTCAGAAGCAGAGGAAGCTTCCCATTTGTCAGGAGCGATCGTGAAGGGGTGGCCATGAATCAGTGGCCTCTCCCTCAGGACGGATCGCTCCTGCAACGATGCCGACTGCCTCGCCCGCGGGTGGGGAGTAATTTACGGGTACTGTCACGTACCTGATGGCGGAGCCCAGAGTGCAGGGAGCGGCCTCTCGTGTGCCTCTGGCTCAAGAACCCCTGATAGAGGAAACAGGGATTCGAGAGCACAGGGGGCCACAAGTGCCTGGCAGGTGGCAGGTGTTCTGTAGTCCAACTGGAGCAGTGGAACAGCAGACTGTAAGAAGATGCACCGTAACACTGGCAGGAACACTGGAACCACTGGCTGTGAAGAGGAGCACTGTAGCAGGCAGGAACTCCGGAACAGCAGGCAGCAGGGAGGTGTTCTGTAGTTCAGCTGGAACACTGGAACAGCAGGCTGTAAGAAAATGCACCGGAACACTGGCAGGGACACTGGAACCACTGGCTGTGAGGAGAAGCACTGTAGCAGGCAGGAACTCCGGAACAGCAGGCAGCAGGGAGGTGTTCTGTAGTACAGCTGGAGCACAAGCAGAATCAGACAGGCCGGGTCAACACTGGTGGGCAAGCAGATACCAAACAGAGGCAGAAGAGTAGTCAGGATACAGTCCGGGTTGGCAACAGGCAGGTAGTGGATAACCGTAGGAAGAGGCAGAAGAATAGTCAAACAAGCCGGGGTCACAGACTGGCAGCAAACAGGAATAGTCAGGAGCAGGCCGGGTAAGCAGGAAGCAGGTAGGCAGGTATTCAGGTAGCTTAGGGTCACAGGGAACGCTGTAGACTGAACAGCAAGGAAGCATGCTGACAGGTTCCTTTTTAAATAGGCCTAATGGCGCCAAAAGCTGTCACACTGCACGTCTGCGCGCATCCGCGCGCAGACGTGCACGCCCGTGTACCGATCGTACGTGCCCGTTCGTACCATTGTGCATGTATTAGCGCACACCCGCATGCCCCGTTCGCACCAACGCGCCTCCGCACGCGTCCTCTGGCTCTAACGACAGTGGTTCTGTTAACCGATCTTCCACCGACGGCTGTGCTAACAGGACGCCTTTCATGACAGGTACGTTACTCTGCCTGCCCGTGCCATTCTGCCGACGTATATTGTCGTTAGGCAAGTGGTTAATAAAACAAACAAACCTCTAGACTAGTTTTTGGAGCAACGAGCAGAAGGTGTGTGCCTGGCTGTGGAAAATACTGTGTGCCTGACTGCAACAGTTGGAGCTTGAGAAGACTAGGGTAAAATAGTGCTAAATATAGTTATAGTACATAGTTAGTCTGGTTGAAAAAGACCATCTAGTTCAACCAATAGAAGGGTAAAAAGTATTATACAATCCTATATACACAATCCTATACCCACAGTTGACCCAGAGGAAGGCAAAAAACAAACAAACAGCTGAGCATGATTAAATTTGCTACAGCAAGGGAAAAATGGATTCCTAATCCCTCTGAGGCAAAAAGAAGTTCCCTGAATCAACGTTACCTATGAATAATAGTATCCTATCCAGTTATATTATGTTTGTCTAGGAAAGAATCCAGGCCTTTCTTAAAACAATGTACTGATCTGGCCAGAACCACATCTGGAGGGAGTCTATTCCACATTTTCACAGCTATTACTGTGAAGAAGCCTTTCCATGTTTGGAGGTGAAATCTCTTTTCTTCCAGATGTAAAGAGTGTCCCCTTGTCCTCTGTGACCTCTGTGAATAACTCAACACCAAGGTCACTATACAGAACACTTATGTATTTATAGATGTTGATCACATCTCCCTTAATCTCCTCTTCTCAAGAGAGAATAAATTAAGTTCCTCTAATACTTCCTCATAGCTGAGCTCCTCCATGCCTCTTATCAGTTTGGTTGCCCTTCTCTGCACTTTCTCCAGCTCCCCGATATCCTTTTTGTGAACTGGTGTGTAGTAAATATCAAACATGTCAAACTTAAAAAAATGCGTGCATCCAGGAAACAACGATACATGTCCATAGGTGATGCTTTCAAAAGCCCTCCCAGCTCATCATTTTGGAATTAAAGCGGAGTTCCACCTAAAAGTGGAACTTACGCTTAATTGCCCCCCCTCCAGTGTCACATTTGGCATCTTTCAGGGGGGAGGGGGAACGGGGACCTATTTATGACAGGTCCCATTCCCCACTTCTGGGAGACCGGGCCCCAGCCCGATCTCCCAGAAGTTTGACCCCCCCTCCTCATTCCTCCGCCGCCGGGCCAATCAAAGAACGCAGTGCACTTTGCGCATTTGCAGTAGGGAACCGGGTGTGAAGCCAAAAAGCTTCACTGCCGGGTTCCCTTACCTAGATTGGTGGCAGCTGCACCCGACAGTCGATCTGATCCGGCTGCTGACTGGGGTGCTGATATCGCAGGGTCCCTGGACAAGTAAGTTTCCATATAGTAAAATTCAGCAGCTACAGTATTTTTTAGCTGCTGACTTTTAATTTTTTTTTTTCCCCAAGGTGGAACTCCTCTTTAACCTTATATATTGGAACTAAAACGATTTGTCCCCTTCAATATGCGTTGCACAGTTGACGTTTAGCATTCTTACCTGCATTTATTATTAGATGTGTGTAAGGGCATCAAAATTGACTCCATATTTTTGTGCTTCACTTACATATTTTTTTCCATATTAATATTAGAGTGGAGGGCCACCCTAAAATATAAAAGTGTGTTAATATTCTTACATGTGTGTCCCCCAGAAAACAACGGGGCCATTCACAAAGCGCCCTTTCAAGTTCATTTTAGCTTGCTCTTTTTTCCATCAAAGAGTTTTATTAGAAGGTTAATGAAGCTTAACAAACAAAGCCATTTAGCAATAGAAATCTGCAATACATGTTCAGTACATCCATTAAACAATGTATACAGCGGCTACCAACTTTATGAGGATATTAAGCAGAGTTTAAGTTATAACCGCCTACTCTTGTACTAGAGATGCAAACAAAGATCCTGAAAATTAAACCTTTCTGTCACTATTATAGTATTGGAATTTGGATCAATTAGAACATTTCAAGCGGCATACATAGCCAACTGTTAGCTTTGGATTTAATGGAGATAACATAATTTTATTATTCGACAAGACAAAGAATAAAGATAGTGAACAAAAGAAGTGGCGAATAAAGAGATAGGTAAAGAGAAAAGGGAGCAAATAGAATGAGGCCCTCCCGTAAAGAGATGGCGTCCCCACCCCCTCGGTCCTCGGTAATATTAGTCTCCGTTATCTGCCGTATGATATCCCTTACTTTCGTCCAAAAAGTCTCAAGAATTGGGCACTGCCACCAAATATGTAAGAGGATGCCTGACTCTCTATTACATCGCCAGCATCTATCTGAGGCTTCAGGGAACCATTTCTTGATTTTATGTGGAGTGGCGTACCAGTGAGTTAGGAGTTTATATGCTGTCTCCTGTGTTTTGGTGCTAATGGAGCATTTATGAGCCAACGTACAAGCCGTCAGCCATTGGTTATCTGTTATATCTCTTTGCAAGGCACTAGACCATTCTACTCTAAATCTATCCATCCGTATTTGATATAGGGTTTTGAAGCCAGGAGTAAACAACAGAGGTTGTCTTGTAAAAGTCATCTCCTCTGTGACAAACTGTCTCTAATTGAGTCATAGGTCTCCGGAAGTGAGGTAGTTTGTTCTTATCCATAACGAAGCTATGTATCTGGAAGAATGACCACCTGGACAGATGAGGGATATCAGCCTCTTCCTTCATCACTGAATAGTCTTCCCATTCCTAATGCAATCTCCTGCAGTCAGTAAGTTTGTTATGTCCAGAGCCTGGAAGTTCCCGCCCGCCATACCCGGAGCAAAATCTGGATTATTCTGGATCGGAGTCAGTGGGCTCAGCTGTGTTGTTAAATCATATTTTTTAACCACCGTCTGGAAGGCCTTCATGGTAGCCCCCGTCAGAGGGTGTTTTTGTGTGGACTCATGGAGCTTACCCCAGGGAATCCATGGGGAGAACTTGAGTCTGCCCGAGGTCACTGACTCCTCCAATTGGACCCAGTCTTTTGACTTTCCATGACAGTGCCAGTCAATCACCCTGGTAAGGTGAGAGGCTAGATAGTAGTTGTGGAAGTGGGGTAGACCCATGCCCCCTCGCTCCTTGGGCCTGGCTAGCAAGGAAAATCCAACTCTAGGCCGTCTATGACCCCAAAGGAAGCGTGTGAGAATAGATTGTAATTGCTTGAAAAAATGTAGTGGTATCCCAAATGGCAATGATCTCAACAGATATAATAGTCTCGGGAGGATGACCATTTTAAGGATAGCTGCCCTTCCGAACCAGGAGAAAAATTTGGAGTTCCAACTAAGTAAGTCCGAGGCAATGTCTGTTAGCATTGGTGGAAAGTTCTTCTCGAAAGTTTTTGACAATCTCGAGGGTATCCATACCCCCAAATATTTGAGTTCACTGGTTACCCAGCGGAACGAACAGTTCCCCTGTGTTTTAGCTAGCAAATCTTCTGATAGCGATAAATTCATTGCCTCAGACTTAGAGTAGTTGATTTTGAGGTTCGATATGTAGCCATAGTGCGTGAATTCCGCTAGCAAATTTGGGATTGTAATGTGCGGTTTAGTTAAAAAAAACAAAAGATCGTCCGCGTAGGCGGCTGTCTTGTAGGTTTTTTTGGCCACTTCAAATCCCGAGATGGATTCATTCCTGTTAACTTTTCTAATAAATGGCTCCAGTGAGAGGATAAACAGCAACGACGACAAGGGACAGCCTTGTCTCGTCCCATTTGAGATTTTAACCTTGTCCGATAAAATGCCATTGACTTTTATCCTAGCACAAGGGTTCTGGTAGAGGGCTGCAATCCACGTCATCATGTGCGTTCCCAGTCCTATATGGCGACATACCTCTAGCATGTAGTCCCAGGAGACCCGATCGAAGGCCTTCTCCGCATCCGTGGACAGGAGAAGGCCCTCGATGTCCTGTGTATGTGCCGCATGTGTCAAAAGTAAAGCCTTTATAATGTTGTCCCTTGCCTCTCTACCAGGCATGAAGCCCACCTGATCCTGTCCAATCAGGGATGCAAGGAGTGGTATTAGTCTATTGGCAAGTATCTTAGTTAATATTTTGAGGTCTAAATTCAGTAACGAAATAGGCCGATAACTTGGGCACTCTGCGGGGCCTTTCCCAGCTTTATGTATTACTGTTATGTGAGCTGTCAAAAAGTCAGTGGGTACTTGTCTGGGTGAGGAGAGGGAATTTAGGGCTCTTGCCAATGGGTTAGACAAGATGTCACTAAAGGTCTTATAATAGACTGATGTGTAGCCATCAGGCCCCGGGCTCTTTCCAGGTTTAAGTCCCTTAATGGCTCCCTGTATTTCAGTCAGTGTTATCTGTTCTTCCAGAGGGGTCGTCTCTGCGGTCTCTAGTCGTGGCAAACCACTCTCACTCAGGTAGTCCTGTATGGCCCGTATTCTATCGGTCAGTATTGCAGGAGGTCTTTTTTGTCTTGTTATATTGTAGAGTTTTGAGTATTAGCTTGCTCTTTTTTAACCACTTGCCACTCAAGCCAATTCTGGCATTCCTTTCCTACATGTAAAAATCATATTTTTTTTCTAGAAAATTACTCGAAACCCCAAACATTAAAGGGGTTGTAAAGGTAAAAATTTTTTCACCTTAATGCATTCTATGCATTAAGGTGAAAAAACTTCTGACAATACCGCCGCCCCCCAGCCCCCCCCGTTTTACTTACCTGACGCCTCGAAAGTCAGCTTCGCGTTCCCGACATCTATTCCTCCGCTCACCCTGGCCGCTGATTGGCTACAGTGGATGGATTGAAAGCAGCGCAGCCATTGGCTCGCACTGCTGTCAATCACATCCAATGATGCGGTGCTGGGGGGCGGGGCCGAGTGATACAGTGAGCGGCTATAGCCGCCGGCTGTATCACGGGAGCGCGCCCGCAAGCACTAACCACCATGCGAGGGAGCTCACATTAAGGTGGTTAATGCTTGCGGGGAGGAGCTGAAACAGCCGCCGAGGGACCCCAGAAGACCAGGTTCGGGGCCACTCTGTGCAGAACGAGCTGCACAGTGAAGGTAAGTATAACATGTTTGTTATTTCTAAGAAAAAAATTTTTTTATCTTTACAACCCCTTTAAAATAAATAAATATAGATTTTTTTTAGCAAAGAACCTTAGGGAATAAAATGGCGGTCATTGCAATTTTTTTATGTCACACAGTATTTGAGCAGCAAGTTTTCAAACGCAATTTTTTTAATGCAAGAAAACCCAATAGATAACCCAATTTTTTTGGTAAAATATAAAAGATGTTACACCGAGGAAATTGATACCAAATATGTCATGCTTTAAAATTGTGCATCCTTGTGGAATCGGCAGTGTTTACATCTGCTGGCACCATAAGTAATGTCATGATGTCGCTTCCAACCTCCGAGGGTCATAGAGACGGCTGGGGACCATCTGGTCCACGACCAGCTCTATGGGAAACCACCACCACTGGCAAATTCGTTCTCTGGCTCCCTGATCAGACAGGCAAGCCCGGAGAAGCATCGGAGAAAAAGTGGCTTCCCCATGGCGTCAGAGGGGGGTGGGATCACCCATTTACATCACCAGGTGGCCCCGCCCTCAGTTATATAAGAACTGTCACAGAGAAGACGCGTCAGTCTGCGGGATCCTCCCATGGAAGTGGATCGTTTGTGGCTTTTTTTTTTTTTCTTTTTCGGTCCGTCGGGCAGCATAAACTTACATCGAGGGACATTTAAATTTTTTTATTTTTTAATAAAGGACTTGTCCCAAGCTGTCTCTTGTGTTTTTTTACCACTTTTGACACTTTTTTGTGAAATGGTAAGGGTACGATGTACCCCATTACCAATTCACACAGGTGGGGGACACCGGGATATGGGGGTCCCTTTTTTAAAGGGGGCTTCCAGATTCCAATAAGCCCCCCGCCCGCATACCCCCACAACCACGGGTTGTGGGGATGAGGCCCTTGTCCGCATCGACATGGGGACAAGGTGCTTTGGGGTCAGACCCCAAAGCACCCTCTCCATGTTGAGGGCAAGTGGCCTAGCATGGTTCAGGAGGTAGGGGGGCGCTCTCTCAGCCCCCCCTCTATTTCTGCAACCTGCCAGGTTGTGTGCTCGGATAAGGGTCTGGTATGGATTTTGGCGGGACCTCTACAAATTTTTTTTTTTTTTGGTTCAGGGTTCCCCTTAAAATCCATACTAGACCTGAAGGGTCTGGTATGGATTTTGGGGGGACCCCTACGCCATTTTTTAAAAAATTTGGAGCAGGGTTCCCCTTAATTTCCATATCAGACCTGAAGAGCCTGGTGTGGATTTTAGGGGGACCCCCACACAATTTTTTTTTTAAATCATGGTTCAGGGGTTGCCCTTAATATTCATACCAGACCCAAAGGGCCTAGTAATGGACTGGGGGGGGGACCTGATAATTCATTACAGCCGCAATCAGTTTTAAATGACAATTTTTCCTTTAGAGATGTCATTTTGCTATGGTACTGTTCTAAACACGAGAAAAATGTGCCACTTTGCAGGCATAATATAGACACCCCCCCAGGCATGATATTTAAAGGAATATTTCATTTTTATTGTTTCACTTTAAGCATTAAAAAAAATCACTGCTCCCGAAAAAACTGCCATTTTTAAAACATTTTTTTGCATTGCTACAAGTCCCCTGGGGCAGGACCTGGGTCCCCAAACACTTTTTATGACAATAACTTGCAAATAAGCCTTTAATATTGGCACTTTTGATTATTCATGTTCATGTCCCATAGACTTTAACGGTGTTCGTGTGTTCTGCCAAATTTTTTGCCTGTTCGCATGTTCTGCTGCAAATCTAACAGGAGGGTGTTCGGCTCATCCCTACTTAAAATCCAAAGCAGACTCAAAGGACCTGGTATAGATTGGGGGGGAACCATTTTTTCCCACTTTTTTCTATTGCTGGTGTTTCGTCAGATTTGGCGACCCGTCAGAATGTGTAGTGGAAGTGACGTTTCATCCCCTCCATCTTTCTACACCCCGCACTCGCCCACAGTAAGGATACACTGAGAAGGGGGAAAGCGCACATCTTGTTACACCCACTGGAGTTTTTTTTTATTTTACACTTATTTTTAACTGTAAACTGAGGTTATATAGTGAAATACAGTACTTAGAACTCCGTCCGTCAGTTTAGATGTCAAATTTTAAAAGCAGCGAACTTCTGTCAGATTAGCAAACCTGTGAGATCAACAGGCTTGCCGCTGCTTTTAAAATTCAACATCTAAACAGTCAGACGGAATTCGAAGTACTACTTTTCATTATATAACCTCAGTTTACAGTTAAAAATAAGTGTAAAATGCAAAACTATGGTGGGTGTAAAAAGATGTCTGCTTTCCCCCTTCCCACTCTATCCTTAATACTGCGGGCGAGTGCGGGGTGTAGCAAGATGGCGGCGACGTAACGTCACTTCCGTTACACATTCTGACGGGTCGCCAAATCTTATGAAACATCAGCAATGTTTTTTTTTTTGTTTTTTTTATTCAGCTGTCAGGGGGAAAGCCCCCTGTTTGTCGGGATGATTTACTAACTGCTAAAACCAACAGCCAGTACTCCATACCCCTACTACTCGACCTCTCTGCAGCCTTTGATACTGTTGACCACCCGCTCCTTCTCAATAAACTACATTCCCTTCCCAGATTCTGCTCTATCCTGGTTCTCTGCCTATCTATCCAAGCGCTCCTTCAGTGTCACCTACAACTCTGTCTCATCCTCTCCATTGCCCCTTTCTGTGGGGTCCCCCAAGGCTCAGCTCTGTTCTTGGACTCGTTCTCTTCTCTGTCTACACCTCCTCCCTTGTTTACTTGATAACTGCCCACGGCTTCCAATACCACTTATACAATGATGACACCCAAATCTATCTGTCTACTCCTCACCTCACTCCTTCAGTTTCCTCTCGCATTAATAACTTACTAACTGACATATCAGCATGGATGCCGCAAACTAAATCTCTCTAAAACTGAGCTAATAATATTCCCCCCCACCTGTGCCCCCCTCCCTGACTTTTCCATCAAAATCAACAATGCAACTATCAGTCCCTCCTGTCATGCCAGGGTACTAGGTGTAATCCTAGACTCTGACTTGTCATGTCAGCCTCAAGTCAAATCGTTGTCAAAAGTTTGTAGAATTCACCTCCATAATATCTCTAAAATTCGCCCCTTTTTAACAAACGAAACCACCAAGCTCCTCAATCACTCTCTCATTATCTCTCGCCTTGACTATTGCAACTCCCTTCTTATTGGCCTGCCTCTCCATAGGCTATCCCCTCTTCAGTCTACCATGAATGCTGCTGCCAGACTTATCCACCTTACCAACCGCTCAGTGTCTGCCAAACCTCTACTCCAATCCCTACACTGGCTCCCAATCACCCAGCAAATTAATTTCAAAATACTAACCACAATATACAAAGCCATTCACAACTCTGCCCCGAGCTACATCACCAATCTTGTCTCCAAATATCACCCAAATCATCCTCTGCGCTCTTCTCAAGGTCTCCTACTCTCAAGCTCTCTCGTCTCCTCCTCCCATGCTCGTCTCCAGGACTTCTGCAGAGCCTCTCCCATCCTCTGGAACTCGCTACCTGTCCGGCTATCCCCTACTCTTGCTACCTTCAGTCAATCACTGAAAACTCATCTCTTCAGGGAAGCCTATCATGTCTCCAACTAATCTTTTACCACTTCCATCAGCTCATTCCCCACAGTTACAACCTTTTGTACCACCTGCCCCACCCTATTAGATTGTAAGCTCTTCTGAACAGGGCCCTCTTAATCCTCTTGTATTTTATTGTATTATAACTGTATTGTCTCTTTTTATATTGTAAAGCTCTGCATAAACTGTTTGCTCTATCCTGTATATTAATAATAATAATGCATCATATACAGTATCACACAAAAGTGAGTACACCCCTCACATTTTTGTAAATATTTTATTATATCTTTTCATGTGACAACACTGAAGAAATGACACTTTGCTACATTGTAAAGTAGTGAGTGTACAGCTTGTATAACAGTGTAAATTTGCTGTCCCCTCGAAATAACTCAACACACAGCCATTAATGTCTAAACCGCTGGCTACAAAAGTGAGTACACCCCTAAGTGAAAATGTCCAAATTGGGCCCAAAGTGTCAATATTTTGTGTGGCCACCATTATTTTCCAGCACTGCTTTAACCCTCTTGGACATGGAGTTCACCAGAGCTTCACAGTTTGCCACTGGAGCCCTCTTCCACTCCTCCATGACGACATCACAGAGCTGGTGGGTGTTAGAGACCTTGCGCTCCTCCATCTTCCATTTGGGAATGCCCCAAAGATGCTCAATAGGATTTAGGGCTGGAGACATGCTTGGCCAATCCATCACCTTTACCCTCAGCTTCTTTAGCAAGGCAGTGGTTGTCTTTGAGGTGTGTTTGGGGTCGTTATCATGTTGGAATACTGCTCTGCAGCCCATTCTCTGAATGGAGGGGATCATGCTCTGCTTCACTATGTCACAGTACATGTTGGCATTCATGGTTCCCTCAATGAACTATAACACCCCAGTGCCGGCAGTACTCATGCAGCCCCAGACCATGACACTGCCACCACCATGCTTGACTGTAGGCAAGACACACTTGTCTTTGTACTCCTCACCTGGTTGCCGCCACACACGCTTGACACCATCTGAACCAAATAAGTTTATCTTGGACTCATAAGACCACAGGACATGGTTCCAGTAATCCATGTCCTTAGTCTGCTTGTCTTCAGCAAACTGTTTGCAGGCTTTTGTGCATCATCTTTAGAAGAGGCTTCCTTCTGGGATGACAGCCTTGCAGACCAATTTGATGCATTGTGCGGCGTATGGTCTGAGCACTGACAGGCTGACCCCCACCCCTTCAACCTCTGAAGCAATGCTAGCAGCACTCATACGTCTATTTCCCAAAGACAACCTCTGGATATGATGTTGAGCATGTGCACTCAACTTCTTTAGTCGACCATAGTGAGGCGCGTTCTGAGTAGAACCTGTCCCGTTTAAACCGCTGTATGGTTTTGTCAACCTTGCTGCAGCTCCTTTTCAGGGTCTTGGCAATCTTCTTATAGCCTAGGCCATCTTTATGTAGAGCAACAATTCTCAGATCCTCAGAGAGTTCTTTGCCATGAGGTGCCACATTGAACTTCCAATGACCAGTATGAGAGAGTGAGAGCGATAACACCAAATTTAACACATCTGCTCCCCATTCACACCTAAGACCTTGTAACACTTATGAATCACATGACACCGGGGAGGGAAAATGGCTAATTGGGCCCAATTTGGACATTTTCACTTAGGGGTGTACTCACTTTTGCTGTCAGCAGTTTAAACATTAATGGCTGTGTGTTGAGTTATTTTGAGGGGACAGAAAATGTACACTGTTATACAAGCTGTACACTCACTACTTTACATTGTAGCAAAGTGTCATTTCTTCAGTGTTGTCACATGAAAAGATATAATAAAATATTTACAAAAATGTGAGGGGTGTACTCATTTTTGTGAGATACTGTATAGTATTTCTATTGCCTCTATATATGACAACTTCCCACTGTCACTGGTTTCTAAGGAAGCAAGCACCTGTGGCAGACTTAGAAACCCCTGATGTCACAGGGAATCCCTACTTTTTTTTAGAAAAAAGGAACAGGGATAGCATTGATATTACTGCCCAAACATTGCCACTGATCATATTTGGGAAATTACACAGACTATCAGCTATCCGCGTCCCTTACCTTTTATAGCTAAGGACAGTTCAGGGAGCTGCTATTCGTCTTGTGTTACCATTGGGATTGGATGCATGGGCCATGTCATCTTTTTTTTCCCCCCAGCAATTAAACAGGTGTCAGGCATCATGATGATGTATTTACAATGAAGAACATTTTATGGGGATTTACCGTATATTCTCGAGTATAAGTCGAATTTTTCAGCACTTCTTTTTGTGCTGAAAGTGCCCCCCTCGACTTATACTCGAGTCAAGCACTTTTCTGCAGCAAAAAATTTCATTTTCCGAACCGACTTTGGGGCCCCGTATCTCAGGGCCACTTGGTGCTAGAAACTCCAAATTTGGTACACAACATATCCAAAGCTAAAGTCCCTAGCACTAAGTGGCCCCGAGATACGGGGCCCCAAAATCGGTTCGGAAAATGTCATTCTCTGCTGCAGAAAAGTGCTTGACATTTTCTGAACCGACTTTGCGGCCCCATATCTCAGGACCACTTGGTGCTAGGAACCCCAAATTTGGTATGCAAACCCAGTGGACCTGGTTCCATAACATATCCAAAGCTTGGGTTCCTAGCAACAAGTGTCCCTGAGATACGGGACCCCAAACCTGGTTCAGAAAATGTCATTCTCTGCTGCAGAAAAGTGCTTGACATTTTCTGAACTGATTTTTGGGGCCCTGTATCTCGGGGCCACTTGGTGCTAGAAACCCCAGCTTTGGAAATTTTATGGCCCTAGTTCCACTGGGTTTGCACACCAAATTTGGGGTTCTTAGCACTAAGTGACCCCGAGATACGGGGCCCCAAATTCGGTCAACTGTGTCTATCTGCAGCAATGTCATTTTGGGACCCTTTGGGTTCAGAGACCCCAAATTTTGGCTGCAGCTAGGGGGCATCTAGGAACCCTTAACTACCGAGTTTGAAGTTCAGGGGACCTATGGCTGCAAATGGGCACAGTGAGGCATGCAAATGGGCACAGTGATGCTGCAAATGGGCATTGTTGACCCTCTTTTCCACTTACAGTAGCTGTGCATTTCTCACCCTCGTCTTATACTTGGGTCAATAAGTTTTTCCCATTTTTTTGTGGTAAATTAGGGGCCTCGACTTATACTCGGAACGACTTATACTCGAGTATATACAGTATGTTATTTTTTAATAAAGGACCTGACAAATGTTTGAGTGCCTTTTAACTTGACCTCCTGAAAAGATTAACCCCCCTTCATGACCAGGCCATTTTATGTGATACGGTACCCCATTACTTTAACTGACAATTGCGCGGTCATGTGACGCTGTACACAAATAACATTTAGGTCCTTTTTCACCACAAATAGAGCTTTCTTTTGGTGGTATTTGATCACCTCTGGATTTTTTTATTTTTCTCTCTATAAAAAAAGGAATTTTGAAAACAAAAAAACAATATTTTTTATTTTCTGCTATATAAAAATTCCATAAAAATGTAATTTCTTCATAAATTTAGGTCAATATTTATTCTGTTACATATTTTTGGTAAAAAAAAAAATCCTAATAAGTGTATATTGATTTTTTTTTGTGCAAAAGTTATAGCGTCTACAAACTATGGTATGCAGTACTTTTATTTATTTTTACAAGTAATGGCGGGGATTAGCGATTTATAGCGGGACTACAATATTGTGGTGGACAGTCAAACACTAACTTGCACTTTTGACACTTTTTTGGGACCATTGACGCTAATACAGTGATCAGTGCTAAAAATATGCACTGTCAACTGTTCTAATGACACTGGCTGGAAAGGGGTTAACATCAGGGGTGCTCAAATGGTTAACAGTGTGCCTAGCCTGTGTTTTGGTACTGTGTGGGAGGTGCTTTTGCTAGGGAAAAATATGGATCCTGTGCCCCTGCTTTGCAGAGACACAGGATCTATGCCCTCCCTCCTGTGAGAACGGTCATCTGCCAGGTGTCAGGCATCATGATTGATGATGTATTTACAATGAGGAACATTTTATGGGGATTTATGTTATTTTTTAATAAAGCACCTGACAAATGTCAAGAGTACCTTTTTTTCTTGGTTTCAACTTATTTTTGTGAATGAGTAGGGGTACTCCTACTTACACAGGGGGACGGTACCCCTTTATCAATAAAGGGGGATTTCAGATTCTGCTAAGATCCTCACCTGCAGACCACCAGGCAAGAGATGTGGGAAAGAGGCCCTTATTCTCATTAACAGGGGGGCAGGGTGCTTTAACAGGGCCCCCTCCCCCTGGCAAGGTACCCCTCATGATCAGGGCATGTGGCCTGATATGGTTTAGGAAGGGAGATGCAGGCATATCCCCCCTTCCCTATCCAGCCTTGCTGCATGCTTGGATTAAAAGTTTGGGATTTTTAGGAGGACCTCACTCTTATCTTTTATGTGGCGCCCACCTTAAAATCTGCATCAGAATCAAAGGGTCTGGTATGAATTTCCAGAGGAACCTCATGCATTTTATTTCAATAAGCATATATTGATTGGTTTGCGCAAAAGTTATAGTGTCTACAAACTATGGGAAAGATTTATGGCATTTATATTATTATTATTATTTTTTTTTAGTAGTAATGGCGGTGATCTGCGATTTTTGGCGGTACTGCGACATTGCAGCAGACAGATCGGACACTTTCGACGCATTTTTGGGACCCTTGACATTTATACAGCGATCAGTGCTATAAAATTGCACAGATTACTGTGTAAATGTCACTGGCAGGAAAGGGGTTAACATTAGGGGGCGATCAAGGGGTTAAATGTGTTCCCTAGTTTCTAACTGTATGGGGATGTGACTGACTGGGGGAGGAGACATATCACTGTTCCTACTTAGTAGGAACACACGATATGTTTCCTCTCCCTTGATAGAACAGGGATTTGTGTGTTTACACACACAAATCTCTATGCTGTCTCTCATGCCCACAATCGCGTGTGGTGGCTCTTAAAAGGGTACAGGGTTTCGCCAGTGAGCCACTTGGCAAGTGGTTGCTTTTTGTAAAAGTTATAGCATCTACTATATACAGTATTACAGTATCTACAGTATTTATACTGGAGTTTACACAGCTTTTACTTTCTGACTACCTATCACATTTTTTAGAGGTACTAAAATGCCAGGGCAGTTGTCACTTTAATAAGATATTTCTCAGACATGCCATGGATATATGTGGAATTACACCCCAAAACATACTTTGCTTCTTCTCCATAGTATAGGGATACCACATGTGTGAGACTTTTTGGGGGCCTAGCCACGTACAGGCCCGCAAAATATATTGTGTGTATATATATATATATATATATATATATATATATATATATATATATATATATGCATCCCAGGTGTTGTGTGTGTGTGTGTGTATATATATATATATATATATATATATATATATACACTGTATTCAGTTTAGCTAGATCCGTTCCTGTTATCTTGCTACTGACAGGCAAGCTTGTCTTGTTACAGTATTTACAGCTACCTGAAGAAAATTGCTGGTGTTCTTTTGATCCTATTGGTACCACAGTCAGGCAGCTAGACTATTTACAGTTAGTGTAGTGCGTCCTCCTCACAGTGTTCAGTTAAAGCTACAAGTTAGTTTAGTGTGACCTCTGCACATTGTTCAGCTAACACTACAAGTTAGTGTAGTGCACAGTGTTCAGCTAAAGCTACAAGTTAGTGTAGTGCGTCCTCCTCACAGTGTTCAGCTAAAACTACAAGTTAGTGTAGTGCACAGTGTTCAGCTAAAGCTACAAGTTTGGGTAGTGCGTCCTCCTCACAGTGTTCAGCTACAAGTTAGTGTAGTGCGTCCTCCTCACAGTGTTCAGCTAAAACTACAAGTTAGTGTAGTGCGACCTCTGCACAGTGTTCAGCTAAAGCTACAAGTTAGTGTTGTGCGTCCTCCTCACAGTGTTCAGCTAAAACTATAAGTTAGTGTAGTGCGACCTCCTCACAGTGTTCACTAAAGCTACAAGTTAGTGTAGTGCGTCCTCCTCACAGTGTTCAGCTAAAACTACAAGTTAGTGTAGTGCGTCCTCCTCACAGTGTTCAGCTAAAGCTACAAGTTAGTGTAGTGCGTCCTCCTTACAGTGTTCAGCTAAAACTACAAGTTAGTGTAGTGCACAGTGTTCAGCTAAAGCTACAAGTTAGTGTAGTGCGTCCTCCTCACAGTGTTCACTAAAGCTACAAGTTAGTGTAGTGCGTCCTCCTCACAGTGTTCAGCTAAAACTACAAGTTAGTGTAGTGCGTCCTCCTCACAGTGTTCAGCTAAAGCTACAAGTTAGTGTAGTGCGTCCTCCTTACAGTGTTCAGCTAAAACTACAAGTTAGTGTAGTGCACAGTGTTCAGCTAAAGCTACAAGTTAGGGTAGTGCGTCCTCCTCACAGTGTTCAGCTAAAACTACAAGTTAGTGTAGTGCGACCTCTGCACAGTGTTCAGCTAAAGCTACAAGTTAGCGTAGTGCGTCCTCCTCACAGTGTTCAGCTAAAACTATAAGTTAGTGTAGTGCGACCTCCTCACAGTGTTCACTAAAGCTACAAGTTAGTGTAGTGCGTCCTCCTCACAGTGTTCAGCTAAAACTACAAGTTAGTGTAGTGCACAGTGTTCAGCTAAAGCTACAAGTTAGGGTAGTGCGTCCTCCTCACAGTGTTCAGCTAAAACTACAAGTTAGTGTAGTGCGACCTCTGCACAGTGTTCAGCTAAAGCTACAAGTTAGCGTAGTGCGTCCTCCTCACAGTGTTCAGCTAAAACTATAAGTTAGTGTAGTGCGACCTCCTCACAGTGTTCACTAAAGCTACAAGTTAGTGTAGTGCGTCCTCCTCACAGTGTTCAGCTAAAACTACAAGTTAGTGTAGTGCGTCCTCCTCACAGTGTTCAGCTAAAGCTACAAGTTAGTGTAGTGCGTCCTCCTCACAGTGTTCAGCTAAAACTACAAGTTAGTGTAGTGCATCCTCCTCACAGTGTTCAGCTAAAACTACAAGTTAGTGTAGTGCGACCTCTGCACAGTGTTCAGCTAAAGCTACAAGTTAGTGTAGTGCGTCCTCCTCACAGTGTTCAGCTAAAACTACAAGTTAGTGTAGTGCGACCTCAGCACAGTGTTTAGCTAAAGCTACCAGTTAGTGTAGTGCGTCCTCCTCACAGTGTTCAGCTAAAATTACAAGTTAGTGTAGTGTGAGCTCCTCACAGTGTTCAGCTAAAACTACAAGTTAGTGTAGTGTGACCTCAGCACAGTGTTTAGCTAAAGCTACAAGTTAGTGTAGTGCGTCCTCCTCACAGTGTTCAGCTAAAATTACAAGTTAGTGTAGTGTGAGCTCTGCACAGTGTTCAGCTAAAGCTACCTGTAGAAGGTTGGTGGTGTTTTCCTGATCCTATCACTACCGCAGGCAGCTAAATAAGCTACAAGTTAGTTTTTTGCAAGCTCTGCACAGTGTTCAGCTAAAGATACCTGTAGAAGGTTGGTGGTGTTTTCCTGATCCTATCACTACCGCAGGCAGCTAAATAAGCTACAAGTTAGTGTAGTGCGTCCTCCTCACAGTGTTCAGCTTAGTGCAGCTACAGGCCATTAGTATGCCTGGAAGGCCAACAAGGAGAGGCAGACAGTCACAAGCCAATAAAAGAGGGCAAGCAGGCTCTGTGTCTAGAGGCAACAGTGCTGGTCATGGAGACGGTGCATCCTCATCAGCACGTGGCTGTGGGACATGCTTGGCCTTTTTTTCAGCAGCTGGCTGTGTTGAGCCACAACATGCGGAAGACTTAGTCGAGTGGATGACAAAGCCGTCCTCATCCTTCTCATCCTCTCTCACCCATGCTCAGGGTACTTTGTCTGGCAAAGCAGCTGCCAACGTGGCCTCTTCCCTCGGCTCAATGGCATCAGTGACTCCTTCCCTAGCCCCACAATGTCCTCCTGAGGAGTCTCTCGAACTGTTTGACCACATTGTTGGGTACATGTTCCAGGAGGATGCCCAGCATTTAGAAGGCTCTGATGATGATACTGAGCTGGATGAAGGCAGTAACGTGAGCACGGACAGAGGGGGTGCCCAAGAAGGACAGCAATCTGGCAGTCATGCTCCGCCTGCTGCAGCATACTGCCAGGTTTTCTCCAGTGATGAGGAGGGAGGGGATGATGAGTTCACTGACTCAACGTGGGTGCCTGATAGGAGAGAGGAGGAGGAGGCACATCACCAATGAGGCAAGATGCCCTCCATGGGCCAGCCTAAGGGCAGTACACTGACTACATCACACCCTAAAGCTCCGCATGTGCAGGGTGCTGCTGTCTCTGCGCGTTATTCCAAAAGTTCTTTGGTGTGGGCCTTTTTTGAGACAAGTGCATCAGATCGCACCACTGCTATTTGTAACATATGTCTCAAGTGTATCTCGCATGGCCAAAACATCTCCCGCTTGGGCACCACATGCTTGACCAGACATATGTTGACCTGCCATTCAGTTCGTTGGCAAGCGTATCTAAAAGACCCACACCAAAGAACAAAGAGGACCTCTCCTTGCTCCACATCAGCTGAGATCTCCAAACCCACTATACCTTCATTCCTCTCTGAGACCTGCACTGAGAGGAATGAAGGTGTAGAATTAGGTGTGTCACAGCCAAGTACTTGTGGGCAATCTGCTTTTGGTACACCAATGTCAGATTGTACCAGACAAATTTCCCTGCCCCAGCTGCTGCACCACTGAAAGAAGTTCACTCCCAGCCATCCACATGCCCAGCGGTTGAATGCTAGCTTGGCTAAATTGCTAGCACTTCAACTGCTGCCTTTTCATTTGGTAGACTCTGCCCCCTTCCGTGAGTTTGTGGAATGTGCGGTTCCTCAGTGGCAGGTACCCAAACACCATTTTTTCTCACAGAAGGCGATTCCGACTCTCTACCAGCATGTGGAAGGCAATGTCCATGCCTCGCTGGACAGGGCGGTCAGCGGTAAGGTGCATATTACCGCTGACTCATGGTCCAGCAGGCATGGACAGGGACGTCACCTAAGTTTCACCGTGCATTGGGTTACTCTGCTGGCAGCTGGGAAGGATGCAGGACAAGGTGCAGTAGTGTTGGAGGTTGTTCTGCCACCACGCCTCCAAAATGCCACTACTAATGATTGTGACACACCTCTCTCCTCCACCCCCTCCTGTTCTTCTTCCTCCATGGCCTCTTCCTGTGCTTTGTCCTCGGAACCAGCGGAGCTCTGTAGGCGTTCAAGGGGCTATGCAAGTATGCAGGCCAAAATATGCCATGCGGTGCTTGAGCTGGTGTGCTTGGGGGACAGGAGCCACACTGGGGCAGAGGTTCTGTCAGCTCTGCAGGGGCATGTTCAGAGGCGGTTGACAGCACGCCAACTTAAGGCAGGAATGGTGGTTTGTGACAATGGCACCAACCTCCTCTCTGCCCTCCGACAGGGACAAATGACCCATGTGCCCTGTTTGGCTCTTGTCCATAACTTGGTGGTGCAGCGGTTCTTGGGCAGGTACCCGGGCTTACAGGATATCCTGAGGCAGGCCAGGAAAGTCTGTGTGGATTTCCGCCGGTCATATAATGCCAGTGCTCGGCTGGCAGACCTCCAAAAGGAGTTTAACCTGCCCAGGAACCGCCTAATCTGTGACATGCCCACCAGGTGGAACTCAACGTTGGCCATGCTGCAGCGGCTGCACATGCAGCAGAAGGCCATCAATGAGTACCAGTGGGACTATGACACCAGAACAGGGTCAGGGGAGCTTGTTTTTTTTCCCCACGTCAGTGGGCCATGATCAGGGATGCATGCACTGTCCTGTCACCATTTGAGGAGGCCACGAGGATGGTGAGCAGTGACAGTGCATGCATCAGTGACACTGTCCCCCTTGTCCACCTGTTGGAGCACACGCTGCGTGGAATAATGGACAGGGCACTTGAGGCAGAACAGAGGCAGGAAGAGGAGGACTTCCTTAGCTCTCAAGGCCCCCTTTATCCCTTTACAGTGTTCCTGCGTGCCCGCTGATCACACAGGAAAAGGAGGAGGAGGATTGTGTCAGTATGGAGGTGGAGCCTGGCACTCAGCATCAGCAGCAGTCTTTAAGGGATCATTTAGAGTCCCAAGAAACACATGGACTTGTACGTGGCTGGGAGGAGGTGGCTGCGGATCATGTCGTCCTTAGTGACCCAGAGGACTCCGGACTGAATGCCTTAGCAAACCTACGCTGCATGGCCTCCCTGATCCTGCAAAGCCTGCGGAAGGATCCTCGTATTCGTGGTATCAAGGAGAAGGACCAATACTGGCTGGCAACCCTCCTTGATCCACGTTACAAGGGTAAGGTTGCGGACCTTATCTTGCTGTCAAAGAGGGAGCAGAGGATGAAACATCTTCGGGAGGCCTTGCAGAAAGGTTTGTGCAACGCGTTCCCAGAGACTGTGAGGTCACAAACTTCTGTTTCTAGACAACGTGTTGCTGTGGCTTCGGTCAGTCAAAGAAGGAGCGGTGGAGAAGGTGGTCGTCTGACCGATGCGTTCAGACAATTTTTTAGTCCACAGCCCCAAGGTATGATCAGTTCCAGCAACCATCGCCAGCGTCTGTTTTACATGGAGCAGGAATACCTAGGAACAAGATCTGACTTGGACACCTTTTTCCACTGAAAATCCTCTGAGAGGGGGGCAGGAGGCGGAGCCTAGCAGAGCAGACATGCATTGTTAGAGCTCCACACCGCTGAGGAGAGAAGAGAAGGACAAAGCGGAGCCTGCAGGCTCAAAAGGTATCCATTTGAACCTTTTTGCCCCAGGGAACAAACTGTGAAAGTTTGGGCAGGAAATATGGTACTGGGAGGAAACCGTGGCAGAAATAAAAATCACCTCACAAAGAGCTCACAGGCACTCACTGCAGCTGAAGCAGCTCCAGTCACCTCACAAGATACAGCATCAGGGCGCTCTCACACACAGAAAATGTCACAGCAAGACTCTCAATTTGAGTCAGATACAGAACAAATCCTCTCACAAACTTCTCCACAAGCCTCCTCAGTATCCCCAGTAATATTATTACAATTTGAAAAGATGCTTCATAAGGCTTTAAAACAAACCTCAGACCAAATAACAAAAAGCCTAACCAAAGAAATAAGAGAGCTGGGAAACCGCACCGCAGCCTTAGAAATAAAAATGGATGAAATTGAAATTACAACCCAAGAAAATATAACAGAATTGGAACAATTAAAAAAAGAGAATTTAATACTTCAAACTAAGCTCGAAGATTACGAAAATAGAGCCAGACGTTCAAACTTGCGCATAAGGGGAATACCTGAAACTGTGACAGACCTGCAATCTACTATTACTGCTCTATTACAAGAACTAAAGCCAGATATCCCTATTGAACGTTTAGAACTGGACAGAGTACACAGAGCCCCCACAGCCAAAAAGAAAGATGGACCCCCACGTGATATAATCACAAAATTTCATTATTACAGAACGAAAGAACAAATACTAATTGCTGCAAGAGAAAAAAAGGAACTTAATTTTCAAGGACACAATTATCAAATTTTTGCCGACCTATCCCAACTTACTATTACTAAAAGACGATCCATGAAACCCCAACTAATGGAACTGCAACGCCACAACATTATGTATCAATGGGGCTTCCCCTTTTCAGTCAGATTTAACTACCAAGGTACAATTTACAGAAGCAGATCAGCAGATGAACTACAACAAACACTTTTAAAATTAAATCTGACAGAACCCACAAGCAGCAACTCTCCCACACGCAGAAGAATGGCATCATCTTCACCTTCAGGCAGCACCCAGAAAATTTCAGAACAAAATGGGAATCATCATTCTCACAAAAGAGGCCGTTATGCCACATCATCCATGGACCAAGAAGATTCAATGGACTGACATCCTAATTCCTGATATCTCTTCATTTATTATACTAAGAGATGGTTCTCTATAAAAAACCTATATTTATAACTGAATGTAACTGCATTCTGATAGTCACACACTGTGTGGGATCGTTACATTCCAGTTATATTTCTTATTACTTCTGATTCATATAGCCTTAGAATATATAAGTGAAATAAGGAAATTCATGTTCAGTTATATATTATCAGGTAATAACAATAGATTTATTACTTTTTAGGACAAATATGTTCAATAATCCAGAAGTAATGGAAGCTTTTTCTTTCTTTTCTTAAAACAAATATATTATTACCTAACTAGTTCCTAGAATTATGTTTTTGTTTATTCTAATTTGAAGCAATACAACCTCAATTTTATGAGTTAACATATCTAAACAGTTACATATGAATAAAATATGTAATTGTTTACTCTAAAAGGGTTCAAATCCCAAAATAATTCAAACTATCTTCATCAATACCAAAGTTATTAACAGTACCTTTCTAACTGAATTATTTAGCCTAGGGCAAGACTAACCATATACAACCACCCTGGAATAAATAATTTCAACAAAAACTATATTCTGCACTCCAATTAATAAAACATCATTTTGATGTCTTTTGACATAGTACTTCTCTCCTGTAAGCGGAAGATCCGTGTACCCCCATTAGCCCTCCTCATTCTCCCAACCATATTATGTGGGAGTGTGACGAAGGCACTTATTCCCCTGATTGAGATATTTATTCTCTTTCACGGGTAAATTGTGACTACTTGCAAAAAATAATTTATACAATGTATCATCTAATCTCATATGTTTTTTGTTTACTCTTTACTCCAGAATTCACTGGTTTCTTTTCTATCTATTCATCTCTTCAGTCCACACAGGTTGATCTGCGCAGTCAGCTCTGCATAACAAAAAGTAAGTCAAAACTATTTGATCTATTGCCATGGCACCACTGAATATACTTTCCCTGAATGTTCAGGGAATAAATGTCCCTCAAAAAAGGACCAAAGCCTTCCGTACTTTCCATAACAAGAAGGCTCACATAGTATGCCTCCAAGAAACACACTTCACCAAAGATTCTACTCCAAAATATATTTCTCCTTTTTATCAACAAATTTACACGGCTTCTGCCTGTACCAAGCAAAGGGGAACTCTAATTGCATTTCACCGATCCACACCATTCACCTTATCATCAGAAATTAAAGACCCAGAAGGTAGATACCTGATACTCATGGGTTATATAATGGATACAGCAATCACAGTGATTTCCTACTACGCTCCTAACAAACAACCTACACTATTCCTCTCACATATATTACAAGTGATTAATACACACAAAATAGGAACAGTGATAATGTGTGGGGATTCGAACCAGGTCCTCCTCCCATTTCTAGATAAATCACCTTTTACACCATCCAAAATAACCTCTAGATTACCTTTTTCTCAACTTCTTTCCAAATACAATCTGGTAGATTCATGGAGAGAAAGTAACCCAATGAAAAAGAAATTCACTTATTTCTCGCACCCTCATCAAACTTTCACCAGAATAGATCATATTTTCCCTTTTCGTCATTTCTAGACAGCCACAATAGAGAGATAGTCTCCTCCCCTTCCTCTGGAAACACTGCACCAGCCCATAAATTCTCTCCTCCCCTGCCAAACCTCAGTTATTAGTGTTTCCTCCGGTGGGGAGACACTGTGCAGAGGAACCAGGCCGGGTGCAGTCAGGGAGATTGTGGCCTTCTAAAGAGAACATCCATAGGGAAGCAGGGGCTTCCAGGATAAAAAAGTGGCGGTACATACCGCAGCTGAAGCCACCCCTTCCTTGCCGAGCGCGGCATCAGGTCGTGGGGGACCCCTATCGCGTCCACAGGGCCGCAGCATGGAGACAGTCCGCTCTCCCTGTACTTTGTACAGGCCGCAAAATTTGGAACCAGCGGGCCGGACGACGGGTGACGTCATTTCCGGCGGGGGGGCGGACGCTTTCCCTTTGACCCGCGACTTCCGGTTTCGGGTCGCGGTGCTGATAGGGGGCCGGGCTCAGGCTGGAGTGAGTCGCTACACGTGGAGACAGTGTGAGACTCTACACAGGCAACCACCTGCAGTCATGTCTGAGGCAGATGCTGCAACTCATACGGACGCTATCTCCAGCCTTCCAAAGGTAAGAGTTCCCTGGGGAAGGGTCCTCTCTATCTAAGGATTGTTCCCCCTCATGTATGGTTCCTTACTTAGAGGGGGGGCAGACCCCCTGGGTGGTCAGGGGGTGGGGGGTGTGCGCAGTTCCCTTAAAGTGGTTCTGGTACACTCCCAGGGTTGTTTCCACTTAAATATGCTGAATGTAATATGTGTTTTTTGTATGTAATTTCAGAAATCTACAGAAAAAACAAAGTCCACGCATGTCTCTAAAAGGAAGTGTGCCTCTTGCAGAGACAGTTTAGGGGAAACATGGACAAAAGTTTTGTGTAAAGAATGCATAGACTCCCTGGTTTAGGAAAGGGAATCTGAACAGCAGTCTGGTCTGGCAGCTTCTGTGAAGGAACTGTCATCCACCTTTTCATCCTTTAAAACGTTTTTTGAGACGTTTCAGCTTCCCTCTAAACCCATTCAGCAGGATACAACCCCGCCTCATGCTCAGGGCTCTGCACCTGCCAGATCTACTAATTTAGTTATGGCAGAGGAAATGTCAGGCCCTTCCGGGGTGGAGCTGAGGCAACCGGACAGTGGCACGTCTGACTCCCATGAGGAGTCAGAAGGGGAAGACCAGGACGGGGAGTCCAGGAAAATCTCCAGGTATAAATTGTCCCTGGATGAGGTGGAAGACCTCTTAGGGGCAATATATACAACCCTCGGTATACACGAGGATAAAAAACCCCTATCTCTCCATGACCTTATGTATAAGGGCTTGGGAGATCAAAAAAGAAAAGTTTTTCCAGTACATGACGTTCTGGTGGAAACAATTAAAAAGGAGTGGCAGGATCCTGAGAGGAAACCCTTTTTTTCTAGCTCCCTTAAAAGAAGGTTCCCGTTTTCAGAGGATCCAGCGTCCATTTGGAATAAAAATCCCAAATTAGACGCCGCCTTCTCTCAGGTCTCTAGACACACAGACCTGGCATTTGAGGATATGGGGGCCTTGTCGGATGTCATGGACAAGAGGATAGACTCACTTCTAAAAAAGACGTGGGACTCAACTGTGGGTAATTTAAAGCCAGAAATGGCTGTTACTGTGGTAGCCCGCAATTTAGAACATTGGCTTTTCCAGATTCAGGAGCATATTGAAGCTGGCACAGCCAAGGAAACTATCCTAGCTTCATTCCCCACGATTCTGCGAGGAATCGCATATATTGCCGACGCCTCGGCAGAGTCAGTTCGTATGTCGGCCAGATCAGCGGCGCTGGAAAATTCGGCCAGAAGAGCGCTCTGGCTGAAAACTTGGCCGGGGGACACCGCCTCCAAGGTCAAATTGTGCGGGATACCCCTGACAGGTGATCTACTCTTTGGCCCTGGGTTAGAGATGGTCTAAGACCGTACAGCGGACAAAAAGAAGTCCTTTCCGCTTAAACGGAAGGCCCCAGCTCAGACAAGGAAGGGGTTTCGTCCGAAAAAAGGCAAGGAATCTCCCAAACAAGGGAAGAAAACTTGGGGCCAAAGAGGTAAGGGCAGAGGAGGGGCGATTTTTCGCCCTCCTGAGAAAACCCGTACAGATCAATGACTCTCTAGGGACGGTGGGAGGAAGACTGGGGGCCTTTCTTCCACAGTGGGAGACCCTCTCTCCCAATCGATTTATCCTGGGGATCATAAGAAGGGGATATCTCCTGGAATTCTCAAAGCCCCCCCCGCAGAGGTTCCTGGTTACGCAGCTTTCCTCCTGCACAGCAAAGGCCGAAGCTTTGGTCGACGCCCTGAAAGAACTGGAGATTCAGAACGTAGTTCGCAGAGTACCAAAGGGGCAGGAAGGAGAGGGGTTCTAGTCCCACGTATTTGTGGTGAAAAAACCCTCAGGGAAATTCAGATTGATTCTGAATTTAAAACCCTTAAACAGGTCAATTTGCTACAGAAGATTCCGCATGGAATCAATTTTTACGGTCAGGGCCCTGCTGCCACACAACTGCTACATGGTGTCTCTGGACCTCAGGGACGCGTATCTACATGTCCCTATCGCAGAAACTTCCCAAAAGTTTCTCCGGTTAGCAATAGACCTGAAAGGTACAATACTGCATTTACAGTTTCAAGCACTACCTTTCGGGCTATCCTCCTCGCCCCGCATATTCACAAAGGTACTGGCAGAGGCCTTGGCCTTCCTGCGACTCCAGGGGGTGTCAGTCATAGCCTATCTGGACGACCTGCTCCTATTTGCAGTATCCCCAGAACAGTTGATCAAGGACCTCGATCTAACCAAGAGGGTACTAACAGGGTTGGGATGGCTGCTGAACTTAGAAAAGTCCAGTCTTATTCCTTCACAGCGCATTGTGTACCTGGGATACCTGCTGGACACTACGCTTTTGAGGGTTTTCCTTCCAAGGGAAAAGATTCTAAAGCTGGACAGAGCAGTTCTCTCCCTCCAGTGCAACCAGCTGGTGTCAAAAAGGTCCATAATGTCTACGTTAGGCCTTCTAACGTCTACTCTTCCAGCAGTGCAGTGGGCAGGATTACATTTTCGTCCCCTGCAATCTTATGTACTAAGAGTATGGGACCACAGTCAGAGGGATCTAGACACCTTAGTACAGGTTCCCCATCAAATAAAGATATCTCTTTGGTGGTGGAGGAAGGAAGTGAATTTGTCACAGGGACGTCTGTGGCTTATCCCAGTCCCGCAGATCGTAACCACGGACGCAAGTGGCAAAGGCTGGGGGGCACATTTGGGATCCCTTCTAGCGCAGGGCACATGGAAGGGCGACGAACTGCAAAGATCTTCCAACTGGAAAGAGTTGAGGGCAGTGGGCCTAGCCCTCAGATTTTTCAAAAAGGAACTCCAGGGCCACCATATACAGGTACGGTCGGACAACTCATCCCTAGTGGCCTATATAAACAAGCAGGGAGGCACCAGGAGCGGAAGTCTGTTGGCCCTAGCAGAGGATATTCTAAGCTGGGCCGAGTCTAACACTCTCTCACTCTCAGCGGTTTTTTTGAGAGGGGAGAAAAATATAATCGCAGATTTCCTCAGCCGGAGGAGTCTAAAGGAGGGAGATTGGGCCCTCAACCAGGAGGTCTTCAATCTCATATCCGAGAAATGGGGACCCCCGGAAGTAGATCTTTTCGCTTCAAAAGACAACGCGAAAAACCCCTGTTTTTTCTCCCTACATGCAGGGGAAGGAGCACTGGGGGTGGACGCATTGTCTCAGAACTGGCATTTCAGGACATGCTACGCCTTCCCTCCTCCGGTGCTATTACCGGCGGTTCTGAGGAAGTTTCAACTAGAGAGCACCTCTCTCATTCTAGTAGCTCCACATTGGCCGAAAAGGGCATGGTTTTCAATCCTCAGTCAGTTAGCAGCGGAGCCGCCCCTTTTCCTTCCACCTCGAAAGGATCTTCTGTCGCAGGGTCCAGTCCTCTGCCCACAAGTGCAGCAGTGGAAATTAGCGGCCTGGCTACTGAGGAGGGTATTTTAAAATCTAAGGGATTTTCAGAGAGCTTAATCTCCACCCTCCTCAACAGTAGGAAAAAGGAGACACGTAAGATTTACAAAAAGGTCTGGCTCCTTTTCAACAAATGGTGCATAGAAAATTCCTTCTCGGTGCAGAGTCCCGTAGCTGTGTTGGAGTTTCTGCAGTGTGGAGCGGACAAGGGTTTATCCGTAGGCACCCTTAAAAGTCAGGTTTCAGCACTCAGTGTTTATCTGGAGAAGTCTCTGGCTACCAATCCATGGGTGGTCAGATTCTTTAGGGCACTGTCAAGACAGAGACCTACCCGAGGTCCACCCTTTCCCGGGTGGGATCTATCTCTGGTTTTACAGAGCCTTACGGGTATTCCCTTTGAGCCATTGGACAAGTGCCTGTTAAGGGAGCTTACCCTAAAAACAGTATTTTTAGTAGCAGTGACAACTGCCAGGAGAGTCAGCGAAATTGAGGCGTTATCAATTAGACCTCCTTTTTGTGTTATTTTGCCAGACAGGATAGTCCTTAAGACTGATCCAGCTTTTTTGCCTAAAGTGGCGTCAGGCTTTCACAGAAGCCAGGAAATAGTCCTACCCTCGTTTTGTCCCAATCCTTCAGGTGAAAGGGAACTAAAATTTCATGTTTTAGATGTGAGGAGGTGTATCCTACAATACCTAGAGATGACTAAAATGATAAGGAAGTCTGATTCTCTATTTATTTTGTTTTCTGGGGCCAGAAAGGGTCTCAGAGCGTCCCGACGCACGATTGCCAGATGGCTTAGATTAGCTATTGGGCAGGCATATTCTTTAGCAGGGAAGGAGATTCCTAGAGGCATAAAGGCACACTCCACCAGAGCAGTGGCAACTTCCCAGGCAGAGAAGGCTGGAGCAACGCCAGAGCAAATATGCAAGGCAGCGACATGGTCCAGCTACTCCACTTTCGTTAGACATTACAGAGTGGACCTGGTGGCGGCAGGTGAGCAGTCTTTTGGGCGAAAAGTTCTGCAAGCTGTAGTCCCACCCTAATTGGTAAGTGCTCGATTATCCTCTCTATTGTGGCTGTCCTGAAATGACGAAAAGGGAAAATTAAAGTTACGTACCGGTAACGTCTTTTCCTGTAGTCTTTCAGGACAGCCCTAGTTACCCACCCTAAGCTTGGGGGGGTCTTATTTAAGACCGGAACGCAATATGATAATGATATTGATTGGTATGTTATTAATGTGTTCTTGTGTCTCCCCAGCTGGCCGGAGGTACTCTTGAAAGAACTGAGGTCTGGCAGGGGAGGAGAGAATTTATGGGCTGGCGCAGTGTTTCCAGAGGAAGGGGAGGAGACTATCTCTCTATTGTGGCTGTCCTGAAAGACTACAGGAAAAGACGTTACCGGTACGTAACTTTAATTTTTCTAACAATAGGAATGATACCAGAAATTATTGCATCAGATATAATTCCGATTCCGTGGTCTGACCATAATGCAGTATACACTACTATAGCCTCAGCCATACAAAAAGCACATGACCCAACGTGGTACTTACCGGATATAATGCTCAAACACCCACTACATCAGATGGCCATTGAACAAGCTTTAAAGGAATACATATCAATTAATAATACAACAGACATCTCCCCAATAACACTGTGGGAAGCTCATAAGCCTGTCTTGCGTGGTACAATACAAAGACAAATGGCACTATTTAAACGGGAACGCAAAAATCTAGCAAAAAAACTAGAACACAATTTTAATGCAGCCTACATATCATTTCAAGATAATCCATCTCAGAGTACAAAATCTCATCTGGAAAAATCTAGATTGGAATACGATCTATTTCTCACTGAGTCAGTTGATAAATCCCTCAAACGCTCCAAACACAATTTCTACATGAATACAAACAAACCAGGTACATATTTGGCTCAGGCATTAAATTCAACTAACAAATCTTTCAAACCAATACATTTGAAATTATCAAAAAATGTTTACACTTGTAATCCAGTTAAAATAGTCCATAAATTTCACTCACATCTCGCAACTTTATACAAGACAAACAATGAATTTAATCCTACAGAGGCTGAATCCTTCTTCTCAAAAATAGCCTTACCTGAGTTATCTCAGAATCAAAAAAGCAGTTTGGATGAGCCTATAACTATAGATGAAGTTGCTAAAGCCATAAAAGACCTAAAACTTAACAAAAGACCAGGCCCAGATGGCTACTCGGCTTTATACTATAAAACATTCTCAGAAATACTCTCTCCCATTCTCACTGAAACTTTTAACAAACTTCTAGATGGACATTCTTTTCGGCAAGAAACACTAATGGCAATTGTTTGTATGATCCCAAAACCCCTTTCTGATGATACTTCCTGTGTGAATTATCGGCCTATCTCTCTGTTAAACCTCGATATTAAATTATTAGCAAAAATAATAGCAAAACGCCTCAATAGCATTATAGGAAAATTAATACATAGAGATCAAGTAGGCTTCATGTCAAATAGACAGGCAGGCGATAATATACGCAGGGCAGTGTTATTGGCACATATTGCTAAAAAATGGAAAATCCCTTTATGTTTTCTATCCCTCGATATTAAGAGGGCATTTGACACAGTATCCTGGCAATATATGCAATATTCATTACAAAAATGGGGTTTTGGACCCCACTTTTTAACATGGATCAAAGCATTATATAATAAACCCAAAGCCTATATAAAATATGCTGGATACAAAGCTGATGCCTTTAATATCGAAAGAGGTACCCGACAGGGTTGCCCATTATCTCCCTTATTATTTGTCCTTATACTCGAACCCATGGCCCAATACATCAGAGCAAACCAAACTATAACTGGCATTGAAGTAGGAGGTATTACACACAAATTATGTATATTTGCAGACGATATATTACTTTTTCTATCATCACCACAGGTCTCTGGTCCTAACTTAATACCAGCTCTTGATGGATTTGTAGCCCTATCCGGCCTTATGATTAATCCTAAGAAATGCCTAGTGCTTAATATTTCACTCACAAACATGGAATTGATCCCGGCTAGGGCTGCACTCCCATTCACATGGGCAGAAAAATCAATCCCATATCTTGGAATTCATTTAACAGCATCTCATTCTGACTTATTCTCAACCAATTATCCTCCTGTATTAAGACAGATCACAAATCTAATAAAACAATGGTCGCAACTTCCTTTATCCTGGATAGGGAAGATTAATGCAATCAAAATGACTATTCTACCCAAATTGCTTTATCTATTCAGAGTCCTCCCTATTCCAATTCCTTCCTATTTTTTGAGAATAGTACAAAAAAGAGCAACTTCGTTTATATGGGGCTCTTCTAAACCACGTATACCTATACATACACTACATCTTCCCAAAAATAAAGGAGGCCTGGGATACCCTAATTTTACTAACTACTACAAAGAAGCACATTTGGCCAGTCTGTCCAAATACCATGCAAAACAGGAAATGCCATTATGGGTATTTATAGAGGCTTCAGAAAATGACCCTCTATTAATATCAAATTTATTATGGCTTGATCCTAAAGACCGCTTTAAAATTCATAATCCCATAACTAAACACTTCTTATCTCTCTGGGATAAACTAAAAACCAAATATCAGTTACAATCTCCACACAATCCTCTCCTTTCTTTTATCAGAAATCCGGCCTTTTATCCGGCATGGATCTACCCAAATTCTTTTAAAGCTTGGACAACATCAGGCATTCAGACACTAAATGACTTCATAGCATCTAAATCATTCCTTTCATTCCCATCGGTTAGAGAAAAATATGATCTACCAAACTCTGAGATATTTAGATATATACAAATCAAAAATTTCTATACACCATTTCTAAAGGGGGATACACCATTATCCCAATTATCCATTTTTGAATCAATCTGTACAAAAGATCCATTTGCTAAAGGTACAATTTCATCACTTTATAATCAATTATATGGAGTAGCAAATCTTAATAGACCCTCTTACGTTCAGAGGTGGGAGGAGGACCTGGGACGAATTTTAGAAGACACGGACTGGTCTAACATATGGCTCACATCTAAGTCATCTTCACCCAACATCTTAGCACTGGAGACAAATTATAAAGTCCTAACTCGCTGGTACCTTGTACCCGCTAGAGTGGCAAAATATTCACCTAATACCTCAGCTCTTTGTTTTCGAGGATGCCCAGAAATAGGCACATATTTACACATATGGTGGACGTGCCCAGTAATCCAAACCTTCTGGAAGGAAGTCTTCGTGATTGCATCTAAAATATTTAAAAAAATAATACAACCAGATCCATATTTAACTTTACTTAATCGAAAACTGGAATGGTTAACACTCTCTCAATTCAAACTTATGATCCAACTAATAACGGCTGCAAAACAAACAGTGGCCAAGGCATGGAAATCTCCTACATTGGTACTAGCAGAAACAATTCACAGAATGAATAATACAATGTCCCATGCTAAGATGGTAGCCATCGATCAAAATCAAATTCCAAAATTTGAAAAACTTTGGCATCCTTGGATAAAACAACAGTTTCTGTCAAACTTCAATGACTCTGTCCCGTTGCCATGGTAACAGATTAAATGACTTACAGAGACACCCATTCTAAGGCATCAAAGAGAACTAAAAAGAATAATAAACTGACGAGCGGGACAACCTTGTGGACCATACCTCTACCTTTCAACCCTTTTTCTTCTTTCTCTTTCCTTTTCTCCACCTTACGATTAAAGCTCATTATCAGAATTTATTTGACCTATATACACTCTACTTGTAAACAATATGTATAGTAGGTATAAATCATTTAAATACCTACAAAAGTAACTAAGGAAATGATATATATCTTTAATTTAGGTTTACGTGAACCCAATGTTTAATATTTGAAATTTCATGATATTTACCTATATAAACCCTACTGTAAAACAATGAGCTTACTTTATAGATCCTTGTAAACTTACTTTATGTATCTTTATAACATTGTATACTCAATAAACTTCTTTTGACAAGGAAAATCCTCTGGGTTACTGGGTCTTGAGGATGGATCACTGACCAGAGCTTGCACAGTATGCAATTGAGCTACTGGCCTGTCCTGCATCCAGCGTTGTTTCAGAATGCACATTCAGTGCTGGAGGCTTTGTAACCGATCACAGGGTGCGTCTGTCCACCGACTCGGTCGATCGACTGACCTTCATAAAAATGAATCAGTCTTGGGTCACCACCAGCTACCAAGCACCTGATGCTGATGTAACCGAATAATTTTTTTTGAAATCTCAGATCCCCTCAAAGACTGCCTATGCTGATGCTGAGTGACTATCCTGAGTAATTATCCTCTTCCTCCTCAATGATCACGCTGATAGCTTGTAAGAACATTTTTGGTTCTGGGCGCCACCACCAGTGCCTAAGGCCCAATTTTTCAGCCCCTGTTTAACAGGGGCATGTAATTACAATTTTTGATGCAATACTTTGCAGCAGGGCTCGTTTCTGTGTTCCAACTAGAGTATCTGTGAGGGGTTGCAGTGTTGTGGCACCAGCACCAGTGCCTAAGGCCCAATTAACAGGGGCATGTAATTACAATTTTTGATGCAATTCTTTGCAGCAGGGCTAGTTCCTGCGCTCCAACTAGAGCATCTGTGAGGGATTCCAGTGTTGTGGCAACACCACCACCACCAAAGGCCCAATTTTTCTGCCCCTGTTTAACAGGTGCATGTAATTACAATTCTTGATCTAATATTTCACAGCAGGGCCCGTTTCTGCGCCCACCAAGAGTAACTGTGAGGACTTACAGTGTTGTGGCACCACCACCACCACCAAAGGCCCAATTTTTCTGCCCCTGTATAACAGGGGCATGTAATTACAATTCTTGGTCTAATATTTCACAGCAGGGCCCTGTGAGAGCTTACAGTGTCGTGGCCACAACAACACCTAAGGCCCAATTTTCTGCTGAGTATATAGGGCAGGCCCCTACTTTCAAACATCCAAGTTACAAACAACTCCTACTTGCAAACGGAAGGTGACAACAGGAAGTGAGATGAAATCTAACCATAGGAAGGGAAATTCTCTCCTGTAAGTGTTAATATGGGAAATATATTTCTCCTTTCCACTGATGCTTTATCACCAATCCTTGTTTCACAAAAAAGTGAGGTGAAATCTTCTGAAGAGGAGCACAGACAGCAAAACAAATGTCACAGGGGTGATAACCCTTCCCTATGTTTTCCAAAAAGCTTAAAATAGATTTTTTGGCTGGAGCTAAACACATTAAAAATGTACCAGTTCAAAATTACGAACAGATTCTACTTAACAACAAACTTACAGTCCCTGTCTTGTTTGCACCGCCTGTATACTGCTGTTCAGAGTATAGAGCCTGTATATTGCTGTTTCCTTTTTTAATTTGGGTGTGGAGTTCCCCTTAATATCCATACAAGACCCAAAGGGCCTGGTAATGGACTGGGGGGTACCCATGCCGTTTGTCTCACTGATTTTCATCCATACTGCCAGGACCCGACATTACATTAAAGCCGCAAGCAGTTTTAAATGACTTTTAAATGACTTTTATTCCTTTAAAAATGTAATTTTGTGCAGGGACTGTTCTTAGCACGGGAAACACACGCCACTTTACAGGCATACTATAGACACCCCCCAGGTACGATATTTTTTTTTTTTTTTACTTTAAGCATCATTAGAATCACTGCTCCCGAAAAAACGTCAGTTTTTAAAAGTTTTTTTTGCATTGATTCGTATCCCCTGGGGCAGGACCCGGGTCCCCAAACAATTTTTAGGACAATACCATGCAAATTAGCCTTTAAAATGAGCACTTTCGAACGTTCGAGTCCCATAGACGTCAATGGGGTTCTAACGTTCATGCAAATATTCGGTCCGTTCGCAGGTTCTGGTGCGAACCGAACCGGGGGGTGTTCGGCTCATCCCTAATAGGGATAACACATGTGTGAAACTGTGGGGGGGGCTCAATTTGCTCTAAACCCACACTGCATATATGGTTGCCTGTTTAGAGGGGGAGGCTGGTCCCAGAGAGAAGGTAGGACAGGTCTGCTCCATCATGAATGAGAAGTGCTCCTCATTTGAACAGTGGGGAGCCTAGCTATGCAGAGTGCCCGCCCTGCCGTCTAGATGGAGTGAGGGTCAGACAGAGGGCAGCAGGGAGGATGAGGGGGGAGCCGGGCATCGGAGGTGAGCAGGAGGCACAGGGTGTAGGATGTCTCCAGTGACTCAGCTCTCTCTGGCATGTCATGTCTCATTCAGGCAGGGAGCCTCATGATCACCAGAAGGAGTGCAGCAGCTGTGAGAGCTGGACACTATACCCCTGGCTTATGAGCACCTTTTTGCCTCCCACACTCACCGTGCCTAACTGGGACTGCATGATCCCCACCACCCACTGCTGCCTAATGCTGAAGAGGTTCTTCTCTGTCCTGTAACACTCCCCCCCTGCTTTCTGGTACCCCCTGCTGTCCCAGCTTTCCCCCTCTTGTGACACTGCCCTCTCCCGTGACCATGCCCCCCTCCTGTCCCACTGTCCACTTCCTGTGATGCTGCCCACCTCTTGTCAGGCTTTAAAATTGCCGGCAATGGCGTCAAACTACGTAAACTTTTAATATCCATAGACAATACTTTAAAAGCTTTTACAGATTACCTGTTAGATTTACACAGAAGGTTTATTGCTAAAATTACTGCCCTTGACCTGCCATTTGCAGTGATACCTAACATGCATGATGCAATCGCTGTTTACATACTGACATGGGACCGATACAAGAGTTCCTCTTTGCACGCGAGTACAGGGAATAGGGGCACTTTAATTATATATATATAATTATATATAATATATTTATATATATATATATAATATTATATTATATTATATTTATATATATATATTATATTTATATATATATATTATATTTATATATATTATATTTATATATATATATTATATTATATATATTTATATATATTATATAAAATATTTTTATATATATATATATATTATATTTATATATTATATTTATATATATATATATATATATATATATATATATATATATATATATATATATATATATATATATATATTTTATATATATATTATATTTAATATAATTTTAATTATTTATTTTGTGTTTTTGTTTTTTAAACTGTCTCTTTATTTTTATTTTATTTTTTTGATCACTTTTATTGTCATCACATGAAATGTAAATATCCCCTGTGGGGCGTATCCAGGATGGCAAAGGGAGCAGACGTGTTTGTCTGAGCTCCCTAAGACCGGCTACCAGTATCCTTATTTATTGGGTGCAGACCCCAAAACCCTGCCTCAACAAGACCCCTCCTGCTAGGGAGATTGTCCTAGCTCATTTTGGGGGTAATAGACCGACGGGAATCCACGGGGGAAGCTACAAGGCCACGCCTCGCGGACTAGGCCGAAGCCGGGGACTCGCCTAGGAAATCCTGCCCGCAGCCTCACACGGTCGGCGCGGTCCCCGTCCGAGAGGCGCCATCCAAAACCCCAGTGGGCTCTTCCTGCCCCCTCCTGATGGGGGATCATCCTGGACTGCTCTGCTGTGAATCGGCTGGCTGACGTGCACAGGAGAGGCCACAGGGCCGCGCTCCGCGGACTAGGCCGAAGCCGGGGACTCGCCTGGAAGATCCTGCCCGCAGCCTCATACGGCCGGCGCGGTCCCCGTCCGGAGGTCGCCATCTGCAGTCCCGGTGGGCTCTCCCTACCCCCTCCTGGTGGGGGGATCATCCTGGACTATTAATCGTGGGAATCGGCTGACTGGAATACATAAAAGAGGCCACAAGGCCGCACCTCGCAGGATAGGCCGAAGCCAGGGACTCGCCTAAGGAATCCTGCCCGCAGCCTCACAGAGCCGGCGCGGTCCCCGTGCGGAAATCACCATCGGAACTCCTGGTGGGCTCTACCTGTCCCCCTCTACCTCTAGTGGCCTCTCTGGGGTATGCAAAGGAGAAAGAGTCAGCCCAGATCCTGGAAGAAGGCCACAAAGTCCGACATTACAGACAGGGCCGCAGCCGGGGCCTCGCCTAAGACTCCTGCCAGGATGGAAAACCAGGCCGAAGACCCTGACAAGCTGCCTGCCACGGCGGCCGATTTTAGAGCGGTTCTACAGGCAATAACTACTTTGACTGGTAAGGTGGATCATATACAGGCGAATGTAGAATTTATTAGAAAAGATTTCGATGCCTTTCGGGGAAGAGTATCTGAGGTGGAGCAGCGGGTCTCCCAGGCGGAAGATACGATCCGTGACCACAGGGCCGACATTCATGCACTTAAAGCCAGGGTAAAGACGCTCGAGTCCCGCGCAGAAGATGCAGAGAACCGCAACAGAAGAAATAACTTGCGCATATTGGGACTCCCTGAGGGGGCGGAGGGCACAAATCCTACGGCCTTCACGGAACGGTTATTACAACAACTACTCCCTACAGCACGTTTTTCCCCGTTCTTTACTGTGGAAAGGGCCCACCGCATACCCACCACCAGGGGACCCCAGGGGGCACTGCCCCGTACCTTCATCTTCAAACTCCTTCATTTTCGAGACAGAGATATTGTGATGAGGGAGGCCAGAGCCCAGGGTGAGCTCCGCTTCGAGAATGCTAAGCTTCTAATTTTCCCGGATTATTCGCTGGAGACCCAAAAACAAAGAAAATCCTTTGACGCGGTTAGAGCGAGGCTCCGCTCTCATCATATTAAATACAGCATGTTGTTTCCGGCCAGGCTGAGGGTGGAGGACGGGGAGTCTGTCCGATTCTTTGTATCCCCGGAGGAGGCCTCCGCCTGGATCGACACACTCCCGCCCAGATAAGTAATCTACCTGACCGGCTGATTAAGCGGATTGATGTTTCTCCTGATTTCCCTATATTGTGCTTTCTCCTGCCTGCTTATTTACTCAGTTATCACTATCTCTATGGCCGGGATCTGGCCCCTGATTGCCTTAGCCATGTGTGGCCTTAAAGACGTGCCTCTCTTATACATTGGCCCTTTTTGGGCCTCCTGTCCTACATTACCTAACAACACTCTATGGCGAATCCTCTGGTAATGACTGAATCATTTGAATTTACCTTGTAACGATACTTCTCAAGTTTGTACCCCCGGCGGCTGCTGGGTGCCTGCACCTGCTCTTTTATCAGTCCGGTCTCCAGCAAGAGACTATATGTGAGATCTAATTGTTGAACTGCAGATGCCGTTTTGCACACGTTCCCCCTTTACAGGCGCGTTCGCCTTGGTTCGAGATTGGGATCCTGAGCCTCCCCCAAGTTGGGGCTGGGGTTGGCGGGGTGGGGGGTGGGGGGGTTGGTTGGGTTTATTTGGTTATGTTTGGTTCTTATGTTTTTTTTCCACAGGCGATGCAGATATAATTGTCACTCAGTGTTTGGGGTGCCACGCCCTGACTTACATGGTGGTCCGAGCGTTGCACCTAAATTTGGGTAGAGGTCCACAGCTGGAAAATGTACATATAGATGACTATGGCTGATTGTACTATTGTCTCATGGAACACTAGAGGCTTAAATTCTTCCGTGAAAAGGTCATTGGTATTTCAATTTCTTAAAACTTATCATCCCCAAATATGTATACTGCAAGAAACTCACCTGACAGGCAGTAAAGTTCTGAGCCTCAGATGGCCATGGGTGGGACATCAATATCACTCTACTCACACCAACTTCTCTAGGGGAGTCAGCATTCTAATTCATAAGTCTCTACCGTTTAGACTGTTGGCGCTGGAACTAGATCCGGAGGGCCGTTTTGTTATACTACATGCCATGGTAGATAGATTGGAACTAGTGGTGGTGGGTCTGTACCTCCCCCCCGGCCTCCATGAGATTGCTTAATCAGCTTATCTCTAAAATTGCCATCTATGCTATGGATAATGTGGTGGTGTTGGGGGATTTTAACATGGCTCCGGATCCTGGGATGGACAGGTTCTCACCCGGAGCCGGCTCTTCAGACCTGATCTCGTGGGCCGAAGCCTCTAACCTGACCGATGTATGGAGATGGAGGAACCCTTCCCGAAGGGCCTACACGTGTCACTCGGCTTCGCATAAGATCTTCTCGCGCATAGACCTGGCCTATGCGGGGGGGTCTGTGCTGCCCAGGGTTAGGGACATCACCATTCTCCCCCGTGGCGTATCCGATCACGCTCCGCTTGCCCTGAGGCTGTGCGTGTCCTGTTCACCAGGTGAGAGTCTTTGGAGATTGTCCAGATTTTGGCTAGATGATTCCAGAATATCGGAACCATTTAGATCTGAGGCAATACAATATTGGCGGGATTTGGACCAATCGATATCTCTGACCACTTCCTGGGACGCATTCAAGGCCTTCACTAGAGGTAACCTGCAGTCTCATATCTGTAAGGTCCGTAAGGACCTGAGAGAGGGGATCCGACGGGCAGTGGAGAGGGTGGCGGTATTAGAGGAGGAATACTCGGAGTCTCGGACTCCGAGAGCGTACTCTGACTTTCAGGCAGCACTGCGGGATGTTCTCCTGCTACGAACATCGGCCACTAAGACTAAATTTCTACATCAGTCCCAAAGAATTTTTGAGCACGGGAAAAAAACTGGTAGTATGCTGGCATGGCTGGCGAAGGAAAGCTCCTCCCCAGTCACTATTTCCGCCATTTATGACTTAGACGGGATGGCCCTAACGGATCCTTAATCATTAATGATAGATTTGCGTCATTTTATCGAGACCTATACGGTTCTAGAATGAATTGTACAGATGCGGAACTGGCGGCATATCTTGACGGGGTGGAGCTCCCTTGCCTGACATCCACGTTTAGAGACGCTTTGGACGGTCCTATCCTGTTAGAGGAAGTACAGAAGGCAGTGACCTCCTTACAAAACGGCAAAACGCCGGGCCCGGATGGGATACCTGCCGAATTCTTTAAGACATATGCAGAAGAAATCCTGCCAATGTTCAAAAGAATGCTCCAAAGCGCCATGGAAGGGAAGTCATTGCCCCCGACAATGGCTGAGGCGGTTATCGTAGTTATTCTTAAACAAGGCAAGCCTCCCGAGCACTGCTCTTCATATCGTCCTATTTCTCTCCTTAATGTGGATGCCAAGCTGTTGGCCAAGGTTTTGGCTGGTCGCCTAAATACTGTGATTACGGCACTGGTGCATGCGGACCAGTCTGGTTTTATGCCGGGCAGGGGGACCGACATAAACATCCGGCGTCTCTTAACGCATCTGTCCAGGGCAAGCGGGGACGGCCCGGAGGTTGTCGCCTCTCTAGATGCCGAAAAGGCTTTTGATTCAGTTGAGTGGCGCTACCTCTGGGCGGTCCTCCGCAAGTTTGGATTTGGCCCTCGCTTTATTAGTTGGGTCCAGATGCTGTACTCTAATCCCACGGCCCGTATATGCACAAACAATTCATTATCCCTACCGTTCCCCCTGTCTAGGGGTACCAGACAAGGCTGCCCACTATCCCCTGGATTGTTCGCGCTGGCCATGGAGCCCATGGCAGCTCGTATTAGATCCGCTTCCTCAGTAAAAGGAATTCAAGTCGGTGTAATAACAGATAAAATATCCTTATACGCCGACGATACCCTCCTTTTCCTTAAAGATATTTCTTCCCTCCCACCCGCACTACAAATAATAGACGAATTCGGATCGTTCTCGGGTATTAAAATGAACTGGTGAAAATCCCTTCTTTTCTCGCTGAATCCAGCGAGTCCCCACCCACCAACAGGCACCCCCCTAAACTGGACATCAGAGTTCAAATACCTGGGTGTAAGGGTTGGGACTCCATTGTCCTCATATTATGAGCTGAACCTTCAACCACTTCTTAAAAATTTTTCACAAAAATGTACAGCCTGGAGGACTCTTCCCCTATCACCCGTGGGTAGGGTAAATTTAATTAAAATGGTTTATCTCCCCAAGTTCCTTTACCTCTTTCGTAATGCCCCCTTAATCCCTCCGGTCTCATTCTTTGCAAGAGTGAAAAGTATAATTTCGTCCTTTGTTTGGAATGGCGGATCCCCGCGATTGGCCATCACTGCCCTCCAGCTGCCCGTCACCCAGGGTGGCCTGTCCCTACCAGATTTTCAGATCTATTTCTGGGCGGCCGTTCTGGTGACGGTCAGATGGTGGTTCTCACAGCTACGGGACAATCCGGCGGTAACCTTGGAGGCAGCCATAATGGGCTCATACTCCTCTCTCAGCAATGTGGTGTTTAGGGGGGTGAGGTCTCACCCCGGCATCACGGACTTGATGCGTACAACCATTACAGTGTGGCACAAGGCCAGGGCCCGCTTTGCCTCTCCCGAGACATTTTCTCCCCATATTCCTTTATGGGGTAATCCCAACTTACCGCACCTGAACACTGTTCCGGATCCCCAGGTTTGGGCAGGAAAGGGCATAGTAAAACTGAAACATATTGTGGTGGGGGGAAAACTGAGATCCTTTGCGGATCTCAAAAGTGCCTACTCACTCCCGGGATGGATGCTGTTTAGGTACTATCAACTTCGGCACGCGTACAAGAAACAGTTCCCAGCTCAGATTATATTGAAATCAGACTCTGTGGAGGGACTACTCACTGCTAGGGTCATAGATAAACCCCTCTCCTCCTTATATGTTCATCTGTCCGTAGCTCCATTGAAAAAACTTGAAAAAACTCATGATAGATGGAAAGTAGATATCCCAGATCTGACAGAGGAGGAATGGGAGTACTGTGTATCATCCTTTGTCACTAATATGATCTCGGCCAGAGACCGTTTTATGCAGGTCAAGTTCCTCCACAGGGCCTATTATACTCCAAAGCGATTAACACTTATGAAACCTAACACTCCGGTGGCCTGTCCTAGGTGTGGTCAGAGCTCTGCTGCTTTCTTTCATATGATATGGTCCTGTCCTCGCCTTGGGGATTACTGGCTTGGGATAACTGACACCCTTAGACGGGTTACCTCTCTAGAACTGGTCACAGACCCCAAATCGATGCTGCTTAATGTCTTTGACTCTAGGGTAAGGGGTAAATACACTAGACTATTTTTGAATTATGCCACATTTTACGCTCGTAGAGAGATATTTCTTCACTGGAAGGACACTGCCCCACCCACAGTATCCTTATGGCACCTTAAATTGAACTCGGTGCTACCATTGTATAAACTTACCTATACTAACCGAAACTGTCCTGCCAAATTTGACAAGATATGGTCGAGTTGGATAGATGCGTGGGGTACATTGGGGAGGATGACCACCGCGATGAGGATGTTGGACCCGCCCGATAATAGTTTACCACTATTCTAATCTTCTGAATGTTTAGCCCTGCTTTGAGTACTATGAACCTAGCAAGATGGATGTGGTCCTTCCCCGGCCCCCCCCTCCCCCCCCCTTGCTTCCTTCCACCCCCCTCCTTCCCTCCCCTCCCCCCCTTCCCTCTCCAAGACCTTCTCAACTATTAGTCCTGGAACCTATTGTCTTTGATCTCATATCCTAATGTGATGTAACTCGACACCTCTGCACCTTTTTATACTGTTCATGATGTCGCTCATTTGCTTTGTGACAATTTATGTGATAATATTTCTGTGTACAATTGTGTATATGCATCGCTTGTACTGTAAACATTGAATAAACATTTTTTCTTGTTAAAAAAAAATATCCCCTGTGATATCAATAGGCAATGACAGGTACTCTTTACTGAGAAATCTGGGGTCTATTAGACCCCAGATCTCTCCTCTGCCCTTAAAGCATCTTATCACACCAGGATCGGTGTGATCAAAGGCTTTCCCAATCTAAAAATGGCACTCTTTACATCCGGCAAAAACCTGAAGTGATGAAATGCTCATTGCCTCCGATTTCTTAGACCATAGATCGATTGGTTCCTGGCTGCATTCGCAGGTTCCCCAGTGGGATGGGAGAGCTTGAGAAAACTGTAAAAGGCAGCAGGAGGGGGGACGTCCCCTCCAACTACATGTAAAAGCAATCAAATGGCTAGTTCTGGGCTTCCGATCAACTCTATGGTCAGTTGGCACAGCCGCAGCCTGCATTCTCGGGTTTCCCGTGGAAGGTGGCGGAGGGTTGGGTTCTCCTTGGGTATAAGGAGAACCCACTCTCCTATCAAATAATGGGACTTTAACCACTTGACCACTGGGCGCTAAAACCCCTCTCCTAACCAGACCAATTTTCAGCTTTGGATGCTCTCACACTTTGAATGACAATTACTCAGTCATGCAACACTGTACCCATATGAAATGTTTGTCCTTTTTTCACACAAATAGAGCTTTCTTTTGTTGGTATTTAATCACCACTGGGTTTTTTATTTTTTGCGCTATAAATCAAAAAAGACTGAAAATTTGGTAAAAATTTTTTTAAAATTCTTTGTTTCTGTTAAAATTTATTGCAGAGTATTCGCGAGTATTGGCAGAGTATTGGCGAGGATTGGCAAAGTATGGGCAGAGTATTAGCGATTATTGCAGAGTATTGACAGAATTTGGCAGAGTATTGCAGATTATTGCAGAGTATTGGCAGAGTATTGCAGAGTACTGCAGAATATTGGCAGAGTATTGCAGAGTATGGGCAGAGTACTGCAGTTTATTGGCAGAGTATTGCAGAGTATGGGCAGAGTACTGCCAAGTATTGGCATAGTACTGTAGATTATGGGCACTGAGCAGCGCTGTGGGCACTACAGATCCAGCCCACAGTGCTGCTGCAACTGATCTCTCCCCCTCTCCCCTCGCACTGTACAGATCGGTACAGAGGTACATGTCATGACGCCGGTTTGTTTACAAGTGATCACTCCATCATTTGACAGAGCGATCACGTGGCTATTAGCGGCCGTTTACCATGATCCGTGATGCGCCGGGTCTTCTGGATCCGGCGGTCATGGATATTCCCGGGTGCGCACACCAGGGGGAGCACGGGAGCAAGATTCTGGGAGAACGTCCATGGACGCCCACCCAGAATAAGCCGACCGTGCTGTAGCCGTCTTTCGGCTATGGCCCGGTTGGCAAGTGGTAAAGGACGTGAGGCTGTCATTGAGGTGAACGCGCAAGAATGTAATGGTAAAAATTAATTTTTTGTACATACATAAATAACATAAAAATTGACAAAAACACTAAGTCACATATGGCTTTCAGCAATATTGATACTTAGATCCTATTAAAACTTTAAAGGATGCTGGTGCATGGAGGATTCCAACGTGTTTCACAGATCTTAGAGTCTGCTTCTGACCCAGGGGCATTGATTACAATTACCACATCGGTAGGTCCCATAGCCCCCCTCTGCTCCCTCCAAGGGGGCCAAAGGTGTATCGTGGCTATGTACCAGGTTGTCCCTAATAGAGTTTGACCTCTACTATCTCCGGACAGTTTTTAACATATTTGGAAATAGTGGTATCCTCTGCAAGGAAATACCAATTGCGAGCTACTAATTCACGGAATTGGTTCTGTTGAGCACTGAAGGTTGTAATAAGTTTAGTGGTATGAGTAGTGTTTCTATTTTTAGATTTAAAGATTAGATGTTCTCTTTGGTTTGATTTGGCTCTCTGATAGGACTGCTTGAGACAAATCTAGATGCATGTAGAGTTGCCCATAAGAAGCAGACTCTTGAATCTGTGAAATGCATTGGAATCCTCCATGCACCAACATCCTCTAAAGTTTTAATAGGATCTAAATATCAATATTGGCGAAACCCATATGTGACGTAGGGGTTGATTTACTAAAGGCTAATAGACTGTGCATTTTGCAAAGTGCTGTTGCCCTCTGCAAGTGCAGTTGCTCCAGAGCTCAGTAAATGAGGTACAGCTTCACTTTGCAAAGAGTATCCAATCACGTGCAAGGAAAATAAAAAAAAACAGCATTTTTGCTTGCATATGATTGGATGATGGAAGTCAGCAGAGCGTCTGCTCATTTACTAAGCTCTGGAGCAACTGCACTTGCAGAATACAACTGCACATTGCAAAGTGCACAGTCTTTTTGCCTTTAGTAAATCAACCCTTTAGTGTTTTTGTCAATTTTTATGTTATTTATGTATGTACAATAAATGAATTTTTACCATTACATTCGTGTATGCTCACCTCAATGACAGCCTCATGTCCTTTAAAGTCCCATTAATTGATAGGAAAGTAGGTTCTCCTTACAATTTGTTTAATACTACCTAGGGATGTTGATGTGATTAGCTGTCTCTAGAACAGGTCTTATATCTTTATTTTCTCTTTCCATTGGGATGTAAAACACGTTTTATTCTAGACCTAGCATGAGGTTATAAATCTAGAACTTTATGTTCATTTTGGAGATATATACTTACTGATATTGAGTCGGATGAGTTGTATTAACTATTCTAACTTATATCTTGTCTGATAATTAGCACTGTCACAGCTCTTTGGTCCCACTTGGGAACATTTTCTTGATTCTATCCAAAAAACTTGTGCTCCACAATTAGGGATGAGCCGAACACCCCCCAATTCAGTTCGCAGCACAACATGCGGTCAGGCAAAAAATGTGTTCGAACACGTGAACACCGTTTAAAGTCTATGGGACACGAACATCAATAATCAAAAGTGCTAATTTTAAAGGCTTATATGCAAGTTATTGTCATAAAAAGTGTTTGGGGACCTGGGTCCTGCACCAGGGGACATGTATCAATTGAAGTAGAATAGTAAAGTATCGAACCAGGCAGAACTTAAGCAATGCAGGTTTATTAACAGCTGATAACATACAGGTTTATGTTCAGGGTATTACAAGATACAGGTCTAATTTATACAGTTTCTTACAATGCAAGCACATTAGATATAGGTATTCTTATCCTCTACCCAAATTGATACAATTGTGAATTGTTCTTACCTTGAACCAGAATGGGTCTTTTCTGCCAATTCTTGGGAACCCGTCACCTGATAGGGACCAGTCGATCGACCAGTGGTCTGGTCCCCTCAGAGTTCTGGGTTCCAGCTTGACCAAGTTCTTGAGGGAAATTCACCTGAGACCACACTTCTGGAACAAGTTAAGAAGTCTTCTCTGACTCGTGACTCTATGACCCGTGCAATAGGGCAGCATACATAGAGTTCAGCCTTATGAGCTCCTATCTGACTTGTCCAAGGGGACAAGTTAGGACAGATACTTACCCATTGGTTCTGACCTCTATGACCCGTGCAATAGGGCAGCATACACATAGTTCAGCCTTATGAGCTCCTATCTGACTTGTCTGTCTAACAATTACAGAGCTTGCATTTATATACCATTTCACAAGTCTTATCTCAACTATCTTTCTTACATATGATTGGTCGCTAAGATCTACGTCAAAGTAACTAACCATAAATCTGACACCTGTTCTACAACCAGACAAACGTAATTATTCCCAAAATTGCTATATGTTCATTAAAGTGTTTTATAACTGGGTTTGTCCAATTAAAAACAGCTGTGTAGAGACAGTCTGGCACCTAGCTGTGTTATCAAACTCTTCTTATCTTGATACTAGCTTCAAGGAGTTGCAGATTTACGACTATGAGACAATGAACTTTCAATAACCCCACCAGATGTGTTATATGTTTTACTATATAATCCTATATGCAAAGTACTGTATCAAATATATATATATATATATATATATATATATATATATATATATATACATACACACGTACATAGCCAATTACTAATTCAATATTGTCTAATTATTACATACATATACATATTTATACAAATACATACACACATGTATTTCCTTATTCATTGTATTTTAACAGTTTTAATGAGGGCTCAAAGACCTTTGTTTGACCCTGTCAAACTTAATTAATGTTCTGTACATAACTTTCCTGTATTCCACCTAATTATTTTAACCACCTGTTTTCTTATCTGTCTGAGACAATTCTATATTACTTGAATCTATTCTAATGAACTTTCACCCAGTAAACTATAAAAGTATAAGAAAGAAGCAGAGGGGTCATCCAAAGTTCAGCATTTAAAAATGAAGACTTTCTAAATCTATGGAAAACACAGTATACATTATTAAAACTTAATAATTGTTGCTTTACTTACTGAATAATAATATTGATAAAACCACTACTATATAATAATAATAATAATAATCAATAAAATATATGCAAATCAATATGACTAATATGAAATACATTGGCTAATATGAGATTCTACAACATTTCCCCCCTGTTGAGGCTTCACACAAGCCGTTCAGCAATTACAATACAGATCACCCACCATGACCTTCAGAGACCTCATACACCCGACACGTATCACAAATTGTCCAAAAAATAAAAACAAATCAGTCCAAAAAATAAAAAATAAATAAATCAGTCCAAAAAATAAAAATAAATAAATAAATCAGTAAATAAATAAATCAGTCCAATCAAAAACACTGCATCTTTTTCTGTAGCTGCAAAGTCCTTCTCCATATGTGGCACGGAAAACATAGTTGTCAGTCTCAGTGGCATCGTGATCATTCTTGCCACAAACTTCTTGCAACAGGCAACAGTTACTCAGCAACATCACATCAAGGATAACAGGGAAGAGGAACAATCCATTCAGCTAGTGAATGAAAGCCAAGTATGTGGTCCCAAGGAGCATTCAGCAGACTCAGTCCCATAAGGCTCTGCCTTTTCCTGCATAGGTCTTTTCAGCTTAGCCAAGTGCTTGATGTGTCTGGAGAGATCTCCTTCATCATCATTTGCTGGTCCAGTATCATAGCACAAGCTGCTTTGAATGCTGTAAGACACAAGTTCAGTGCATACCTGTTCTGCAAAGATACAAGTCTCAGATTTTCCAGTTCCTCCTTTTATGCATGAAATCCTTCCTTTGTAGCAATTAACATTTGTAACAAGTTGCATCATGTCTTCTGGGATCACCCGATATTTGTCTGGATATAAAATACACTTCAAAATGTTAAAAAATAAAAATAATAGTCAGTGTCAGGATACAATAGGTCTCTGGCAAGCATTTCAGGGCAACCTATAAAGCAATGGCTCCTACACTTTACTTCTACTGCATCTCCTAATGAAATATACATGTATCTATATAGTTTTATGATAATACAATACTCTTAGAATATTAATAATTATTATCAGTATAAATCCCTTGAAGTACATGTTTTCAGTACAAAGTATTTTATATAGACTATTCTTTTACATTTCCCAACCTATACTATTTCCCATACAATAATTGTAAAATTCTTATAATTTCTTAATCTTGACTCCAACTATCAGTCACTATTACCCTGGTCATGTCATACTGTCAATATAGTCAGTCCAGAAATTTCATTAGTTTTAATTTTGTAGTCTTCCCACAAAGTTTGCTAAACCCAAAACCATTGCACTTTTTGTCCATTTCTGCACATACTATACTGCAGAATGTTATACAATAACAGTCAGCATGGGTCTCTTCTGTCAGTCACTGCTATACTGTCTAAGTCAGTAGCCTACCTCTCCTATGTCTTAAAACATGAATTATAAAACAATATCAAAACAAATATGATAACATGTCCTATAAAGCATCAATAGCATACAGTCTTTAGCGATAATGTCATACTCATTACATTACACCTCTCCACTTTTTTTTTTTTTTAATCAAAAAATGATAAAACTATTTGTTTATAATGATTGAACATTTACTCAAAGTGGAACTCTACTCACAAAAATGTGATAAAATAAGGTTCATTAGCAAGAAAAATGCATTCCACATTAATTATTATGCTACCATTTTACTGAAACCCAGAACCTTTGAGCAGCAGTAGAATTTCAGGCTGTCAGCAGACTGGCCTCTAGATTTTAATCAGTGCAAAATAGAGCACAACTGAGCCTGTGTAGAGCAGGGTGGAACAGTGGATTTTAAACAGTATAGGCACTTATTTTATTTTTTTTTACTGTGTTTCATAGCTACACCTGCAAAAGGGGTCAGCCTCAAGTGATCCAGCAGGAATTAAGTTTCTGACCAAAGTTCCACTTTAAGGTGTTCACAATAATAATACTTATAACATATATAATCAAACAAGACAACAGTAAGTCCCTACATACAAAGTATCACATATAATTAATTAGCATTGTCCATTACTGAAATACTTCCAATGTCTTTGTCTGCAACAGTCTCTTGTATGTATTCCACTTGCACTTTTCTTTTAACTACAAGTAAATGAAGCATTAACCTGATTACAACAATTTTTCAATTTGTTTCTCAGCTGCTTAATGTGTTCCATAAAATATTACATGTAAGAGCAGGTACAGCAAATACAGTTCCTGACATAGAGATTAACATGCGAAGGTGTTGAGGGTTTCTTAGTATACATACAGTCAAAAAAATATTTTTCCCTTGGAACAGTCAGTCTTTTTGTTTCAACTTGCATTGGCTCAAATGATACCATACTGATCTCCCCTGGACTTTAACTGCTGTTGGAGTTGAAAAAATTACTTCAAATGAACCCTCAAATTTTGGATCTTTCCACTTTTTCTTATGCACTTTAATATACACGTAGTCTCCAGGAATCACTGATATTTCTTTTGGATTGCCTCCTCCTGGATGAGATATTGTTTCTGAAACTGGAATCTGTTTGGAAAGAAACTGTACAGCTTTGGTTAACTCTTTTAAATATACTGACATTTCATCTCCCAGGATGCTACACTGGGTCTCTGCATCTGTATTCTGCCTTTTTAACAGCAGAGGAGTGGGCATAATTCTGCCTGTCACAATTTCATATGGTGTTAAACAATGTTCTCTAGCTCTTGTATTTCTAAGACTAAACAATGCCAGTGGTAGACAGTCTACCCAAGTATTTCCTGTGGTCCTGCAGATTTTAGCTAATTTTGTTTTCAACAGTCCATTCATCCTTTCAACCAATCCATTTGATTGTGGATGATAAACACTCACCAGGTTCTGTCTTATGCCAAGCATAGTACAGATATGAGCAATTATTTCATTAGAGAAATGACTTCCATTGTCTGATCTGAGAGCTATGCAAATCCCAATCCTGGGAAACACCTCTCGGATTAGACATTTAGCTGTTGTTTTTGCATCTGCATGTACACATGGAAAGGCCTCTATCCATTTTGAAAAGGGGCAGACTATCACTAAAATGTACCTATATCTTTGGCATCGTTCCGTCATAATAACATCATTTCCCCCTGTATGTGCCGCGCACTTAACAACTGCAAGTTGGGAGGGTAATGTAACTGCAGTAAGAAGTTGCTGAAGCAAGTGTTTATGTTGTACAGGGGAACCATCACTTTTAACAAACCCCCTGCGCTCCCAGACAGAAGCGTTAACATGAATAGTAGAGCAAACATAGGCAGAGTCAGAATAGATAGAGGTGAATTTTGAAATTCAGATAGAGCAACAATAACAGCAATTACCGTATTTATCGGCATATAACACGCACAGGTGTATAACACGCACATTAATTTTAAGAGGGAAGTTTCAGGGAAAAAAAATTAAATTTTAAATAAGGAACTTTGAAGCAAAATAAGGGTCAGTGCCCATCTGCAGTCTCACCATTGCCATCAATACAGCCTGTCCAATGCCCATTTGCAGCCTCACCATTGCCACCAATGCAGCCTCATCCATGCCCATCTACAGCCTCACAAGTGCCTCAATGCAACCTCATCAGTCCACATCAATGCAGCACCCTCACCATTGCCATCAATGCAGCAGCCTCGACATTGCCATCAATGAAACAGCCTCACCATTGCCATCAATGCAGCAGCCTCACCATTGCCATCAGTGCAGCCTGATCGATGTCCATCTGCAGCCTAGAGGGGACAGGGAGGGGGGCGGCCCAGGAGACGGGACTTCCTTTTACAGAGGCCGCCAAGTAAACAGGAGATTCTCACTGTATGTAATCTGACAGTGCTCATCCCGCCCCCCTCCCTGTCCCCTCCGAGGCATCTGAAATTGAAGTATTGGCGTATAACACGCACGTGCTATTTGCACCCAATTTTTAGGGTGAAAAAGTGAGTGTTATACGCCAATAAATACAGTAATTCAGCAGCCTGAGCAGAAAAGTTGTAAGGTAGTGCCCATTGAGAAACAACAACAAAAGAATCATGTTGAAGTGCCACTACTGCTGCACCTGTATGCCGTAACCCTGTGCTTTGATCAATACTAGAAGAACCATCTACAAAGACAATAATGCCGGCAGACAAAGGATCTTCAGAGATATTCAAATTATCTTGGTGAGTAGGGGAGTATACAGCGCAATCATGAGGTGCTCTGTCATCAAACTCCTGGGCAAGAAAAGTGGCAATGTTAACAACAGAACACCTCACCATGCGCAAATTGGCGTTGGATAGGATAACTTCATATCCAGAACGTCTTTGAGGAGTGAGACAAGATTTAGCTTTTTCAAACACTGCATACAAGGAATGTTCAGCATACAGAGTAACAGGATGCCCCAAAGTGATGGAAGAGGACTTTTCAACAGCAAAGGCAGCAGCAGCAAGGGCCTGTTCACATGGAAATAAGCCACCAACAACATAATACTGTTTTGCACTGTAATAACCTAAGGGCTTATGGCCCATAGAGGTTTTTTGAGCAAGAACAGCGGACATGTATCCATTTGAGGCCTGTGAAAAGAGATAAAACATTTTAGTATAATCTGGAATACCCAATGCAGGAGCCTGCTTAATGCCTGCCTTGAGAGAGCAAAACATCCCAGTGGTAGGGCCAGTCCACTCAATACTTTCATTGTGCTTTTTATCTTTCATTAAGTTAATCAAGGGCTTAGTAAGAAGTGCATAGTCACAGATCCATGATCTACAATAATTTGTCATCCCCAAAAACTTTTGGAGCTGCCTAACTGTTTGTGGCTGACGGTAATTCATGATTACAAGCACCCTGTCTTCTGTAATGGACTTGAGATTGTGACCAATAGTCTGTCCAAGGTATGTGACTTGTTTTTGATAATACTGCAACTTTGATCTATTAACTTTATGGCCATTACTTGCTAGAGTTTTAAGCAAGAGCAGTGTGTCTTCTTGACAATCTTGTTCTGAATATGAACATAAAAGCAAATCATCTACATACTGAATTAGAGTGCTTTTAAGAGGTAAATTAGCCAAATCTTGCGCTATGATTCTATTGAACACACTCGGGCTTTCGCAATATCCCTGGGGTAATCTACTATAGGTATACTGCGATTTCCCATAAGAAAAAGCAAATAAATATTGCGATTCTTCATGCAATGGTATACTGAAAAATGCTGCACTTAAATCAATTACAGTAAAATGTGTTGCAGTAGGTGGAATATTGGACAGAATCGTAGCTGGATTAGGTACGACAGGGAATTCAGCTTGTACAGTCTGATTTAATGGGTCTAAGATCTTGGACCATACGCCATTCCCCCGTTTTACCCTTTTTAATTGGGAGTATTGGGGTGTTACAGGGACTAGATGTCTTATAAATTACTCCCTGTTTTTCTAGCCTTCGAATTGTATGTCCTATTCCATGATAAGCTTCTGCGGACATTGGGTACTGCCTAATCCTAGGCAGCTGACAATTAGGCTTTAGCTGTATTCTAACTGGGCCTACTGAAGTCAGAAGACCCACATCATCCTTGTCTTTTGTCCATAATGAGTCAGGTATTTTTGAGGCAATATCCTCAGGTATGTCATTCAATACAGTCTGAGGCATGACATTGTGTGTAAATAACTGTACAGTAATGGGGAACCTTAACTTGATACTAACAACAGATATGTTCCTATTTGCACGAACAAGTAAGGTATGGGGATGTGTTTGGTGTTTACTGGTATCTAATAATAAGCTCAGTGCTTTCCTAGTAGAAATCTTATTGTCTCCAAAAAGCCACACTATAGCTTCCCATTCATTTCCTATACAATCTTCTGCTACAGCCCTACAGTCCTGCAGGGTCAAATATATAGCAGTTACTGTAAATACAGCATGGTCATTAGGGTCAAGACCAGATACTAGTTCGTCCACGGGTTGGAATATAACATTATGTGGGGGATGTCCCTCAGTTTTAAAAAATAACTCACCCAGTCATTAGATTCAGCCCACATCTCAATAATCTGATAGATCAAATCGTTATCAATTAGTGTGTACCTTTGTGCACCTACATAATTCTGTAAATACGCTTTTAGTGCACCTGGGTCAATGCCAGGGGTTTCACATATAAGACCTCCAGGGGTGCATGAAATGGTAAAGTTAAATTTGGACAGCAAATCCCTTTCTAGCAAGTTAACGGGAGAAGTAGGTGAATACAACAGAGGTTCAGTAACTGTTAATGAGCCCACAGTGATGTCAATTGGTTTGGTAAGGGGTACATTCTGAATTAACCCAGAGAAACCTTGGGTAGTAATATGTTTTCCTGACAGAGGCAAAGACTGACCATCCTTACCTATGCATGAAAAAGTTGCCCCAGTATCAACCAGAAACTGGATGGTATTTCCCCCCTAAAAAACACAAAAAAAGAAAGAGGGCGCACCAACCTAGTGCATTACCACTGATAAACTTTAATGCAGCATAAAAACAGTAAAAATTATACTCACAAACGAGCTAGTATAAATAGCTTTCAAAAGGGCGCAAAAGCGCTGTTTCTGTGGATCGACACCCCAGGACCTGTTGCCGAGAGGATAAGACCAGCGCAAATGGCTGATGGCTTACGCGTTTCAGGGGAGCACCCCTTTCTTCAGAGCCTAAGCGGGCAATGGAACTACTCAAATTGGCACTGAAGGGATTTACATAGTACCAACCATACTTTACTGCCATCTTTTCATATGGGGTCATCTTTAGTTGACTATTCCCTGGATTCTGATAATTTCTTATTTCATTGTTTTTTGGAGTTGCAAAAACAGGGCACATGGTATTGGTGTCTGGATATCCTGTCTCATCTATTGTCACCTTTTGTTTCTCCATATTCCTTATAACTCACTTCTCCCTGTCCCCTTCATTCTCCTTTCCCTGTGCTACTCTTCGGCAGTTTCACTTTACTGTCCTCAATCTCACTTATCTCTCCCCCTCCTTCCTTGTCACCCAGATGAATGCCAATAAGTCGTCGGACGACTCCGTGCAAATCAGCCTTGACATCCCATAGTTTTATCAGGGCTGAAGCATCTACCCAAACATCACTATCTTCCCCATTACCTCCATTGTCTCTAGTACCCTCTGTCAATGTAGAATCAAAGGTAACTCTATTTATAGAAGAGGGTTTAGGGGTACTACAAACCATTGGTTGAGGCTGATTTGCTATAGGGGCTGAGGACCCTTGCAAGGGCTGGTGGGAAGACGCTAAAACTTGCGGGGCTTTGTATCCTAAAGCCACAGTGGGCACCTCTATTTCAGGGTATAATCCCTTGGGGTTCTCATAAGGGGGAGGATTACAAGCATTTGCCATACCCTTGTCTGTTAGGCTGCACACTCACACATCCTGTGCTGCCTGATGGGCTACAGTGTGCCAGAGGTTAAGTATCCCTGAATGATGTTTTCTGTGTTTGCCCTTTTTTACAGTTTCTATCCATGTGTGGAGCCCACTAAGTGTATTTGAATTAAAAGTACCCCCTATTGGCCAGGCTAGGGTTAACCCTTTAGTCTGCTCCTGCCACTTCTCATCATATTTGATTATATCCTGTTTTCTATTGCTTAATAACTTTATCTAATGGAGTATCCATACTTACAAACAACAATCCTGACTCTATATATACAAAATGATTAGTATTCACAAAATTGTTAGTAAGCAGCAGTGCTCAGAGTGAAGCCCAACGGCACCGTGGGGAAAGGCCCCACGTCTCTTTACAGAAACGCTACTATAAGATAAGTATCCCACCAAGCCTGCTTGCCACGGTGATCAGGAATGTCTCAACCTGATCTCAGCCCAGTTAGTACATATATAAATGCATTACAATCAAACATGATATATATACAAATACAAACGTTTTCATGAGATTATTAGTTAGAAACAAGACCGTCCTCAAGATCTACCTGTAAAGCAAAAATCATTGCATCATCAAAGTCAATCTTAACAATTAGGCGTGTAATAGTACTATATTTGTGTGTAATTCCCTCAAACATTAGAGTATGAACATTAATGACTTCCTCCCTCACAGCCCATAGATTAGGTAACCGTCTACCTTCAGGCTGTTTTTCAAGTAATATTTTCAAATCTTGTGACGTGCTAATGGTGTACCGCACCCCACGTGAAGAATCAAAAATTGTGGCGCTATCCTAAACACACTTGTATTAACACTATATCCAGTGCAAAAAAATCCTAATCTAGTGCACACATTATTTCAGGTGTAAATAAAAAATAAATAATAAATAATAAATAAATCAAATAAATACATCAAATAAATACAATACCTAAAGTGACTTAGTGCTGATGATAACATATTATATGTGTGACTCCTTCTTCAATTAATAAAAGTAAATAGCACCATGCACATTAACAAAGTGACTAATAAATAAAGTCTGTGGAAGATGCACACATATGTGTGAAAAAAAGTCTGTGATAGTGGTTCAGTAAAAAACAACAACTGTGCCACAGCAAGTCCTCAGTGCCGGTTCACACAGGGGCAACACGACTCTGGCCGCGACTTTGCGAGGCGACCTGGACACGACCTGAGGGCGACACGACAGCGCGACTTGGGGCGACTTGGGGTGACTTACAAGGCGACTTCAAGTCGCCTCCAGTACAGGCAACTTTCCAGTGGCCAATGAAACAACAATCAGCTCTGGGGGAGGGAGGGGTTTGCTTGAAAAAACCATCTTCTCTTCCTGTGAAGTCGCTTCACTATAGACCATGATCCGACTTGTAGGCGACTTCCATTGAAATCAATGGGTACAAGTCGCCTACAAGTCGCCTTGAAGTAGTACAGGGACCTTTTCTGAAGTCGGAGCGACTTCAGTAGCGTACATATAGACGGCTCTCATTCACTTACATGGACTTTCAGATGTCAAGCGACTTGGGGCGACTTGAGGTCTGACAAGTCGGATCCCAAGTCGCGGTAGTGTGAACCGGCACTTAGTGTTTCTTGATGTTAAATGGAACCTTCCACCACACCTATGTGTTCAGTGCTCCCTCTCCCAATAGACAGTCTCTCACCAGCTCTCACTGCCTCCACTTTCGTATGAGGCTGTCAAGCATAGGAGTATCCAGGCTACCAGCAGGGGTTAGGTCTATTCCATCCAGAGATTTGCTCCATATAAGAATGAAAAAAACTCCCAATAGTGTGATAATGTAACAACTTTTAATGACACACACTTCAAATAACACTTCAAAAGATGCACTCACATTGTATAAAAACTATAAAAGCACAGCACAAATCCACGGCAATCTGCACACTGCAATATCAACACTGCAATCTGGACAAGCCTCCCTGGGGGGTATGCGGTCACGGCGGACCCTGCCACAGCTGGCGTATCAGAAGACTCTCTCACCCTCTCCTCGCTCGCTTGTCCACCGGACCCACCGTCTCCCCTGTTAGGCAAACCTCAACGATCGCTTCCTCCTGTCACCTAGTATGTAGTGTTTATTCTCCGCTCGGCCACGCCCCCGACATGTTTCGCTACGTCTGTAGCTTAATCATGGGATAGGCCGCTCATTGAATCGTTGAAAGACTCCACATCACCACCTTTTTTCACCTCGCCATCTACGAACGGGTAGTATCAACCCATCTCATACGTTTTTCTTTTCTTAATTTTTTATCCTTAAGCTGAGGATGCCTTTGTTGCCTCTAGAAACTGCCGTACATGCTCTTTATGGAGCACTACCCCTACCAGCCGGTAGCTAAAAGTTATACATTTATAGTGATATGGTCATGTAACTCAATAACGGAGATAACCCCCCATAACCTGGGGGACCCTCCTTTTCAGGGACACTTGCAATGTTTTTTTGTTATTTGTATTTTTTATTTTTCTGGTTTGTTTAAGCCTACTCTAAAGAGGGGGGCCCTCCCCTGTGTTTAGCCTACCTCGCCATTGATTAGCTTAAACATGCACTGCTTCCTCAGGGGATCCCCCTTAGAATACCCTCCCTTCCTATCCAGTACCCCCTCCCTCCCCCTATCCCCCTTCCTCTCCCCTACCTTCCCTATTCTCACCCCCCGTTGCTAACACCCTGCCCCTACATGAGGAGCTGGCAATCAATGGGAGCTATGCTAACTAGATGGGTAGGACCTCATGTGGAAAAAAGAGAAGTCCACAAGGCACATTATATATTTCCTTATCCGATATTCTGCCTTATTAATGTGTATAACCTATTGTTGCTTAGAGAAGTTTCAGTTCATGTTTGCCAATCTAGTTCATATATCTTCAGGGGCTCTGAGGCGCTTTGGTGGCTCCCAAAAGGTAGATAACACGTCTACAAAGGGGTTCTTATACAAACCCCTAAACCAAACCACTTTTAACTGCCAACCATGTCACAGTCTGCAGATGGGAGTCACCTGAGGTTTGTCTCGTGGAATGTTAAGGGGCTGCGTTCCCCAAACGCATGTCCATCCTCAGACACCTGCGGCGTCTCCAGACTGATGTGGCTCTACTTCAGGAGACACATCTGGCTGCAGACGACTTGCAACGTCTTCGTAAATTGTGGGTGGGCTCTGTTTATGGCTCACCAGCAGTAGGCCGTAAAGCGGGTGTTGCTATCCTTCTACACAAGAATTTACAGCACATTGTTAGGGATGTCAAGGTTGACTCGGAAGGAAGGAAAATGACTCTACATCTGACTATAGACTTTAATTCAGTCATGTCCTCCCTAGCTGATCGCACAGGCCCCCCTACACATAGAACACACACCCGTACCCCCTCATCATCTGCATCTACCCTACTGTCACAATCCGTCGCCTCCATGCAATTTGTGGATGTCTGGCGCTTAATGCACCCAACGGATCAGGAATACACTTTTTTTTCGCCCCCGCACAATATGTTCTCACGTATAGACTATTTTTTTGCCTCCCCGGCCCTAAGCTCCGTAATCAGTGCACCAGACATACAAGACGCAGTGATTTCAGACCACAGCCCAATTGTGGTTCACCTAACCCAAACAGCTCGTTCATCTCCCTCCCCTACTTGGCGCTTCCCCTCCTATCTAGTTGACAATGAGGACTTCCAACATACACTATACTGCGCCTGGGAGGAATACATCTCCACTAATGGATATCACATTACAGACCCTAACCTCTTCTGGGAAGCAGGTAAGGCCTTCTTACGGGGTAAAATAATTTCATACACAACCCAGTTCAAAAAAAGAGCCAAGCAACAATATAGTAAGTCAAGCGAAGCCCTACGCTTGGCACATGAACAGCTCACATTAAACCGCACCATAGAGAACATACAAAAATGGAGACAGGCTAAAAGCACCTTTGACCTCTGGGCAGAACAGCATGAAGCAGCCAAAACATTGTACTCTCAGCTACGTTTCCATAGATTTGGCAACAAGGCTGGCAGGCTCCTGGCCAAGATGAGCTCAGGACCTAGACGTCCTACACGTATCTCTGCTCTTAGAGCTAAGACAGGCTCTCTGGTCACCTCCCCAGCTGAAATAAGCAACCTACTTGTGGAATACTACACTAATCTATACAAAGCTGACCCGACTGACTTACCTACTACTGACTTTCTACTCGACAAAATACGTCTACCCAAACTCCACCACACACAACTGGAGACACTTAATGCCCCCATTACGGTTGATGATATTCGATTTACGATCAAAGACATGGCCTCGGCCAAAGCCCCGCGACCCGACGGATACACCGCCGAATTCTACAAAATGACCAAGGAATTTATTCCAGACACCTTAAAACATGTATACGCAGCCATGTGGGACGGAGGGCCCTATCTTCCTACGGGAACACAGGCCCACATCAAACTAATCTCTAAGAAAGGGAAAGATCCCCTATTACCAGGTTCATACCGACCGATATAGTTAATCAATGTCGATGTCAAAATCCTATCCAAAATAATTGCGTCGCGCCTAGCTCCCCTACTGCCATCTTTATTACACCCAGCCCAATCTGGCTTTGTTTCGGGCAGATCTGCTACCCTTAACATTCGCAAAGTATTAATGGCTTTGGAATATGCCAAAACCCACCCTAACCAAGACATTGCCATCATGTACTTAGACGCGGAAAAAGCCTTTGACAACATCAGCTTCTCCTGGCTCTTTAGAGTGATGACACAATTTGGATTCTCAGGACAGATTATGCGATTCCTTCTACAAATGTACGCATCCCCTACCGCACCCCTGACTTTATATCAGACACGATTCCATTAACAAAAGGAACGAGACAGGGCTGCCCCCTGTCTCCACTCCTGTTCAATCTAGCAATCAAACCCCTGTCCAGAATATTAAATTCAGTTGATGGAATCAGTGGCATCACTCTGGAGAACCACACTCTTCGTTCGGCGCTATTTGCAGACGACATACTACTGTTCTCTACCGACCCTATAGCAGACTTTGAAAGACTCAAACAACTTTTTTCAGACTTCAGACTTTGCTCGGGATTCAGAATCAATTTCGATAAGAGTGAGATCCTACCATTGCACCCTCATCTTTCCAGTAAGTGGAAACACCTATCCCCCCTGGCCATAGCTAACCAACATATTACATACCTGGGCATTAAAATAGGGTGTGAACCATCCTCTCTGTACTCTTTGAATTACCCTCCTTTGATAACCAAAATTGTGAAGGAGTTGGAGGCTTGGGGGGCCCTACCTCTCTCGCTCTTTGGGAGATGCCACCTTTTCAAAATGATATCTTTCGCACGCTTGCTTTACCCAATGCAGACCATACCTCTTCTAATTAAACATTCAGATATCCAAAAACTCCAAAAGGCCCTAACTGCCTTCATATGGTCTCGCAAGAAACCTCGCATAGCGCTGCAGAAACTATGTCTCCCGAAGGGCGAGGGCGGGGCGGGACTGCCCAATATGCGTTTCTACAACCTGGCATGTTTACTTAGACAGGGCTTAGACTGGTTAACTGGTGGTTCTAAATATTCTAACTTATCCTTAGAAGAGGCTATGGTACACCCATATGACCTCTCGGCCATCCTCCATACCAGTCCCAATACATTACCCCCCCACCTCAAAACAAGTGTACTAATTAAGGATACGGTCATTGCGTGGAGAGAGGTAAGAAAACTGCTTAAATTGCCATCCAGCATCTCCAAATACCTCAAAATACAAGGCAACCCTATGTTCCTTCCTTCTATCATACATAAAGCTTTTGGCCAATGGAAACTTAAAGGCCTCACGGATATCTCGTCTATCTATCTCAACGAACCGGGCAAATTCAAACCATTTCAAACTCTGATGCGGGAATACTCCCTACCACCAACTCATGTTTTCTTCTATCACCAACTAATCAACTATCTCAAAGCATGCTCTGGCCCCAATACCAATCCACTTGAAACAGCCTGCATTGATACTCTCATCAAAAGCAATAACTACTCTATCTCCAATATTTACTCCTGTCTCATACAACATCAAACATGGAAATATGCCCTCAAACCCTTTCAAAAGTGGTCACACGTATTAGAAGACGAGTCTCTGCCAGAAAAAATCCTTGAGGGATACAAAACAGTCCGCAATCTTACTGCTTCCGAATCTTGGAGGGAAACACAATTCAAGATCATTCACAGGGCCTATTTTCCATTCTGCTTCAACAAGGAGGACCCCACCCAAGCGCAATGTTCCTGGTGTAACCTACCTCGCCCCACCTTGCTACATAGGTTCTGGGACTGTACCAAGATAGATGCTTATTGGACTAAGGTGATCACCTACATCAACGAGGTCCACAAAATTCAGTGTACTAAGGACCGCCTATTATGCCTGTTTAGCATACCCCCTTCACCCTCATCACCTACGAGGGTCTCACAAAATATTCCAAATTGGGCTCACCTGTGCCTCCTAGTGGCTCGCAGGACTATTATGTCTCACTGGATATCAGCTACTCCACCTACCCTAACAATGTTTAAAAAGGCCTTGGCATCACTTTTCCATCTAGAGAGATTGGACACTATCACCCTTAATTTCCGATCGACTTCCCGTTTTTTTAAAAGATGGAGAAAATACATCGAAGCTACATTCGCTCCACAGGCACTGGTGGATATAATGCACCCATTCTGCTACACGAAATGGTACTTGACAAAAGATCTATTCAACTCTCTTGGCCGACTTAAAATACCCCACACCCCGGATTCCTTTACTTTTAACCCACCGTAGGATATCCACAAATCCATTGTGCTCCTTAACATCCACCCCCCCACATTTATTACTCAATATTTCTTAGTATAGTGAGATCAATCAGGTTATTTATTGTACCCTGACCAATATATACCATGCTCAGCCAGATATGTACACACGCTGCCTCCACTCCTGAAGATACCTAGATGTTAAGATTTCATATGTCGAGCAAAGTTACGCTCCATAGTGTTGATAAGATGGCAAACATGAACTCCCCTGACCTCCCCTTCCCCTAATTTTTCCTTTTTTATATTTTTATGTTTTCTGTTTCTTCTCTTTTGTTCTAACTGATATGACAAGCCTTTATTTCAACTACTATGAGAAGACATTGTTCTTTACAGATTGTAACAACTAATACTCTGTAACCTTTGTTACACTCAGTTTTATACTATTGTATGCCATAAAACCCAATAAATATTTTTCAAAAAAAAAAAAAAATCACTGCTCCCGAAAAAACGGCCTTTTTAAAACTTTTTTTTGCATTGATCCATGTCCCCTGGGGCAGGACCCGGGTCCCCAAACACTTTTTAGGACAATACCATGCATATAAGCCTTTAAAATGAGCACTTTTGATTTCTTCCATAGACTTTTAAAGGGTGTTCCGCGGCTTTCGAATTTGCCGCGAACACCCCAAATTGTTCGCTGTTCGAGTCGCACATGAGTTCATCTCTAACTCGAAGCTCATCCCTAATTATGAGTCAATTTCTTCAAAATCCAGAATATAAAAAGAAAGAACAGGATTTGATACAATATTTGGAGAATTATAGTAAAAATCTAGTAGATAGAAAGGATCAGAAGTTCTATAAGGACAAACTTGCATTTACGGGGGCATATGCATATAGATGGCAAAAAGTGTTTAATGGTAGAAGAGGTAAACCATATAGACAGGATTATTACCGAGATACCCCTACGTATAAAACTGAATCTGACCTCTCTATGTCATCTTCTGTCACCTCTCAGAGATCTAACGCTACGGCACAGAAAGGCAATAATGGAAGGGGACGAGCATGTAAACGTGGTAATGGTGGTGGATATGAATCACAGGGTGGAACAAATAAACAACGTATTGTTTCAACTAATGCACCAGGTCCAGGCCAAAAACAAAATGGGAATATGGAGACATCGTCAAGTATATGTGGTGAATTGGTGATGGGTACCACACTACTATCTATGTTTGGGGAGGAAAGTAATGCCAACCCCAATGTATATAAAGCAGTACAAGCAACCCCTAAAAATAAGCAAAGCAAACAGAACTCCAACTCAGGGGACCCCCTTTAGACCTAGCCCATATGCCACAGACCCCGATGACACAGACACAAATGGGGAAGATGGACCCATTCGCGGTCAAACATACATAGAATCACCATTATTGGATGTAGTGAATCTATCCTCTTACCAGCTATCCCAATCTGAAATTAAGGTCCTTAAACTTGGCGTGAGTTTTTGTCCCCTTCAAATAAATTCAAACTAGTGAAGATTTGCAACTATTTGCAAGAAATCTCTAATTATAAATATATATTTGACAAGTAACGGGGATCAATAGGAACACAGGATGAGGATATGTTCAAAGATTTTAAAGCTCAAGACTTTCAAGCACTAAAAATTCTGATCCAACTACTAGATGAGAATGAAATGCTGAGGGAACTCAGCAAACTGGGTCCTCTTCCTCCAGTGAGGAGGACTCAGATCCTGAGCCAGAACCTGTCAAATTTAAGGCCAAGTCTCAGAAATTTTCCCCACTTCAGACATGCCCGGCTGCCTGGGCATTTCTGAAGCAAACGAAGAAAGAAATTAAAAGTCTACGTTAAACACGTCAACACAGTAATAACCTCACACAATTACAACAGGAGGCATTGACAAGCCTAACCCAGAACGACCAAATAATCATCAAGCCCTCCAATAAGGGAGGAAATGTGATTGTGATGGTTAGGAGTTATTATATAGAGATGTGTGATACTATTTTGAAAAATGATGAATGGTACAAATTGGTCCCTGAGGACTTGCTTATTGATCTCCGGTCTCAATACAAATCTCTAATTATCAATGCCTATTAGGGATGAACACCCCCCGGATCGGTTCGCAGCAGAACATGCAAACACGCAAAAAATTAGTTTGAACATGCAAACACCGTTAAAGTCTATGGGACACGAACATGAAAAATCAAAAGTGCTAATGTTAAAAGCTTATATGCAAGTTATTGCCATAAAAAAGTGTTTGGGGATCCGGGACCTGCCCCAGAGGACATGTATCAATGCAAAAAAAGTTTTAAAAATGTACGTTTTTTCAGGAGAAGTGATTTTAATAATGCTTAAAGTGAAACAATAAAATGAAATATTCCTTTAAATATCGTGCCTAGGGGTTGTCTATAGTATGCCTGTAAAGTGGAACAGTTTTCCCGTGTTTAGAACAATACAACAGCAAAATTGCATTTCTAAAGGAAAAAAAGTCATTTAAAACTGTTTGCTGCTTTAATGTATTGTTGGGTTCCGGCAATATAGATGAAAATCATTGAAAAAAATGACATGGGTCAACCCTAGTCCATTACCAGGCCCTTTGAGTCTGGTATGGATATTAAGGGGAACTCCGCACCCAAATTTTAAAATAAAATGGCGTGGGGGTCCCCCAGGGCCCCAGGCACTATATACTCTGAACAGCAGTATATATACTATACGGCCTGCCCTATATACTCTGCAGAAAATTGGGCCTTAGGTGTTGGTGTTACCAGAACACTGTAAGCCCTTACAGTTACTCTTGGTGAGCGCAGGAACGGGCCCTGTTGTGAAATACTATATCAAAAATTGTAATTATATGGCAGAAAAATTGGGCCTTTGGTGGTGGTTGTGGTGGTACCAGAACACTATAAGCCCTTACAGTTAATCTTGTTGGGCACAGGAATGGGCTCTGCTGTGAAATATTATATCAAGATTTGGAATTACATGCCCCTGTTAAACAGGGGCAGAAAAATTGGGCCTTTGGTGGTGGTACCAGAACACTGTAAACCCTCACAGTTAATCTTGTTGGGCACAGGAATGGGTCCTGCTATGAAATATTATATCAAGAATTGTAATTACATGCCCCTGTTAAACAGGAGTAGAAAAATTGGGCCTTGGGTGGTTGTGATGCCACAGCACTGTAAGCCCTCACAGATACTCTTGTTGGGTGCAGGAATGGGCCCTGCATTGACACTTTATATCAAAAATTTTAATTACATGCCCCTGTTAAACAGGGGTAGAAAAATTAGGCATTGGGTGGTGGTGGTGGTGATGCCACAACACTGTAACCCCTCACAGATACTCTTGTTGGGTGCAGGAACGGGCCCTGCTGTGAAATATTAGATCAATAATTGTAATTACATGCCCCTGTTGAACAGGGGCAGAAAAATTGGGCCTCGGGTGGTGGTGGTGCCTTAAACCAAAAATTTTCATCAAGATTGAGGAGGAATAGGATAGTCAGCATAGGCAGTCTTCAAGGGATCCCACATCCATAGGAAATTCAATCAGTTACATCAGCATCAGGTGCTTGATAGCTGCTGATCCAAGACTGATTCATTTTTATGAATGTGAGCCTATCAACGGAGTCTGTGGACAGGCGCTATCTATGATCCGTTACAAACCCTCCAGCAGCACTAAATGTGCGTTCAGAAAGAACGCTGGATGCAGGACAGGCCAGTAGCTCAATTGCATATTGAGCAAGTTCTGGCCAGTGGTCCATCCTCAAGATCCAGTAACAAGGGTGGATGCTAAGTTGGAAAGGTCTATCAAGTCTGCTCTTGCCCCTAGATATTCCTGCACTATGTAATGCAGATGCTGGTGATGGTTGCTTTAACCGATCAGACCTTGGCGCTGAGGACTGAAAAATTGACTGAAAAAAAGGCATCGGTCAGCCAGCCACCTTCTCCACCGCTCTTCCTCTGACTGAACGAAGCCTCAGCAACACGTTGTCCAACACCAGAAATTGTAACCTCCCAGGGTCTGGAAATGCATTGCACAAACCTTTCTTCAATGCCTCCTGAAGATGTTTCATCCTCTGCTCCCTTTGCAAAGGCAGGATGAGTTCTGCAACCTTACCCTTGTAACGTGGATCAATAAGGGTTGCCAGCCAGTAATGATCACTCTCCTTGATACCACGAATCCTAGGGTCCTTACGCAGGTTTTGCTGAATCAGGGAGGCCATGCAGCGTAAGCTTGCAGAGGCATTCGATTCTGAGTCCTCTGGGTCACTAAGGATCACATGATCCATAACAACCTCCTCCTTGGGTTTCTGGGGACTGAAAACCAACCCTTGAAGACTGCTGCTGAGTGTTATCCTTCACGTCCATGCTGACACAATCCTCCTCCTCCTCCTCTTCTTCCTGTGTGTTTGGTGGGCCCGCAGGAATTTTATCTGGATAAAGGGGGCCTTGAGAGGTAAGGAAGTCCTCCTCTTCCTCCCGCTGTTCTGTCTCAAGTGCCCTGTCCATTATTCCACAAAGCGTGTGCTCCAACAGGAAGACTAGAGGGACAGTGTCACTGATGCATGCATTGTCGCTGCTCACCATCCTTATGGCCTCCTCAAATGGTGACAGGACAGTGCATGCATGCTTGATCAGTAGCCACTGGCGTGGCAAAAAGAAGCCAAGCTCCCCTGACCCTGTCCTGGTGCCATACTCGCATAGGTACTCATTGATGGCCCTCTGCTGCATGTGCAGCCGCTGCAGCATTGCCAACGTTGAGTTCCACCTGGTGGGCATGTCACAAATAAGGCGGTTAGTGGGCAGGTTGCATTCCCATTGATAGTCAGCCAGCCGAGCACTGGCATTGTATGACCGGCGGAAATGACCACAGACTTTTCTGGCCTGCCTCAGGAGATCCTGTAAGCCTGGGTACCTGCTCAAGATCCATTGCACCACCAAATTCAAGATGTGTGCCAAACATGGAACATGGGTCAATTGTCCCTGTCGGAGGGCGGAGAGAAGGTTGGTGCCATTGTCGCATACAACCATTCCTGGCTGAAGCTGGCGTGGCGTCAATCACCTCTGAGCCTGCCCCTGCAGAGCTAACCAAATCTCTGCCCCAGTGTGGCTCCTGTCTCCTAAGAAGACCAACTCAAGCACCGCATGGCATCTTTTTGCCTGAGTGCTTGAGTAGCCCCTTGAACAATTACGGAGCGCCACTGGTTCAGAGGTCAAATCAGAAGAGGCCATAGAGAAAGAAGAAGAGGAGGGGGTGGAGGAGAGAGCTGTGGCAGAATCACCGCTATCATTTTGGAGGCGTGATGCCGGAATAAGCTCCAACAATACTGCACCCTGTCCTGCATCCTTCCCAGCTGTTACCCAGTGCACCGTGAAGGAAAGGTAACGTCCCTGCCCATACATGCTGGACCATGAGTAGGCGGTAATATGCACCTTATTGCTGACCGCCCTGTCCAACGAGGCCAAAACATTGCCTTACACATGCCGGTAGAGAGCCAGAATGGCCTTCCGTGAAAAGAAATGGCATTTTGGAACCTGCCATTGAGGTACAGCACATTCCACAAATTCACGAAAGAGGGTAGAGTCTACCAGCTGGAAAGGCAGCAGTTTCAGTGCTTGCAATTTGGCCAAGCTAGAATTCAGACGCTGAGCATGTGGATGGCTGGGACCGAATTTATTTTTATGGTTCAGCAACTTGGGTAGGGACATTTGTCTGCTAAAATCAGATGGTGGTGTACTGCTAGCAGATTTGCTGCAAGTACTTGGGACACCTATTGCTATACCTTCAATCCTCTCAGTGCAAGTTTTTGAGAGGACTGGAGGTATAGTGGGGTTGGAGATCCCAGATGAGGAGCAAGGAGAAATTTGCCTTTTTTCTTTGATGTGGGTCTTTCAAGTGCTGTTGCCAATGGACTGCATGGCAGGTCGTCATGTGTCTGGTCAAACATGTGGTGCCCAAGCGGCTGCTGTTCTGGCCATGCTTGATCCACTTCAGACAAACAGCAGTGCGATCTGCTGCACACAAGTCGAGAAAAAAAGCCCACGCCAAGGAACTTTTAAAAGTCAGCGGGGAGTCAGCAGAGCTCTGCAGTGTGATGCAATAGAGTGGCTGCTCTTAAGCTGTCCCTAGAGGACATCCTGCCTCATTGGAGTTGTGCCTCCTGCTCCTCTTCCTCCTCCTCTCTTCTCTCAGGCACCCAAGTAGAGTCAGTGACTTCATCATCCCCTCTCTCCTCGTCACTGGAGCAAACTTGACAGTATGATGCAGCTGGGGGAACATGACTGCCAGTTTCTTGTCCTTTTTGGGCACCCCCTCTCTCTAGGCTCACATTACTCCCTTCTTCAACCAGGGAACCAACATTGGAGCCTTCAAATCGCTGCGCATCCTCCAGCAGCATGTACCCGACACTGTGGTTGAATAATTTTGGGGACTCCTCCATGCATGATGGTGGGGCTATGGAAGGATGGCTTTGTTATCCACTCCACCAACTCTTCTGCATGTTCTGGCTCAATAACATGGCCACCAGCAGAAAAAAAGGACAGGCGTGCCCCATGGCCACCTGCAGAGGATGCACCATGTCCGAGACCAGCACTGTTGACTGTAGACACAGAGACTGCTTGCCCTCTTTTAGTGGCCTGTGAGTGTCTGCCTCTCCTTGGTGGCCTTCCGACATGATGTATATTTTGTTTTGCAACACCACACTACACTGTATTAGATAGTGTGTACACCACCAGAAGTGTAGAAGAAACTCTACACACTGTATTAGATACAGTGTACACCGCCTGCACTGTATTAGCAACTGTACTACGGCTGCACTGTATTTTATACTGTGTACACCACCAGAAGTGTAGGAGATACTGTACACACTGTATTATATACTGTGTACACTGCCTGCATTGTATTAGCAACTGTACTTCGGCTGAACTGTATTTTATACCGTGTACACCACCAGAAGTGTAGTAGAAACCGTACACACTGTATTAGATACTGTGTACACCACCAGAGAAGTGGTAGAAACTGTACTACGGCTGCACTGTATTGTGTACTGTGTACACCACCAGAAGTGTAGTAGAAACTGTACACACTGTATTAGATACTGTGTACACCACCTGCACTGTATTAGCAACTGTACTACGGCTGCACTGTATTTTATACTGTGCACACCACCAGAAGTGTAGTAGAAACTGTACACACTGTATTAGATACTGGGTATACCGCCTGAAGTGTATTAGAAACAATACACCATGGAATGCACTGTAGATATAGGCTACACTGGATGTAGAGTATATATATATATTATATATATATATATATATATATATATATATATATATATATATATATATATATATATATATATATATATATATATATATATATATATATATATATATATATATATATATTAATACACTGCCTGCACTGACTGAATATAGAGTAAACACAGAATTTATAGGCTATGCTAAATGCAGAGTATATATATATATATATATATATATATATATATATATATATATATATATATATATATTTTTATATATATATATATATATATTTTTATATATATATATATATATATTTTTATATATATATATATATATACTAGACTGACTGTATATGTATATCAAATACACTGCCACTAACTGAATAACCTGCCTATTTAATCTAAATCAAGCTATTTCTCCATCCACACCAACAACACTACACATGGACTTAGTCCCCCTGAGCCAATTATGGCTCTCTTGGCAGAGGGCGCTGTGATTGGCCAAAGCATGCAGGTCAGGTGCATGCTTTGGCCAATGATCATACAGCAATGCACTGCGATCTTGCAGTGCTTTATGGGGCGTTCTGCGGCGCTTGAATTTGCCACGAATGCCCCATAATGTTCGCTCTTCGCCGATCGGGCAAACACCTGATGTTCCGAGTTGAATGTATGTTCGAGTCAAACGTACAGTATGTTCAATCCAAACATCAAGCTCATCCCTAATGCCTATCATCAATCTTTGATTGATAAGGACTTGTTTGAATATAAATTCCGCCAACCTTTTATGCCCTTCCAAAGATCCACAAGAATCTGACTAAAGTCCCTGGATGCTCGATAGTCTCAGGAATGGGTTGTCACACTAAAAGGGCAAGTCAATATATGGATAGTCAACATACAGTTGCACTCAAAAGTTTGCATACCCTGGCAGAAATTGTCAAATTTTGGCATTAATATTGAAAATTTGACTGATCATGCCAGAAAACTGTCTTTTATTTAAGGATAGTGATCGCATGAAGCCATTTATTATCACATTGTTTTTTTGATCCTTTTTAAATCATAATGATAACAGAAATCACCCAAATGGCCCTGATAAAAAGTTTACAAACCCTGGAATGTTTGGCCCTAGTACAGAGACAGAAGGTGGCACACACAGGTTAAAATGGCAATTAAAGGTTAATTTCACACATTTGTGGCTTTTTAAATCACAATTAGTGTCAGTGTATAAATAGTCAATGAGTTTGTTAGCTCTCATTTGGATGCCCTAAGCAGGCTAGACACTGAGCCATAAGGAGGTAGAATATAACAGTCAAAAGACCTGCGTAACAAAGTAATGGGCCTTTATAAAGATGGAAAGGGATATAAAAAGATACCAAAAGCCTTGAATATGCCAGTCAGTACTATTTAATCCCTTATTAAGAAGTTGAGAATTCGGGGCTCTTTTGATACCAAGCCAAGGTCAGGTAGACCAATAAAGATTGCAGCCACAACTGGTGGAAGAATTGCCCAGGATACAAAGAAAAACCCACAAGTAACTGCAAGAGAAATACAGGCTGCTCTCTAAAAAGACGGTGTGGTTATTTTTAGGGAGCACAATTCAACGATACTTGAACAAAAAAGAGCTGCATGTTGAGCTGCCAGAAGGAAGCCTTTACTGCGCCAATGCCACAAAAAAGCCCAATGAGGCATGTCAAGGTATTGGTGGGCATATTGTAACCAGATTTTTTGTGGAACGTGTGCAATAAAGGCCTATTTCTGGTAACTTGACCATGCTCTTTTTTTGTTCAAGTATCATCGTGATGTGCTCCTTTAAAAACAACCCCACCAATTTTTTTTTAAGAGCGGCCTGTATTTCTCCTGAGGTTACCTGTGGGTTTTTGTTTGCATCATGAACAGTTCCTGTGGCTGAAATATTTCTTGATCTACCTGACCTTGGCTTGGTATCAAGAGATCCCCGAATTTTCCACTTCTTATTAAATGATTGAACAGTACTGACTGGCATATTCAAGGCTTTGGATATATATATATATATATATATATATATATATATATATATATATATATATATATATATATATATATATATATATATAAAATATATATATATATATTTTATTTCCAATAGTTTTTATTCAGTTTTTTATAGAGAAGGTTACAAACAGATAATTCAGTGGTACACTCTGTACAGTAGAACTTACAGCAAAAGATCACATGTAGATACAAGGGTTTGATAATCAGGGTTCCCACTTATCTCTAAATACTGTGAGACTAAGGTTTGTGATTGCCAATAATTTCTCAATCTCACATTGGTGGTTGAAGATGAGAATGGCATCACTGGGGGAAGGTGGATTGGTAGTATTCCACTGCCTTGTAATTGTTGCTTGTTGCTGCAAATAAAAATTGTATAATCACTACTCGGAATTTGGGAAGAAATTTGTGAATTTTCAGGTGCAAAATGGCTAGCTCCGGATTAGGTGCAATGTGTTGGCTACATATATCGGACAATATGGAAAAAATCCTATTCCAGAATGACCTTAGTGATATGCAAGACCAAAGTATATGGTATAGAGTTCCTGATTCTCCGCATTTTCTCCAGCATAAGGCCGCTTGGGATGGGTAGAATTTGGAAAGTTTGAACGGGGCAAGGTACCAAGAGTGTATTACCTTTTGGTAGTGTTCCCAATGGTTTATACACTTGGATGAGGTATAGGTGGTGGAGAAAGCTTTTATCCAACAGGCGTCTGGAAGGCGTTGTTTTTTCCCAAGGCTTCTTCCCATTTGACAACAGTGGTGGTCTTTGAGAAGGAGTCTTGGGTATTGTAAATATTATGAAACAGGAAAATACCCCTTAGTGGGGTTAAAGGTTTGTGGAAGAAGGTATACATTGAAACTGGAATTTCTAATGCCGCGTACACACGGTCGGACTTTTCGTCTACAAAAGTCCAACGGACGCTGACGGACTAAAGCTGGCTGGTAATCCGATCGTGTGTGGGCTTCTTCGGACTTTCAACGTACTTTTTTAGCCTCAAATCCGACGTACTTTAGATTTGAAACATGCTTCAAATCTTTACGTCGTAACTACGACGGACCCCGAAGTCCGCTCGTCGGTATGCTAGTCCTACGGACAAAAAAACGACGCATGCTCATAAGCAAAAACTAAACGGAAGCACTCGGTCTAGTAAAACTAGTGTTCGTATTGTAGGTAGCACATTCATCACGCTGCAAAATCTGTGATCGTTGAATGCAGCGCATTTTATTTCTTCTTTACGAATGCTCTAAAGAACGAAGGTGTTTTGCTGTTCATAATCAGAGTTCTCCCAAACTGATTTCTGAATTATTTTTCTCTTTGATCTCATGAATGATATAGTATGCTTTTTATAAACAATGTTTCCATACTAATAATACTTTTTCCCTTATTTTTTTTTTTTTTTTTTTAGGTTTGTAAAGTTACCACAAAGAACCCATTATTCTTTTTTTTTTTTTTCTAGTGATTATTTTTTATTTTTTAGATAAAGTTAACCCAAAGCACCGTTTTTGTTTATGTATATTTTTTTTTTTCAAGACTTACCACTTGAACATTCTTAACATTAGTAATGTATTTTTGGTGTGTTTTTTTAAAACTCAATGAGATTGTTGTCCCTTGTTAATTTAACATTGTGTGTAAAATCAATGATTTAAAAGAAAACACATAAAGTCTTTTGGTAAACTCAAAAAAGATCCATTTATTCATGGTCAAAATAAAATAAAGAGGAAGTCAACGCTGGAAAAAGTCGGTGTACAAGAAAATTGGGATCTTGAGGAGTCCATATAAGAGGGAGCACAATCTGGTCCAAGAATCCCAGAGATCAACAGCACCAGCAGATGATCTAGATGTCCCCAGACTGTGGTCCTACAACAGCCTGCGTCTTCTGTCAGACCAGACTGAACCCAGGTCATCACTTTCTTCTCTTCCCTGCAGCCTTTCCTCCACGCTGCCCTGCAGCCTTCCCTGCAGCCTTCCCTGCAGCCTTCCCTGTAGCCTTCTTTTGAGGCTGTGGCTCTGGTGTTTCAGTTGTGGCAGGAGGAGGA